>OX465094.1:25410050-25845739 GCA_949987625.1 Chalcis sispes
ACACACGCTGCAGCTTTAGTGATTTATCATTTCTTTAAATTCACAACAGCAGCCGAAAAAATCCAAAAGCGGCGCTGATCAAACCTTCATTTTATAAGAGCCGCCGAAATTTGTGGGTCGCCTTCAGATAGAACCATCGAAAATTTTTGGGCCATCTAATGCACGTAGCACTTCTCGAGCTATATAAATGCGTGCATCTACCATGCGATCATTTGATCAAGAATAGAAATTTTCTCTCTCCCCACCCTTCTTTATAACGTCAACAGCCAAGAGACTAGATATTGACGTTTTTCAAAGCCGCATGCTCGTGAGCTAGAATTTCGAGTCTCGAAAGCTTTTAAAGGTTGCTTGTATTTTGTCGCCCAAGCAATCAAATTTTCACCTTTTCCATACAAGTTGTCGCTACTTAGACTCATGCAGCAAAAAAAAAATTTTTCTCTTCTCTGTCTTCTCGCTTTCAAATTTCAAAAGTACACTCATTGCACCGTGTAAATAAAATATAGAGATAGTGATTAGTCACTCAAAATATAGAAGCTTTAACAAACCATTATAGAACAAAGCGAAAATGCAATGCGTGTTAAACGTTCTTTAGTCAAATGATACGTTTAATAACACAGTAAATTAACAAAAAAATTAAATAAGTTACAAAACAAATTTCAGCGTTTCTTTTCCAGCTACTTTCGATCTGAGCCAAAGTTTTTATTTACCGAATGAAACAAGTGTAAAAGAAATTGAGTGCGCGATCGAGTCTGACTCGTCTAATGAAATTCCTGTTGCATCGGGCAGAGCGATATTTATACGTGAAAACATAGTACTTATAAATTTTGTATTCTGGTTAATTGTTGATAGCGCAGACTCTTACAGTGAACCGGCAGTAATAGAAAGTGGTTTAGCGTGATCAAAATAAATAATGTTACCTTGCTGATTTTCAACCGGCTTTTACGTCATCTCAAGCGCAAAAACAACCACGTGCATATTTATCAATGGTTTTATAAAAGAAAGAGAGAGGGAGAGAGAGAGAGAGAGAGATCTTGAAAATAGAGACGCAGAATTTTTCTTGGTTTGCGCTCGGTCAAATGAAATTACGGAGAGGGACGAGCTTTTCATTCAATGCTAAGTACGACTACATTTTTATGCTTTTTATAAAAAGCCAAGCGCGCTGACACAAGAACTCCTTTTTTTCTGGCCCTTGGCGTAATTTTACGACAAAAAAATTATTGTCATGCATAATAAAACGCTTCTTTATGTTCCATGAAACTAACGCCAAATCATCAAAAGACGTAACATCGAGCATGAGAGTAAGCGAGATGAACAAGGCTGTGTGTGCGTCCGAGTATCTTCTATATCTCTTTTTTATATTTCATTCGAAATAACATTCAACGCCAAAATGGGTTTGAAGTTTCCAACGTTTTTTTTACGTTGGAAACTTTTTAAATTATTTTTTAATTTACGAACAATAACAACGAAATTTTTTAAAAACGGTTTTTATTTAAAATTTATATTTATATTTTTTTAGTCTTAGTGTTTTATAGCATAACCAAATATTCAAATACGAATTTAAATATAATTTGTACATTTTTAGCAGCTTTATTTAAATGCGAAAAATTATTTCGTTGTACTCTAACGTTGCAAACTTTAGATCCATACGCCAAAAATTGTACGCCAACAATTGTGCTTACTTGCGTGGGACATCGATCAAGCTTATACCTGTATATATAATTTATATATTGTTCGCGCACGATTAATGTTTATCGTAATTGAAGCGAGCACATTGAAAACTCGATCTCGCGATGACATCAACTTTGGATCTCCTCAGATTGATCGAGCCGTGCGTCAGTGGGGTGCGCGTAAACATTCAACAAAATTGGACCTTTGTGCGCGCCGAGCCGAGGGAAATAACAGTTCGTCGAGGTACGCCACCGAAACATTCTATTATTTTCACATGTAGGAATTTTGAAGGGTGGACCAGCACAAAAGACAATAATTTTTTATTTGTAAATATAACTATTCATTACAACCCACGGTGGTGATATTCTTAACTGGGTTATAGCTTTTCTTACGAAATTAGAAAAACTCCAGAGAATGCGGAAAAGAGTTGAATTATCCGGTCAGTAATATAATCCCACTGGAATTTTTGATCTCGTTTGTTGGTTGTCTAACGTCCCTCGCTAAAAATAGAATTTTAAGCATTCAATCGACGCTTTCGACGTTCGGCTCCCGCACCACTGCTGTTATCTATATATATATATATATATATATATCGCCCGGACGCTGGAACAAGGAACAAAGTGCGCCTGCGCGGATCGACCGAGCGCCTACAAGATAGAGTCTTGCGGTCTGGTCGCGAAGAGGGATGGACGCACACGAGACTTTACACCACTGATGCAAACTGAACAAGAGCTTTGTTTTAGAATGTTTCGCTAGTTACAAATAAAAAAAAATAATAATAAAAAAATTTTTAAAATAAAAAAAAAAAAATAAGAAAAAGACAATAATAACGTGGGCTTCAAATATTTTTAAATTCTCTCGTTCGTGGTCAACTATAAATGGTAATTTAGAAATTGTTTTAATAAGCGCGAATCGTAACATTGACGCGATTGGTAGACTTTTGACCCAGAAATATAGGTCGTTCTTGCTGTTTCGATCAACAAAATGAATGTATATAATAGATACAAATACTAATATGTGACACATTTTGTATTAAATCTCGGAAAATTATCTCGCAGAGAAATAAACAAACGTAGATCCGTTTACTGCGTAAGATGTCACGCAGGAAAGCACGCGCCGTGTAATAATTGTTGTAGATAAGAGGGATAAGGTTTTCATATTTGTTCGTTGTGAACCGCACAGCTGGAGGAAAGCGAGAAGTAATAAGCAATGTGTACTGCTAAGGAATCATCGTTACCAGTACGAGCGAGCCGCTGAATGAAATTGAGATGGCGGCTGGATTGCATCGTGAATCTCGGATAGCGCCGCACAGCTGTAAAGAAGAACGATGCTTTTGCTACTCCTACGCGGGGAAACTTACGAAGGATAAAGGCAACAGATGCAGTTTAACTGATCTCGCACATGAACGGAGTCCAACAGAATACAAAGCATTTGTGGAGGGATGGCAATTTCTCCGGGAATGATTACGTCTAGATGAATAAATTCGCTAGTTGTGTAAGCAAACGCGGGGATGATGGAAACACTAAGATCACGAATGGCAAGCGCAACTAGTTGCTTGCGCAATCCGTGAATCCTACGCATTATCAACTCTTTCCGGCTGCGTAATCCAAATAATGATACGTCATCCTTTAGCGGAGGGTTGAGATAAATACTTGCACGCATAAAAAGTGAAAGCTTTAGAAGGGCCACGGATAAAGAGCAGAAGGAGGAGGAAGAGGAAGAGGAAGAGAAAGAGGTGATGCAAAAAAGAGAAGACTGTTAACGAGACGAGTGTTGTTATTCGAAGTTTGACGGGTCGGCAATGCAGAATGAGAAGCGAAAGAGAGCTAAGTTTCAGGAGAAGATCCATGACAATATGCACTTCGATTTTAACGCACGCTAATACATGCGCAACAATCAAACAAACTCACCTTTGCACAATCGCGAACAAACGAGGAAAAAATTCATCTATTATTATAAAAAGTATGTATATTTTTTAAAAATATAAAAACACGTAAGCATACACACACACGCGCGCCCACAAATAAACATTTATATAAAGCAAAATAAAAACAGCGTTAGTCATAAATATTTTCGAGAGGTAGGAGGACAAATGACCGTATGCCTGCGTACATGTGGCTAGCTGTGTGCTCGAGACTACGGGCAAAGTTTATTATAATTGTACTATGGATCTGTTGTTAAGTTGACGTTTTCTCTTAAGATTTAAAAATTATTTTATACATAATGTCTTACTTGTAGGACGCTTTTGTAAATTATACATGATATTGTAAACAATTTATTGAGAAAATTTTTAATTTTGAATAAAATTAATAGACAGAAAATTTTGATATTTTAATTTTTACTTGAGTTATAAAAATAATTTATTTTAAATAATAGGATATATTTTTAAATAAATTTTTAAAATTCAATCGATCGATCACTATTTAAATTAATTACATAATGTCACCATAAGATAAAGGGAAGCTTAATAAAAATATATCATATCTGCAAAATGTAAATTTTAAATAAATCATAAATTGTTTTTTCTTATATAAAACTAGTAATATTTTCCGCATAAATTTAAAAAATCTCGTGAATTTTTAAATATGTCGAGAGTAAATTAAAATTTTTACGCATGCACCTGTTACTTTTTTGTAATTTGGATTGTCAAAAATTATTTTATGTCGATTGCTTGTTATTATTATTATTATTATTTTTATCGTGAAAAGAATTTTTATAAGTAAAATTTTATCGTTAATTAACTGAGACTATTAGATGCTCATAAATAGGGACATGCCATCTCAAAACTGGGATTCTAAACAAGCTTCCCGTTTGCATTAATATTCGTTAATTATTAGCCTTTTATTATAGAATAGCAATGTTAAATATTAAATAAAATATTATTCAGAATTACCATATATAAGAAATCTACAATTTTTTTTCTGAGCGTAATTTATTTATTCGGGTCATGTACATATGCAGACGATAAGTGTCCCATAACTGGGACATTGCCAGTATTTATTTTTCATTATTATTACTTTTTATTTTATATTCAAATAAAAGAAAAAAAATAACTTGATGCAATAAATCGTCCCTGGACTAAATCTCGTATAATTGTAATTTAAACAATATAATAGTGTGAATAAAGAGAACAATTATTATAAAATTCTATTTTCATAATTAAGCTTAAAAAAATGTTAAAAATGTAGCAGTAATTGACACCATTGTTATAAGAAACTAAGCAAATGAGACAGAAACTTGAACGAGCTATAATAAATAAAATAGAGGTAAAAACAGAGTGCGGTATATATATATATATTTCAAAATGAACTATAAAATAGTAAAGTCAATCGGTCGCCAATCTCATTTAGTAAGACAGTCGGAAAAAGCTAAAGTAAAGGTCTACCCACTTTGTTAAGTTGAAAAAAATCGATTTTTTCAACGGATTTTGAAAGTATAATGGAAAAAATGAGTTGTACAAAGAATCTGAAGGTATTTTGTATGAAGCTGGCATTGCTGATTAGCGGTAATAATAATTTTTTTAAAGATTTATTAATAAAGGTTCGAACACGTTTTTCTTACAACCACTTTTTTACAATGTCCAAGTGATTTCTCCATAACTATTCAACCGATTTCTGAAATTTTAACCACATATTCCTCACATATGTAGGAATTGTGCATAGCTGGAATCAAAATTTAGTCAAAATTTTAATTTTTTCTATTATTTTAAATCGCAAAATTATTTAAAAAAATAGAATTTTCGATAACCTTAGTTCGAACTATCGCCATTTTGTTAATTTTCAAATAAATTTTAATTTTTTAGCTTCCAACTATAGCCATTATCATACTAAATATAAATTTTGTGTTTCAGACAGTTTTTTATTTTAAATCAATAGGACAGCTGAAAAAAATTTATTTTGTTTACCTATGGAGATGTCGCCATCTTTAATTTATTTATTGTTTAAAATTAATAAAAAAAATTTTTTTATGTATTTTAAGTGTATACTTATTAAACTTATAGAGATTTAGAATTTTATCTATTATAGCAGTCACAATAACTTTCTAAAAAATAGCTTATTTTTTAGGCCGGCAAAGTAGTTAGACCCCTTAAGGTCTCGCATTCTCATATTCGAAGCATCAAGTGCCGCGGCAGCGCTACATGGTAAGTATAGATACCAAAAGCGACGAGGCATGCTAGACCTTTACACTTTAAAATTGAAGTGTAAAAATTCATTGTTAAAAATATCATTTTATGTATAAAAGACTAAAATTTAGATTATGGAATTTTATTATTCTTTTAATTCTTTTAAACATAAAAAGAACTCCAGCTTTCTACACCCTGCTATGGTCAAGATAAAAGCTACAGTTTTACACTATCGTGCTCACCGTTTCGATTTTCGTTTCCCCGTTCAGTCTTATCATTATGATTATTTGGCGAGATGCTTTACTGCGCGCATGCGCGATATGAAAAACAACTGTTATTAAAAATATGGTAAAAAAAAAAGCCGTCACTGATTATCACGAGCGCAACTAACCTTTTATTCTTTAATTATATATGTAAAGTTTGTGTAATCCTCGTACATCGGTCAATATAAAATTTTAAAATAATTGAAACTGTCAAAAAAAAAAAAATAAAATATGTATTTCAAAGGCTATGTATTTAAAAATTAAATAATTAACAAAATCTGCGATTCGACAAATACGTGCTTCGACAGCTTAATTTCGTCTACCGAAAATCGCTGTATCATTTTTTCGTGTCCTCGAAGGGGACGAGCGTACGAAATTACTTACACACAATTTAGAATTAATTCAAATTTTTCAGTCTCTACT
The DNA here is from genome assembly GCA_949987625.1 of Chalcis sispes. Taxonomy (NCBI): domain Eukaryota; kingdom Metazoa; phylum Arthropoda; class Insecta; order Hymenoptera; family Chalcididae; genus Chalcis; species Chalcis sispes. The sequence goes on from OX465094.1 coordinate 25,416,528, forward strand.
TTTTAAATAGTAGATTCATAAAACTTTAACATAGAATGTTATTTTTAATTGTATACTATTATAAATTAAGGTATTAAATACAATGATGGTATTAAATATAAATTACTACATATTTATACAAAATTAAAAAAAGAAAATTAACATACTCATTTTAAAAATATTGCATTCAAAATTTTACTTATTAAAATCAATCAATATCCTATTTACCTGTTTGAATCTACAAAATGACATATTAGTAAAATTAATAAAATGCATTTAAAATAAATCTTATTGTCAAGAATAAAAAAAAATCAATGATTAATCAATGGATTAAAAAAAAAAAAAAAAATTGTAATCAATGAAAACACAAAAATGTTTTCAAAGTAATTTAGTATAATTCGTTCTCTTCTTTACTTGAAGTCGACTTGTGCATTTACGATATATTTCGCAAATATGCGTATACCTGAGAACTTATGGGTCTACAAGTTTTTTTTTCAAGATTATTCGATTTCGAAAAGTATTAATATATGTTTCTTGTTGAAAATATCGCACCGAGCGTGTCTAATATTTTTTTGTAAATACAAAGTATATGAAGCAGAAAAACGCTGAAATTGCGTTTCTATATCAAGTGCTTAAGATAAACTCTTATTTCTCAATAAGCAAGAGCTTATCACGTGACTCTAAAAACTAAATGAGAGAAAAAAAAACTTTTAAAAAATTTAAAAAGCTATTATGTGATTGGATTATTTTATTTTAAAAAAATGTATAAATAAAATGCAATTTGTACGTGCATAATATGCTGATTATTATATATTATTTTACTATCTGAACAAAAGGTCGAAGCACAGTTAAATACACAGATAAACTCAATGTCACACATTGTACATATATCACAAAAGGTTCATCATAAAAAATAATTATTATTATTAAGTTTAGCCGTAGAGTAAAACAAATTTCATTTTTAACAAGTTCGTAAACTATTATTTATGCATCTTCATTAATAGTGTAAGAAATTATTGATTAGAATTGAATAATAAAAATTACAAAAAATATTAATTTGTATTTTTAATAAATATTAATTTTTTGTATTTTTTATTGCTTAGTAAACCGGTTAATAATAAAAAAATTAGTAATAGTATTATGAAACTATATGATTTGAACCTGCCTTTTTATAGCGTTTAATAATGTTCAGTCAAATATAAATTAATATAATAATTAAAAAATATAACGATTACATTTTGTGTTACAAAAAGAAAATGTTCGCTCAAAACTAAAAGAAAGTTGAATGTTTTTTGACTTCAAAGGTATACGTAAAATTAAAAGAATAACGAATAAAGAGAGAAAGAGAGAGAGTCAATTTTATTGTGATAAGCTATAAGAATATACTAATTGCGGAGTTATATACAGAATATCTATTTATTCCTTATAATAGAAAAAAATTATTTTAAGGAAAATGATGATATTGCACTGCATTATATGATGACAGAACCGTTTAGCGGTCTTTTGGTTTTCAGGTGCAACCTATTATTATTTAATGATATAACGCGTGAGCTTTGATTTACAATAAAGATTTTAACTTGTAATAAAATTTTGTTTATTGTTTTATCATATAATTCGTCCGTACAATGTCATAATAAAATAAAAGTTGAAAAAAATGTTTCTTTTATAGCCACTTATATTGTTAAGCAGAAAAATATTGATATTAAGATAAGTTTTAACTTTTTTTGATTTATATAAATATAAAAATACATATATGCATTTAATATTTAAAATTTTTATTTTCATTTCAAACAATCTTATTTAATTTTATTTTGTCTACACATAAGTTTAATATTTTTTTATTCGTTATTCGATCATAGAAACCCCCTTACCGTGCAACTTGAATTGAAAAATCAGTTTCTTAATGAATCATCCACGGAGCGTTTAAGAGTACATTTGTATAGGAATATTTAATAAAAAAAATTCTAGATTATAGTGCATGCTAACTTTAGAGAAAATTATATAATTTTTTCGTATTATTCGTGCACCATAAATGCACATAAATGTACACCATACAGTGAAAATACATTTCTTGAAACGGTTTCCGATGTTGGCACATTGCCATCATCTTAAATTCTAGATGCTCTAGAATGCATTTCATTTATCTTCGCTTACCATTCTTACATTGTTCAAATTAATTAATTTTTTTGTAATTTTTTTTGTAACCGAGATTAAATATCATTAAATGTTTTAAGAAAATAATCTTAAACAATGTTTAGTGCAGATTACGGAATTATCTATCGAATTTTACAAGTGCCGTCATTATTTCATTCAAGCTACAGGGTGCGGCAGCATAACTTCCTTTTTTAAAATGCACGCTATTCAGTCGGTTGATGTGGTAACAGAGCGCTAGTGGCCTTGTTCGAGAGGCGGGACAATAAAGTCTTGTCCCGACATAGTTCAGTCGCCATCATGCATTGAAACAGTGAGGAGCACGCTTTTGCCGTTGAGGCCTACTTTTCGAGCGGATGTTCGGTAATCGCAACCCAGCGCGCCTTTCGGAATCGCTTTAATTTAGTCCCGTTGGCCCCTTTCCCGGACCGGAAATCAATTGTTAAGTGGGTAACTACGTTCAGACAAACTGCAAGTGTAACAAGTCGAAGAACTGGAATCCCTCGGCCCATTAGGTCACCTGAGAACATTGAGGCAGTGAGAGTTTTAATGTTGCGATCACCACGGCGTTCTGCGAGCAAACATGCGTCTGCCCTTGGACTTTCCGATTTAGGGGACATCTGGTTCCAACAAGACGGTGCAACGGCACACATTTCAAGAACATCGATGGCTGTTTTGAGGGAATACTTCCCAGAGCGCCTCATCTCAATTAGGGGCGATTCGGAGTAGCCGACCCGCTCTCCCGATTTGGTCCCTTGTGATTTTTTTCTATGAGGTTTTTTGAAATCCCATGTTTATGTGAACCGTCTAAAGCCCATACAAGATTTGAAGACCAACACCCAGGAAAAAATTGCCAATATAACGCCTGCTATGCTGGCAAGAGTCATGACAAACGCCAAAAATCGGTTTGCTCAGCGTATGGAGAATGGGGGACGTCACCTATCTGATTTGATCTTTAAAGCTATGTAAAAAAAACTTTAGGTATGCGCCTACATTATAAAAAACAAATAAAAATTTTCTGATTCATACAATGGGTTTTATTAAGTTTTGAAAAAAAGAAGTTATGCTGGCGCACCCTGTATAAAAGCACACATTGCACAAAAAAAATTGGCTTTACAGTATAAAGCGGATGAAGATATATTAATTAGTGGTTGTGTAACTTTGAAAGTATGTATACAACCTATTGAAGCATGGAGACCATCTTATTAAATGTAAGGTGATTTTAAATATTGTTAAAATTAAAATATTGTACACACTCATTAATTTAATAGCATGGATACCATACATTTGAAGTACAAATATGGACAAGCTATCGTTGTATATCTCGTCTCTTATATCAGGATACGACCTTTACAACGAAATTTTAAGCCCCTCCCATCGACGCTATACAGTTGCGTATAAGTGAAATATCTTTTGCTTCTGTATGAGTGTCGCCAAAAACACGCTAACATACAATTTGATTGCAAAGACCGTATCCTTCTGTGGGAGACGAGGTTTACAATTTCGGTAAGGTTATGTTCTACTCTAAACGGACGACAGCGATACTGCTACATAATAACATTTGTACAGAATTTGTAAAATCAACTACTTCTAGAACACATTCCATGCCTTGAAAAAATGTATTTTAAGTAAGCATTACAAAAAATTCTAATTTAAAATAGTCTAAGGCATTTGATACTATGGATGAAGGGCGCTCTAACTCTGAAAGTTAGAATTTTTTTTCCATGTGGTGGGTGCGATATCGTTGATCTGCTAATGACTGTATTGAATAATTTTATGTTTATTTTTGCGACTGAATTTTTTCATTTTACATATAATTATCATTTAAATTATCGACAATGAAACAACATTATAGACAATTTTAACTAATAACTTCGTAAAGAGACCGTCAAGTATGGTTTCAGATAACGTTAAAAAAAAAAAAAAAAACGTATTATCATCGGCTGCATAAATATATAATTTATGCAGAGAAGTTGTTGCTAATGGCTATGTCGCAAGACTGTCCATGTATTATAAAAATAAGTGTCTTGAAAATTAAAGGAACATGCTTGACAATACATAATAGATTTCAATCCTATCTTGTATGTAAAATTGTTTGAAAATAAAATAATTTATATCTGCATCAAATTTTATTAGTATTTCATAGTTATGAGAAATTATTAAACAAGTATTGAAAGATACTATAATAATTAAGTTATTGTCAGCCACAACCCATACTTGCCAAATATTTTTCATTTGTAAAAACAAGTTTTTATGGGATTGTGTATACGTGGCACGAGTACAATTGCGATGTAGCTCGATGTGTGGCGCTGCATGCATGTACATATCGCGAGAGCGTGCAAAAGCATCGCTCAGAGTGTAATTTGCCTAGAATTTACATTCAAGGCTGGCCGTGCACTATAACGTGAGCTGCAGACCTTATATACGTTAGTCAGTTTTGATTGTGTGCAAGCTTTCGAATATTCCCTCTATATGGTTACTTTCCCCCGCTACTCTTGGGGCTCCTCCTCCTATTCCTCCCGCTTACGGTTCCTTATCATCATTACGTAAACGGCTAGTGTATAACAGCCATTTGTCGGCAAACAACAAAGCAAACTGCATCCCTCTTTCTCTTTAATTCCCGCGCATTTAATCAGCTATAATAGTAAACTATAGCACCTTCTACGGATCTTGTTCTCTCCCTTACGTCCTCCTACTTCAACCGATCACCCAATCCGGAGAAGATCCCAAGAACGAAGAACGCGTCTCGTTTCCGGCTCCAAAATTTTTACGAGCTTGCTTAAAATACATTTCAATGAAGAATAAATCAAGAAAATTATGTTAAAATTACAACACAATATTTATTTTTAAATAAAAAAATGTAATAAATTATTACTATTTTTATTCAACTGCTTTTATATTTATACAATATTTTTAAAAAAGCTTATTTATTTTTAACTACTTTTCAACGTCTGAGCTAGATTATTGTTAAAAAATATTTAAAATTAAAATGCTTTATTAGTTTATATAAAGTGCATTTAAATGAAGAATATATTAAGAAGATCATGTTAAAATTATGACACTATTTTGATTTTTAAATAAATAAATGTAATAAGTTTTTATTATTACTTTTATTTAACTACTTCTATATTGAGACAATAATTAAAAAAAAAAAACCGTAATTCATCACTTAAATGTACTTTATGTAAATTTACTAGTAAAAAATTTTAATTTTAAATAGTTTTAAATAAGAATACAGTTCAGTCGTTAAAAAATAACTAAAATTGAATACGTTTTTTTTTAAATTACTGACATTTAAGCATAAATAAGTTGTTATCTTAAGAAAAATTTTAAGATTTCTACAAACTATTGATTCGATTATTTTAGAGTTTCATACTGTTTTATCGATTATACGTACTATTTTACGTAGTATTATACGTAGTATATTGTTCAAAAACATAAGGAAGTCAACATTTTTGTATAAAAAATCTTAGGAATAAACTTTTTAATAATTAATATAACTTTCAAATAAGATTTTTAATTATAAATTTAATTTTTTTTCAATATTTACATGATAATATTATTATTAATGTAATAAAACAATTTTTACAACAAAATTAAAATTTTCAAAAAATTGTAAAAATAAAAAAAAAGTTTGTTAAAAAATGGTGTATGTGCAGTTTCTATTATTATTTAAAAGGCTGGTTGGACAAGAAAATATGCACACCAAGGCTGTGCCTTAAAAAAAATTTTATTTTTTCCGAATCGTAAAATTCAAAAGTTTTGGGAAATTGTTTATACATATTACTTTTTATATTAAATAAAAAATCGAAAAATGTAAAATTATAAAAAATGATGAAAATTTATTTCAAACCAACTAATTTATTAATATTTTTATTATATTACAAAAATAATCAATTGATTTGTTTATTTCTTTGTTCATTTTTTCGTCATTTATAATTAGTTTTCGTTAGTTTCGTCAATTAGAATTGCGAGTTGTATTAAGAGACGTTGGGTCGGATAACTTTAACTACGTTATTTTCTTCTGTTTGAAAATTTGTCAGGCAATAGTTTAAGTATTAAATATAAATTCAAATAAAAGAAATCAGCTGACTGTGGGTCGGTAGAAAACCCATCAACTGTCGCAATGAAAGGTGTAGCGCGGAAATCAGGTATGAGCGTCGTTTGCATATTTAAATAAACCATCTAATCGGTTTTCCATGGACATATAACCAGCTGATTTTTCTTATTATTTAAAGTATCATAAAAACTACCATCTGGAAAATTTTCATCCGAGAGTATATCACTAAGAATATTCTTTTTACATGGGTGGGAGATCGCCGTTGATCAACCCATTCATGGTATCGCAGTAAACGTTCGTGAGGCTACTTGACACAATTATATAAAGCATTTCATGAATTATCGGCCAAGAGAAATTTGATCACAAAAATCTATTGCTGGCCCACAGACTATAAGAGCAAGGGAGATCGAGAAAATAAGCAATCGAAGATACTTAAACCATTCGCTAACTGATCTAATGACTCTATCACCTGCTTCATTTCCTCTCAAAATTTCTTTTGACATTTGCATTACATCAATTTAGGTAAGACACGCCGAGTCTTAAGGTAAAGAATGAGATCATCAGTACGACTGGAGAGTACTCACGCGCAAAATGCGCCCGCAAACTCGTACAGCGCGAGAAAAAGCGCCAGTACGAGAAACAAGGCACCGCAAGATTTAAAGAGCGTTTAAAAGACAGTAACATAAGGAGGCTCATGTACTGATTCGCGAGTGCTATCCATAAGAGAGGGAGAGAGAGAGAGAGAGAGAGAGTCTTATATCTTCCACGATAGAGAAGAGAACGGCGCAATATATGTACATATAGATAGAGTTTTAAATTTTATCTTCGTCCTTACCACCGTAAAACTTTTATGCTGAGAGGTTTAAGCGAACATTTGCACACGCTTGCAAAACGAAATAATTGTACAATACGCTGGCTGAATATTATTAATGAATATTATTAATAAATGAATACTAGAATATTTAAATATAATAAATATAAGTATCTATGTGCTTACATTTTGAATCTTTCAATGTTATTCTCTGACGCTAAGAAAATTTTTGATATCATCGTATCTCATATCGGCGAAAATGGCAATGCTTTAACTCCCGCACACCTTTCACCGATTCGCAGAATATTTCATAACTTCAAATGTATCTATAAAATATAGGTTTTAAAGACGCAATTTAATACTCTCAAATCTCTTTAAATGAATTTGAAAATTGCATCCTATTGAAATTTTCGAAATGCACTTGATAGATTGTTTCTATGTTTTATTTATTATTGCAGAGACGTTCAATAAACTTTCGTAATAAATAATACAAACGTGCTCCAGCATAATCTATGGTCATAAATTCTCTAACATTACCGTTAATGAAGAATTTTTACACATTTCTACTGCTTACGTTTATTCAATTACAACTTTCTTATTTACAATTTTTTTTCTTTTATGTACCTATTGCAATCATACCATTTCCATTGCTTATGAGAAGGCTTCTTCAAATATAAAAGCGTTATAAATCTTGATACATTTATTGTTGAAAGACTTTACACGATATTATAATAGGTTGTGAAGATTAGTGTTGCAAGAAATTTTCGAATAAAATTTGTATATATATATTGTACTTCACGTGTTTGATTTATACTACAATTAATTGCCAATTCATAAGTATGTGTTAGAATAATATTTAATTAACCTTTCAGCACTCGCAGCAAAATAACTGTAAAGATTAGTTGCATGATGAGAAAAAATCTCACATTCAGCGCATGTTTACATTTAATATAAACTAAAAAATATAATCTTATTTATTTACTCTATAATAATACACTATTATTTTATTTTCATTGCGAAAATATTCACATAACATATTAAACGAAAAAAAATTCTAAAAAATAAAAATATCGCGTTTTGTTATTACGTTTTTAGTTCAAATAAAGAACGAAAAAACTTTTTTTTAACAAGCAGCTGACTTGTCTTTTTTTACTGAGCAGCAATCTATATACATTTTATCAAAAAAGTACCGGGAATTGATCATTTAAAAAACCAGCACACAGAGATTGTCGTTAAGTTGGCACAACTCTTCTCTATACTCCAGAAAAATTTGATCGTCATTTGTCATTTAGTTTGTTTACAGCGCGCTATTTTATCAGTTTATCTTAAGTGTGTTTTGCGATTTTTGAAATGGATAAAAATATCAAACAAAGAATCCATCTTAAATTTTGCATTGCAAATGGATTTTTTTGTGTCGAAGCGCTGAAAATGTTACACAAGGCTTACGGTGAATCAACTTTATCAAAAACTCGTATATATGAATGGTATAATGTATTTAAAAGCGATCGAGATGTGGCGGAAGATTTGCTTCACTCTGGTCGGTCACCAACGTCGTCAAGTGAACCAAATATCGCTAAAGTCAAGGAAATGGTGACTGAAAATCAACGTTTAAGCCTACGAGAGATAGTCGCTGAAATTTCTGTATTTCACGAATCAGTTCGTACTATTTTAAATGATTGTTTTTGGGCATGAAACGCGTTGCCGCTCAACTAGTGTCGAACGCACCATCTCACAAGGTTATCATTGTGAACGAATTCCTGGCCAAAAACTCAACAAATGTCGAAAAGACCGACTTTTTTCTTTTTTCAAAACTCAAATTACCACATCGAAGCACCCGTTTTCATTCGATAGATGGCATAAAAGAAAATTTGCGGCGAGTACTCAACTCAATTCCAAAAAATGCGTTTAAAAAATGTTTTGATAATTGGGTCATTCGTTGGCGTAAGTGCATTAGTTCGGAAGGGGCCTATTTTGAAAGGGATACAATAAATTTAAATAAATAATATATATTTCGCGTTTTATTGACCAATTCCCGGTACTTTCTTGACATAATGTATAAGAAGTAATGTTGCTATGTGCACCGAATAAAATAAAATAATGTAGAGTGCCAATTTAGATAGGCTTATCGGTCTTCCCAAAAAATTCACTGGTTTTTTCATTTTAACGCTGACGAAAACAAAACAAGTAGCAAGAAACTGCAATTTTATGCCGCATATGAAAGTGCGTAATCGTGATCGAAATGCAAGCTAAGTCGCATTATATTGAGATATATTATCAAGAAATGAAAAACAAAAGAAGAAGGCTGCAAGAAAATAAGAGAAAAAAGAAAAGGGGCTGTTACATTTTTTTCCCTATGGAAAAGAAAAAGTAACAAAAATTTCGAATGTAAGCAAAAGAAGGACGAGAAAAAACAAATATACTGCGGCCGCGATCACTTTGCAGTGTATTTACAGTTCTTGAGTTCGAATACATCTGTGTAAAAGTGCGAGGGATAAAGAATGACGAAAAGAACGCGGTTTTGTGCACCCCTGACTTCACAAGGATACCACGATGTCTTACTCGAATCCGCACTCCATTCCGCTCGAGGGCATTGATGAAACATGATCTTTATAAAGAAGAGCAAAAGAAAGAAAGAAAGAGAGAGAGAGAGAGAGAGAGAGAGAGAGTATCCGAGTGTATTTTTTGTTAATCCTTTTTTAAAACTCCTATGCGCGTGCATATTATTTTAAATATCGCATTAAATTACGTAGCTTTACGCATAGAACATAATCATAGCAATTAGACTTCTCGGGCTTATCTTCTTTTCGAAAGCCAAGAAAGCGGAGATATTAATATCTAGTCACCAATGTTTGAAAATACTCCTTTATTATCGATTAGTAAACCTATCCATTTTTAACAGAATTAAAAATGTTAATTTTTTAATTAAATATGGTGAAAAATAGTAAATAAATTTTTACCGTATTGTTTGTTAAAAAAAAATTAATAAAGATAATATGCATGCGTTCAATTATATGTTCGCTTCGTTCTCATGATTTCAATGTAGTAGTGTTAAGTACTGCCAAAATATCACGCTTTTTAGAAACAAAAAAGAGAGGGACTATGAGAGGTCGCTCGCTGTGAGTTTCGTTCATTAATGTTTCATGTGCCAGACGACTTACTTTATTAGCTGTCATCTGAAAAATTTTTAAAATGAGAAAAATTAAAACAGAAAAAACGTGAACAACAAGAACTTACATAGCAATAACTAAAACGAATCAAAAAATCGAAAAAACATAAAGAAATGAATACAGCTGTCCATTTTAATAATTTTTAGAACGATACAGTGCAATCAAATTGCTTAAAAGATGATACACTGAGAGAAATTCTATAGTAATTTTTACAATAAAAATAGGATTTTTTACTATTTTTCTATAGCACAGCGAGGACATACTTTTTAAACAGTAGAATTTACCAAAAAAAATTGTTAAAATTTGCTACGGTGGGTTTAGAAATATTACTGAACCTCAAATTAATTTTTTACTATTAATACTAAAATTTGCTACAATATATTTAGAAATTAATATATTGTAAAATTAATTTTTACTATTTTTAAGCATTGAATTTTAATTTACCAGTACATTAAATATTTATTTTTTAAGGAAAACTGTGATAAAAATTTATCTAGACCTAATACATCGGTAAACTGGAAAGGACCGTTGACGAGAGGTGCATCGCAGGCGGGCCGTAGAAACAAGTCATTGACTTCAGCCCCACGAAAACCGACACTTCGAGAACCTTGGGAACCTCGTGAATATAAATCTTGGAACCCGAATCAATATCAATAAACGAAACCTCGATATTAGAAGAGGTAAGAATTGCTGACTAACCGAAAAATTTTTATCACAAACGGCTTGAAATCACTAATGATTTATTTATTTTGGAGTGTATTACTAGTGTGCAAATAAGACCTGTCATACATCTACCTTTTGCCTATATTTCCACTAAGATGAAAAAATCTAAAATAAGACAAGCTACTATTCAAACATCATTGTATGAATTAATAAATAAAGGTACTATAATATATTTTGAACCTGTTAACCCTTTGCGGTCCGTGTCCCCGTAGCGGGGACATTTTTTTTTGCTCCGACCTACTGGTACTGCCAAAGGCGCAGTCTACCGACCGCAAAGGGTCAAAAGATAGTTTTTTAAAATTAAAACCTGACGAAAGTCAGCGATTCGTGTCAAATTTAAAACAATTTAATAACTATATTACAGCTCTTCACTTTAAGCTTGAAAATTTACGAATAGCCAAAAAATTGTCGGCAAAAATGTGCAAACTTGACCTAAAAGATGCGTTCTTTCTCATTAATGTCGATTAATCTTATTGACAATCAAGAAAATTTTTACGATAAAACTATAAATCTACTTGTTTGCCTTTTGGATTACCTGTAAGTCCATTCATACTAACTAAAGTTATGAAACCGATAGTAGAATATTTAAGTTTAGGCTTTCTGTCTGTTATATATCTCGATGATATACTTTGCATAGCCATATATTATAATTCTTATATGAATAATCCTAATAAAATATTTGAATTACTTCAAAATTTAGATATTGTAAAAAGCATTCTTGTGCCAACTAAAATTTATAAATATTTAGGATTTATTATTAATTCGGAAAATATGATTTTAGAAGTCATAGATAAAAAGAAACGGAAAATATTAAAAATGACAGATAACTTGTTATTAAATTTAATGCATAAAATAAAAAAAATTGTAAAATTAATAGGAAATTTAATAGCAGCTTGTCCCACAGTTCCATATGGTATGTTATATTACAAAAAAATTTACAAGAGCAAAATATATAGATCTTTCACATAACAATGACGATTATAACCATCATATGCAATTGGAAGAATATCTTCACGATGACTTAACTTGATGGAAACGTAATATTATTACGACTAAAAAATCATTTGAAATTAAAAATTTTGTAATGGAAATATTTTCGCGTACCTCTATTTAACAGAATGAGGAGCAGTTAGAGACAATATAAAAATATGGACGTTTTTTGCCCATTACCGACCGCAATAAACACATAAACTATTTAGAATTAGTGGCTGCACATATAACATTTAAAATTTTTGCCAAAGATTTAAAGATGTTTCTATATTATTATGCATCGACAACTCCATTATTATAATATATGTTAATAAAAAGGGTGGAATTCAATTTATAGATATTAATTTATTTGCTACAAAGATAAATGAATAAACTATTAAATTTTTTTCTTGGAAAAGAGAACCTGATGCTCATACAATAGACGTGTTTACTTTGAATCGACAAAAATTTTCATTGTACACTTTTCCATCTTTTGCAATAATATCAAAAGCATTAGCAAAAATTATAGCAGATAAAGCCAATGCTGTACTTATTGTAAGATATTAGTCTACTCAGCCTTGGTTTCCTATATATATGTCATTATTACGTGATTACCATGTAAAATTCAAATCATCTCAACAATTATTGTTATCGCCTTGCAAGTCATTTTATCATTTACTTGCAGATCGTCTTTCACTAATAGCAGGAGGCTTATCAGGAATTTCTACGTAAAATCCAGATTTTCTGAATCGTCAATCGACATTTCAATGCTTTCGATTAATAGAAAGTACTTTAAGGGAGTGTCCTGAATTAGAGCGCGAAAAAAGGCGTTTTTTTGCGAATTTTTTTAGATGGGAAAAAAACAAAACGACACTTTTAAAATTTTTAGGATATGTACGTCTATATTTCAACAATAAAAAACAATTTTTTTTTCAAAATATTAATATATATCAAAGATATAAACAGCTTTGTGAGACGCCGCGCAGCCCGACTCTCCGCAGCCCGTACACGATGCCGTTCGTAATTTTCATTTGAAACAAAAAAAAAAAAACGGTGGCATATTAATTTTAATACTTTTTTTTCTGAATGAACTAAAAAAATTGAAAGAAAGTCCAAAAATTTTAAATAATATGACATTTAAAAAAAAAAAAAGTCATGTTTTTGAGAAAAAAAAATTCACTTTAACACTAAATAAAAATTATTTGAAAATACATTTTCCGTAATATTATTAGTTCATTCAGAAGAAAATTCAATTGCGAATCTAATAAGCTTTGTTTTATTTGAATTGGCCGAAAACATTTTTAGTTATCGTGTACGGCATTTTGACATAATCGCAAAAATAAAATTTCGAGAAAACGCACTTTAAAGTTTCCCGAGCGCTCACACACCTGCTTGACGCCGCACCGCTTTAAGTGCTGTATCTTCTAAAATACTTGGAATTGATCTCTAAAATTTTACATATATATTTTTGAATGTCTAAGGAATAAATTCAAGTAAAAAACAAAAATCGATTTTTTTGATCTTCTAATTCAGGACACTCCCTTAAAACAATATAATGAAAGAGTTGTTTAATTATTGTACTTCTCATAATTATAATATTTTTAACGCGAATGAAAAACATATCTTAGAATTTCTCACAGATATGAACAAAAATAAAGCAGTACGTTAAATATATAGTATAGTACGTTAAATACTGCGCGTTTAGCAGTATTATTAATATCCAAAACTGTCCTACCTTAAAATCGTGATATTTCTCGATTTTTCAAAAGATTATTTAATCTGCGCTCGGCATAACATCATTATACTAAAATTTGAAGTGCAGAACCAGTTTGAAAAAAGCACCCGAGTTTTACTCATTAGAAAGATTATCTTTTGAAAATCTTACTTATAAACTAGTAATTTTAGTAGCAATATGCACCTCACATAAAGTACGAACTCTGTCATTAATTAATTTTAATGATTTAAAAAATTCTAGTTTCGGTTTAGAAATCTGAATGAACCGATCAAAACGATTAAAGCTAATCCTGCACAGCCTATATTTTTCTTACCTTATTTTGAAGAAAAACCAGAGCATTGTCTCGCGCCTACGATAATTTATTATATTAAAATTACTCGTGACATTCGCGGTACAACGGATGAATCTTCTTATGCTATATATTAAAAAACCACATGTAACAGTTCAATCAATAAGTTGATGCATTCGCGTCTTCTTAAGAAATTGTGACCTATGCAAAGAATATACAGCCCATAACACAAAACACGCTTTGATTTCCGCGGCGCTTAAAAACGGTTTAGATGTTAACATTATAAAGAGCACTGCTGGATGATCACAAGATTCTTTTACATTTGTGCGATTTTATAACAGACTTATTGAGGCTGAAAGAGGATAACTTATAACAAACTTGCTCGTTTAAGGCCAGGTTACCCCAATAAACGTAATTTTTTTCAATACATTTTATTCATAGTACGAAACATGTTGAGTAATCAATTTTTTTACATATGAAAGCACATATATAAATTTACTTGAAATAATTTTTTTTTTTTTTTTTTCAAAATGGCGGTCCTGAAAATGGCTGCTGAAACTCATCTGATTCACAGATGGATGACATCATTTCTTGGAAAAGAATTATCTGAAAGCAAAAAACAAAATGGTTTCATGTTCTGTATCGAATTGGCTATGGCCTCAAGCAGAACCAGAAATATTCATTATTATTTAAAAAAGTTATAAACAATTAAAAGTGAAAAAAAATGTTAAAAAAATTCAAAAGTCCGCCATTTTGTTTTTTTTCATTGAAAATATTTCATTCTGCTTGAGGCCATAGCCAATTCGATACAGAACATGAAACCATTTTGTTTTTTGCTTTCAGATAATTCTTTTCCAAGAAATGATGTCATCCATCTGTGAATCAGATGAGTTTCAGCAGCCATTTTCAGGACCGCCATTTTGAAAAAAAAAAAAAAAAAAATTATTTCAAGTAAATTTATATATGTGCTTTCATATGTAAAAAAATTGATTACTCAACATGTTTCGTACTATGAATAAAATGTATTGAAAAAAATTACGTTTATTGGGGTAACCTGGCCTTAAAGTGTCATACGTTACAATAAACTTAATTAGTGAATATACCTTAAGATGTATTGAAAAATTGATGATATTAATTATGCAAATGAATAAATTATCAATTCATAGCTCTAAACAGCTACATTGTAATCATGAGAATGAAGCAAGCATATAATTGCAATCGAACTTCACATATACTATAGACAAGCTTCTTAATTTTTCAATTTTATTTCATACATATTTAAAATAAAAAAAAATATATAAAAAATAAAAAATTCGAATGCATGAAAAGCGAGCTGAAAAGATAACGTAGAAAAAAAATATTAAAAACAATTATGATAAAATGTCCTCGAAGATATATGTGCGTATGACAGCAAATAGAAGATAGATCTGGTACTTCGGTAGAATATGTCAAAAAATAGACACGCACACACACGCGCGCACAAAATTTTCAAAAACATATTTCAAAAACATGACTAGAAACATTACCCTCTTTCTGGGACAGTTGCATAAAAAAAAGTTAGATATAAGATTTTCGTCAATAGAAGTTGATAAAGAAAAACTTTTCATTATTTTTTCACTACAATACAAATACTATAATAGCCATTTGAGAATCATCTTTCGCACTTAAATCCAACAATACTCGTACTTATTAATATGAGCACAAAGTCTAATTTTTTTGAATATTTAATAAGAATATGATATACACAGTATGTCGGAAAAGTTCCCGAACTTATTTTGTAGCGCTTGTACGAGTGGCGCCACCTCTTGGACGACACCGGTACCATGTTGCTACATCCCTCTGGAGTGTCTGAGAATTTTTTCACCAGTATCCGTTCATTAGTTGCCGAAATAGACATGTTTGAGTGAACGTGTGTTTAGTACCCCGGTGCAAGCTCTACGATGGATGAGAAATTTGAACATCGTGGCGCAATTAAATTCTGCTATAAACTTAAAAAAACTTTCGCGGAAACGAAAAAAATGATCGATTCGGCTTACGGTGAAGGTGTAGTGTCGCGTACAACTGTTTATACGTGGTTCAGTCGGTTCAAGAAGGGTAGAGAGTCGTTAGAAGATGACGAGAAAAGCGGCCAGCCGTCAACAGCTGTTACCGACGAAAACGAGGCTCGCGTGCGCGCGCTACTGAAGCAGGATTGCCACATGTCTCTCTGAATGTTGGCAGACGAACTGAACATGAGCAAGGATAGCGTCGCGTTGATTTTGAAAGAAAAAATGAACCGAGTACAAGGAACCGGGATCGTGGAGTTTGCTGGATGACAATGCGCCTGCTCATACTCCGAACATTGTGAAGCGTTATCTCGCCGAAAATCAGATCCCATGCATCAATCACGCCCCATACTCGCCAGATCTGGCTCCAGCCGACTTTTTCCTATTTCCCAAGCTAAAAATGGCCTTGAAAGGACGATTTTTTGAAGATGTACCGAGCATTCAAGCGGCTTGCACCGAGCGTCTCACAGCGATAACTTCAGAGGAGTACCAGAGAGCCTTCGAATCACTCATGGAGCGCTCAAATGAGTGTATATCTAGGGGAGGGGACTATGTTGAAAGTTAACTGGAATAAATTTCTTTAGATGTAATTTTCAATTTTTTATTTCAAAAGTTCGGGAACTTTTCCGACATACTGTGTATAAAGCTTAGTATCTCGTAAAGTGTCAAAATAAAGCTTAGTATATCCTAAGACTACCATAAGTGTGGCGTAGCGCGACGAGTGGCGCGGAGTGTCAACTTTAAATGGCTTTAATTTTTTTTTCTTTTAAACTGTCCAGAAAGTTTTCTTTACGAAATTAAAGAAGAGACATTGAGCTTCATTTCGACATAAAATATTGAAAATCGTATGTGCCTTTCGATTGAAAAACCCAATTTTGTTATAAAAAATTGTTTTTTTTTTTTTTTTTTTTTTTATAAAAAAATTTTGCGTCAAATTATATATTTATAAAAAATTATGTGATTCCGATAATTAGTATTCGAGATATAACGGTTTAAAAATTTTACTCCCTTTTTTTTAAAATCTGCACAACTTTTCAAAAATTAATATGTTGAGCTGATACTTGGCATGAAATCTTATTTTGATATATACTAAAAATTTACAAATTTTCAAACAAAAATAAAACTTGACTTTAAAATGTACTAAGAATTCATTGAAACGTCCCAGTTTAGAAACCGAAAGAAAGAAAAGTGAAGAAAAAGCGCGCACTCGCAGAGATATGCGATGAAACTTTGAAAGAAAATGGACAACCCGCACGCTTCCAAAACAGACGATTTCCAATCTTAATTTTCAGCCACAAAGTAAATACGTGCGTGCACAACTTCGATATGACGAATGCACTCTGTCTTAGTAAATGCATCGCGTGTATCGTTTAGCGATCGATAACCCACTAACCCGACACGTTGTCTTTTCTCTTACCAGTACTTTTTCGCTGTTTTTTTTTTTTTTTTTTAATACTACTTTTTTGTTCTTTTTTGTCTTTATCACGGGTACTTTTAATTATTGTGAAAATGAAGATTGTATAGATGTTTAGTCCAGAGAACAAGGGGTCCCAAATTGAAAATTTTGGTGGAAGGCTGCGAATATTTTGTAAAGGGGTTTTTAGACCTGAGAAATCTGAATATTAAATCATTTTTTACCTAAGTACCGGAGTTCAAGGAAAAAATGGACATTTTTGTCGTTTTTCGCTTTCTTCTCGAAAACAGCTGCACTAAAGTGAAAATAATCTATGAGAAATCTTGTAGAGCGTGTCCTTTTATACAAGATAAGTTATTTTTTTTATTTTGTTCAACTTTTAATAGCGATTTGCTAGAGTTAAAAAGAAAAACGTTTGTTTCAGTTATCTACTATGTTAATAACTTTATTATAATGTACAAATGTTAAAATTATAATGTATAAGATATAGGTAAGGTTATAGGTAATGAAAATAGTTTAAATTATGAAAAAAAGTTTACCGAATATTTTTTGGAAAAAAATATAGATTCTCTTTCAACTGAAATACATTATACAATAATTGAATGCTTTTTAACACATTGCATTAAGAATCTTCAAAATAATAATATGACTTTAAGAATAATATCTTCATTCATTTGTATTTAAAGCATAAAAAATATTTTTATGAAACATTTTTTACTTTATAAACTTGTTGAATTACTACAATTAAATGCGTATATGAGTAATATTAAACCATGGATATTGAAAATGCATCGATAACTCAATATCAAATTTTTTTTCTTATATACGATTAAATTTCCTTCAAAAGCTTTTATTTATTATATTTTGAATATAATTTCAATTAACACTGACAATTAAGGATGCGAGAAGACAAATTTTATATTTATATACATGTATCAGGGTAATTTAAATTTATAGAAATAATTTATCTAAACTTTCATTTATATTCATTACTTCTTTATTTCATATAAATAACATGTGCTAAAAATTAATTTTATACTCAAATATCTTGATCAAAATTTTTCTCGGAATGAATATCTTTTTCATGCATAATTTTTTCTAATAAATTTTCAATGCAGTTTAACAATAGTTTATTGTTAAACAATTTATAAGATAGTAGCATGAAAATAAATATTGTTAAAAAGCGGATTGCTTGTGTAAAATGTTACTTATAGAAACAAATTGTTAAAAATATTGACTGCGTGCATAGTTTTCAATTTTTAACTTCATTTATCAACTTTTACAATATAATTTTACAATAATATAATTTTACAATAAATAAAGTTTACAATATAATTTTTAAATTATTTATTTCTTTTTAAATTCTATAACTTAGAAAAACAATTTATTTGAAACTAATTAAAATTTAGATGGAAACAACAAAATTAAACCTATTGCGTTCCAATAACTTAATAACAACAATAGCAGTAAATTTACCAAAAACAAATAATTGCGTCATTTGTAAATAAACGATATACATTTTATTATCGATATACTTTTGACTTTTCATCTGAATTCAAAAAGAATATATATTTTTTTCTAAAAAATATTCAGCAAACTTATTTTCATAACCTATAACCTAACTTATATCTTATACAATATAACTTTAACATTTACATATTATAATAGTTACTAATGCAGTAGATAACTGAAATTTTGACAATATATAGGGATATAAAATTAATATCTTCAAATGTATGAAAAAATACTTATATTTTTCATCAAATTTAAATATAGTATTAAAATATCCATAAATCATTTCAAATATTGCATTGCAAAATAAAACAAATTTAAATCGTTTTTAAAATTAATTAGAAAAAAGTAATTTTAATAAAATTTAAAATAATTTTTTAATAATATTTTATCTTTTTTTAAAATATTTATTATAATAAATAAAAATAGTAATTTTATAATAAGAAAAAAAAGTAAGTTGCTTCAGTAAAAAATCGCTATTTTATTCATTATACATTTAGTGTGTGTGTGTGTGTGTGTGTGTGTGTGTGTGTGTGTGTGTTTGTGTGTGTGTGTGTGTGCGCGCGCGTGTGCGTGTGCGTGTGTGTGTGCGTATGTGTATGGTGTATGTGGTGTGCGTGGTGTGTGTGGTGTGTGTGGTGTGTGTCGTGTGTGTGGTGTGTGTGGTGTGTGTGGTGTGTGTGGTGTGTGTGGTGTGTGTGGTGTGTGTGGTGTGTGTGGTGTGTGTGGTGTGTGTGGAGTGTGTGGTGTGTGTGGTGTGTGTGGTGTGTGTGGTGTGTGTGGTGTGTGTGGTGTGTGTGGTGTGTGTGGTGTGTGTGGTGTGTGTGGTGTGTGTGGTGTGTGTGGTGTGTGTGGTGTGTGTGGTGTGTGTGGTGTGTGTGGTGTGTGTGGTGTGTGTGGTGTGTGTGTGTATGTTTTGGCTGCAATGTAATAGCAAAACCTCGCTTGGCAAGAAGAGTGGGGAGGCTGTTAAGGGGAAAGTATTCCTTCCCCTCGTTCTTCAAATTGTCAATAACGTCTATTTGTATGGTTACTTATATTATGATGTCCTTTTCACGTAGTCAGTCGCTCCCCCCACCAACCTCCACGTTAAAGAGAGACACAACGCCTTTCGCTATTGTTTTCTCACTCTAATGTTGTCTTCAAAACCTCTCAGAGCGCGCGCAATCTAGTATATAAGTCTATAAGGAAAACGAAATCAGCTAGCACGTACGATAATTCAAATAAACGTAACTCGCCGCTGCGCGCGCATGCGGTTACTCGTAAGCCTGTGTGTATATGCGTATGACAGTAGCGTAGGAATTTGCTGAAAATTTCTCTCACAAGGACACACGCATCCAAAATTTTTTTTTTAACTCTTGCGAATCGCTATTAAAAGATAAACAAAATAAAAAATAAAATATGAAGCCGTCGCGGGATGACTGATAGATGTAAAACATAATTTATTATTTATTTAGATGAAATTAAAACAAAGATCAATAATTTCTGAAAATATATAATTTTCTAAGTAAAAATATGTACATAAGTATTACAAAAATATAAATGTATTAAAAGGCAGTATACGTTATACAATTGGAACAAAAGCGCTTTTATTAAACATAATTTAAAGTATGCAAAAAATAAATTTTATTATTCATAATCGAACTTCCCGATATGGTGCTAGTACAACTTATCGAAGTTGTAGTTCTAGATGACAGCATAAACGAAATATCAAAATATGTTTATATATTTATATAATATTGTAAAATGAAGTACCCAATATTTGTAAAAATTAAAAGTGAAATTCGATTTTTCGCAAAGCCACTGCCAAATTTTATTTCATAATAAAATTTTAATAAATGTTTCACTAATATGAAAAACTGTAAGTACTTTACTAGATATTTAATACTTTTTTAACAAAGACTCATCTTTATTGGTTAATTATTGTTAAAATGACGTGGCCTTTTGATTCTAATGTTTCATCTATTTCAGTGATATGGATATTTTTCGTATTTCTTTTGAACATAATTGAGACTTTAAATTACCTATTTACAAAAGAAAAATATTTTTTTCTTACTTACTAGTTACATTTTTGCAAAATGTAGTTTTGATGTTACAATTCAATATAATAATTATAAAATTAATTTACATTGTTAATATTAGGTAAGTTAAAACATAAATAAACATTATATTCAAAACTTTAATTAATTTTTCCAAAAAAATTTTAATATTATTAAATTTTATAATTGATTTAATAACAATTAGATTAGAAAAATTAGAAGTTTAAAATAGAAAGTTTTTTTATCTATGATTTCTTCTTTCTTTAAAATTATTATAATTATAATTGTATTATTGATAAACACGCTTCAAATAAGATAAATTAAAAAAAAATATGAAATGAAAATATGTATCTCTTTTCAAAGAACGATAATCTAAAAAATGCTGCAATTAGTTACGAAAACATAAGTTTTATATTGTAATATATACATTCTGTCAAAAAAGTACCGGGAATTGTCGATTTAAATCTGGCGGGGCAATTTAGGCACGTAAAATTTTTTTTTCTAGGATGGTACAACTGTCCTTAATGACTATGCCAAGTTTGAGCGGAATCTGTCAACGAGTGTGTTTACAGTAGTTGGTTAAGTCAGTCGATGTCAATAGTGCGGGCTGATTTTTTACAATGGGTCATTACGTTGAACAAAGAATTTGTCTAAAATTTTGTGTTGCGAATGAAATTTCGTGTGCCGATGCATTGAAAATGTTGCAAAAGGCTTTTGGTGATAAAGCACTATCGAAAACCCGTGTGTATGAGTGGTACAAAGCCTTTAAGGAGGGTCGTGAAGTCTGCCTCGTTCCGGACGCTCATCGACGGCTTCTACCGCAGATAACGTCGATAAAATTAAGGAAATGGTGCTTGAAAACCGTCATACCAGCTTGAGAGAGATAACACATGAACTTGAGATATCCCACGAGTCCACACGTACGATGTTAATTGATATTTTGGGTATGAGAAAGGTGGCCGCAAGACTCGTTCCAAAAGAGCTTCATTTTCTTCAAAAACGCTATCGCGAACAGGTCGCTTCCGACATGCTGGATAGCGCCAATTCCGATCCCGCATTCATGGAATGCATCATAACTGGTGACGAAACGTGGGTGTACGAGTACGATATGCAAACAAGCCAGCAAGCATCGGAATGGGTGGGAAAAAACGAGCCGAAACCGAAAAAACCACGCCAAAGCCGCTCAAAAGTGAAGGTGATGCTCATTGTTTTCTTCAATATCCGTGGCGTGGTGCACTACGAATTCGTTCCAGAGGGTCAGACGGTAAACAAAGAGTATTACCTAGGCGTTATGAAACGTTTGCATGAGCGTATCCGTAAGAAGCGGCCAAATTTGTGGGCGAACAACTCGTGGATTTTGCACGACGATAACGCGCCGTCTCACCGAGCTACGATTGTGACCGACTTTCTTGCCAAAAACTCAACGAACACGCTTGAACAACCACCGTATTCGCCAGATTTGGCTCCCTGTGACTTCTTCCTCTTCCCAAAACTGAAATTGCCGCTCCGTGGCACCCGTTTTCAGTCGATTGAAGCCATAAAACAAAATTTGGCGCGCGAGCTGAAGGCCTCCCCGGAAAGCACCTATAAAAAATGTTTCGATGATTGGAAGAGCCGTTGGCATAGATGTATCAGAGCAAATGGAGCCTATTTTGAAGGCGACCCAATAAATTTTGATTAATAAACGTAAAAATGTTGTTTTAATTTAAAATTCCCGGTACTTTTTTGACAGACAGTATATATATATATATATATATATATTACAATATACAAGTTATGTTTATATTATGTTTACAATATAAAACTTATATATATATATATATATATATATATATATATTGTAAAATATATATAATGTATACATTGTAAAAAAACAACATCTCAAATGTTTTCCAAAAAAAGATTTTGTTTAAATTGTATGTGAATTTTAAAAAAGAAACTTTTACAAATTATAAATAAATTAAAAGAAGTTGTCATACTTTTATGTCTCATTAGTTTTGAATAATACCGAAAGCAATTTAAATACTTGCAGAATATTTTGATATATTTAATCAATTTTTTATTATATATTTTTATAAAGAAATATTATGAATTATTATATATCAAAATATAATCAGAATATGACAAAAATAAGATTATATAGACATTTTTATAATATTATTGTAATATTAATTATTGTATTATATTTTTTAACAAAATTGCTAATTGCATTATATTTTTCAACAAAAAAATTATTATCCAGAGTTAAATAATTGGAAATGGTAAAGGAGCTTGTAATAAATGAAAAAAAATAAAAGCATCAGTAGGGAAGTTGCGGGGTGATTTTGGGGGGGTGAAAAAGGGTGAAAAATTGTACTATCATTGTACTATTGCTATCTCCGGCGAAAATTGGCGTCAAAATAAAAAGTGTTCAATAGAAAAGTTGTAGATCATACAAAAATCTATAACTTTTGAAGAGGTTTTTACGTAACCCCAAATATCCAAGATAAATGCGAATTTTTCTTTTTTCGTTTTTTACTTTTCATTTACGCAAAAATAATGCAATTCTGATAAAACTTAGCGGAGATATATTTTATGTCTAGAATAGCTTTAATTTTTTATAGGTACAACAATTCAGAAGTTTCGAGAAATTCATTTTTTTCGAGAAATTCACTTTTTTTTCAAATAAAAATTGTACTTCAGAAAATAGTCGTAGAAAATTTATCCAGGACTAATTTTTTTTAATTTTGATATATACTTTTTAATAAAATAAACAAAATGTACACTCAAAATTTAAAAATATACTCAAAAATGCAACAAATTATCAACAATTACTGAAAATTTCATAGTCGCAAGTCATTCTTTTACTTCTTTTGCATTTTTGAGTATATTTTTAAATTTTGAGCATACTTTTTCTTTATTTTACAGTCTGTCAAGTAAGAGCGTGGTCGACTTCACCGACAGGTAATGAAAGCTTTCGCTCTAATTTCTTCGCGAACCGATAGAGGAAAGCTTTGTCCTTGATACATTGTCAACAAAGACTCAGTTGTCGTTGGTCTTTTGAAAGAGAATCACGTTAAACGCCATGAGTGCTAAGTACGCGTCGCGCTACGAGGCTGTGTTCCTTTGCATCCACCCGAAAGGTCCCAAAATGTCGCAATCAGCGGCTGCTAAATATATGAGAAAGTCGAAGGCATTTGTACAGAAGTGGATACAGCGATATAAAGTGGCTAAAAATGTCGATGATTTACCAGAACGTGGCTCGATAGGAAAAGTGAACAAAAAAGATGAAAAAAGAATAGTGAATCTGTTTTCGCGGAATCCTGCTTTAACACTGCGGCAAGGACAAGCAAAATTAATGGCAAAAGGTTTAGATACATCCTACGAAACTATCCGAACCCATCTTCGTACTCATCATCTGAAATAGCGCAACACAATGAAGAAGCCTCTGTTGACTGAAAAACATGTGACAAAGCGACTCGCCTGGGCGCATGAGAATATTGATAGAGATTTTGAAAATGTCATTTTTACTGATGAATGTTCTATATGGGCACGTTCTGTCCTCACGCGAGCCTGGTCAACTTCCACCAATAGGCTTGTTCAGCGGACCGTAAAACATGGAATAAAGGTGCATCTTTGGGGCTGCTTCTGAAAGCAGGGATTCGGCACTTTGCACCTCTTTACTGACAACCTAAATGCCGAGAAAATGATAAAAATCTACAAAAAGGCTTTACTGCCATCTGCCAAACGATGGTTCATCACAAAAAATGAAGATTGGATTCTGCAGGAAGACAACGATCCTAAAGACCGTAGCAAGCTCTTTACTCAGTGGAAGACTCAATCTGGCATCGTTACATTGGATTGGCCGTCGCAGTCGCCCGATGCAAACCCTATTGAAAATGTGTGGGCATATATTAAACGGAAGCTTCGTGGAAGACGCACATACACTTTGAAGCAGTTGTCTTACGAAATTCGTCGGATCTGGAGATCCTTGCCACTAGAATACGCCGTCAAATTAGTAGAAAGCATGCCTCGGAGATGCCAGGCAATTATCGACGCCGGTGGTGACTGGACACATTATTGACCGAATTGCATCATTGTTTGTAATGTGTACAATGTATATATAAATATGAAAGTTTCATCAAATAAATTTTTTTATAAATTAACACGACCACGCTCTTACTTGACATACTGTATTAAAGAGTATACATAAAAATAAAAAAAAATGAGTCCTGGATAAATCTTCTACGACGATTTTCTGAAGTGCAATTTTTATTTGAAAAAAAAAGTGAATTTCTCGGAAAAAATGAATTTCTTAGAAACTTCTTAATCTTGTACCTGAAAAAAATTAAGGTTATTCTAGACATAAAAAGGTATACCTCTGCTAAGTTTTATCAAAATTGCATTATTTTTGAATAAATGAAAAATAAAAAACGAAAAAAAAAAAATTCGCATTTATCTTGGATATTTGAGGTTATGTAAAAACCTCTTCAAAAGTTATAGATTTTCGTATGATCTACAACTTTTCTATTGAACACTTTTTATTTTGACGCTAATTTTCGCCGGAAATAGCAATAGTACAATGATAGTACAATTTTTCACCCTTTTTCACCCCCCCCCCCCCCCAAAACTACCCCGCAACTTCCCTACTGATGCTTTTATTTTTTTTCGTTCATTATAAGCCCCTTTACGTTCAACTCGATAAAAAATTTTTTTTTTATTAGAAATGGTACGATCAGCCTGGATTATATGTATATTTTGTATGTAATTATAAATTACATATAATAAAAAGAAAATATAAGACACCTAAACTGTTGTCTTGTTCTTCATAAATTAGAATTTATTTATAATATACTTATTTATATTAAATTATGATAATGTTTCTAAAAATGTAAATATATTTCATTATCACTGTTTTAAAAGCAATACTTTTGTACATATGTTTTACATTTGGTTATACGAAAAGGGAATGCAGAGCAATACACATAGTCATACGGCAAACACACACACACACGCACACACACAGCACTGTACGCGTTATCCTCTCTACTCATAGTAAAGCACAGTGGAGAGGGAAGCGCTGCTTTCTCACACAAACGCATACGCACGCTCACAAGTAGACATACGTATACATTCTATAGGAAGTGTTATGCACTTTTTTTATCGCCACGCTTGAACCCCGTTCTTTCACATTCACTCCCAAGTGCCGAGGCGCTTCATTAGATATTGCAGATTAATAGCGTATCTTGTATGAAAGGACTCGCTCTACAAGATTGCTCACAGGTTATTTTTACTTAAGTACAGCCGTTTTGAGAAAAAGCAAAAAACGACAAAAATGTCCATTTTCTCCTAGAACTTCGGCACTTAGGCAAAAAATAATTTGATATTCGGATTCTTCATGTTCGAACACCCCTTTACAATATATTTGCAGCCTTCCACTCAAATTTTCGATTTGCAACCCCTTGTTTCCTGGACTATGTTGAAAGAATTTAAACAAAAAAGATATGACAGTATAAAAATATCGAGAAAGAGGAAGAGGGAAGAAGGTAAAAAGCGCTTGAGGTTTGGTTGGCAAGTAATCGAAGAAGTAAAGCGGAGAAAACAGATTTCGCGCAGAGTATCAGGACGAAGAGCTAAAGCAAGTCCGAGAGACAGAGAAAGAGAGAAAATGGGATGTAGGTAGCGTCAGTGGCGTTGGCAGAGATAGCGTCGCTGATGTTGCGATTCTTTCACAGATGCTTCTGCCTCAGCACGTTCCAATGGTCAAACAATTCGCCAGTTTGCCAAACCACGACTCGTGGTCTACGAGTGAAACTCTCTTACATATGTGAGTTCTATTTTTTCTCTCTTTCTTTCCCTCCCATATTTCTCTGCCACCCTATTTTTTTGTTCCTCCCATTTTATTTTTTCCTTTTTTTCTCCATGCTTTTCTTCTCTTCTCTCTTTTTCTCTCTTGCTTTGTCTTCTTGTTCATTAGGACATTTTTCGAATCGAAGAGCCGAAGAAAGAGTAGGAAAGAATAAAACAGAGTGAGAGAGAGAGAGAGAGAGAGAGAGAGAGAGAGAGAAGGAAAGTGGGGGGAGAGGTTGGAGAAAGAGCCAAGGAAGAGGGTCGAGAGCACGAGTGATGGCAGTCACGGCTAGACCGGCTTTAAAGAAAGAAAAGAGAGATGACGCGGCTGCATTCCGATCGAACGGCTCGTCGCCGCGTTTCTCTCTTTCTCTCTTCCCCTACTCACGCTCTTTACTTTGGTTGCTTGTGGAGCCGCCTGCATAGCTCCGCTACTTTCGAGCGCATAGTAGCCAAGAAATAAGCGAGAGAAGGTAGCTGCGATTCAACTTCGTACCAGTATAAGCCTTGTATGACCTTCGCTGCGGGTAATCGGAAAGTTTACAGGCAGGGCATTTTCTTGTCCTCCTTTCCCCTCGTCTAGTCAATACGCCGATTATTTTTGAAGCCATATACTTGTTCACATACAAGCACGCGCACGCGCACACTCATACACCCACATTGCAAGCACGCATTGTTACTTACTTGTTGTAGAGGACTCGAAAGGACTTTGTCGACATACAGTTTACGCTCCAGTCGGTATTTCCGTGCTCGTTACATATCGTTATGGAGAACCTGCCGTAGTTGGCACGAATTAAATGGATGAGTTCGCCTTCTCTGCATTCTATCCTCAGAGTCTTGCCCTCACACTCGTAAGCTGTGTCGTATCTCTCTGAAACAAAAAATCGCAGAGTACGATCTTTAGCTTGTTTGACAGTACAAAATTTGCATGTTTTGCTCGTCGCTTTTTCGTTCATATTGCTTTGAATGGAGAGCTGAGAGCGAAGATTTCAAACATCTCCGAGCCTGTGTCTAAAACTAATTACTATCAGGATTGTTACTAAATTAATGATAAATAAATAGAATAATGCAACAAAATTCGCGTTACTCGCGAAAAGCGTGTACATGTATTTCCACTTTTCCGATTTTCTTTAAATAAACTAATTAATAATAGAATAATAACTCAAACTTGCTAAAAATGTTAACTGTACCTATATAGTAAAAGAAATAATCAATATGTAGTTTCAACTTAACTTCAAAAACTAGTAACTCTAATTTGGAAAAAATAATTGAAAACACACATTAGCTATTATTTAATAAAATTGATTCAAATCTGATATGCCATTTACAATTCATTCAAAATAATTAAATGCATTAGTTGGCTTTTATAAGGCTATAAGTAAATTAATTTAGTGATATATGTATATAGATTCAAGCGACTTGAAAATAAAATATTTAAAATTTTATAACTTAAAAATTCATGCCGCAGGCACGACAAATTCTAAATAAAATTTCTTATTTACATATATTAAGTGTCAAAAAAAAAAAGAAGTTAAATTTATAAATTAAAAATGTTGAAAAAATATTAAAAATAAAAGACAAAAGAAGATTGCAAAATGTACTAAAAATTTTAAAGTGAAACTGAAAATTCTAGAGCATATTGAAAAACACATACACATTCAGATATATAAATGTACTCTTGTCTTTAACTCGTCATTGCTAAAAGAAAGTGTAACTTATCCAAATAAAGATTCTACATATGATTATTTAATGTATAAAACATTTATATAGAATGTTATTTGTATATAGAAAGGTTACGTACATGCTTGTAACTTTTTCTTATTGATAATTTACAATACTGTTTTTCTGGGTTTTTACTACTTAAAATAATGTATTAATGTAAAACTAATTTTTTATCAATAAATTAATGATTTGTAGAATGATTTACAATAAGTAATGCTTGAGGTTTAAAATAAAAAAAATAAGATAGATGACGTAGTTAATAGCTCCTTGCTTTATTGGGTAGAGCTACGTTTTTTATATTTTACATAGTAATAAGTCTAAGTAGTAAAATCAAAATTTTTACAAATTTTAAAAATTGATCTGTTGGTTGAACATTTATGTTAACCACAAATTAAATATGGTTAATCATTGGAAACAGTTACATCAATTTTTATATTTTTAATATATATATATATATATATATATATATATATATATATATATATATAAGAAATTACTTAAAATAAAAAAATTCTCTTTGATTATATTCAAATGTATATATATATATATATACATTTGAATATAATCAAAGAGAATTTTTTTATTTTAAGTAATTTCTTTTGAGATATTAATAACGGCTGGTTATGTAACATAAGTTTGAACAAAAACTAATTAAAGTTTTAAAGAGTAATAAACTAAACGGAAAGTAAGATAAATATTTTTGTTTACATTAGAATAGCATTCATTGTATGCCCTTGAGCCTTCGTTTGTATAATTTATTTTTGTTTGTAAATTTATACATACGAGGTGTGTTTAAAAAGTAAGGTGACTTTATATTTTTATGGAAAAATATTTATTTATTCATCAATATTCATGTTGTCCCCTTCAAAGTAATCCCCCTCAGATACAATATACTTGTGCGAACACTTTCCAATCTTCGTAACACTTCTCATAAGCACTTTTTGATATAGCCTTGAGCTCTTCTAGCGATGCAGTTTTTATTTTCTGAATCATTGCAAATCTTCGTCCTTTCATAGGTCTCTTCAGTTTTGAGACCAAGAAAAAGTCCCAGGGAGTAAATATGGTGGCTGAGGCATGATTGTCGTATTGTTTTTGGCCAAAAAATCTCTCATAAGCAATGATAAATGAAAGTTATTATAAAAATGGTATGG
This sequence comes from Chalcis sispes, assembly GCA_949987625.1. Classification (NCBI taxonomy): domain Eukaryota; kingdom Metazoa; phylum Arthropoda; class Insecta; order Hymenoptera; family Chalcididae; genus Chalcis; species Chalcis sispes. Next base: position 25,446,124 of record OX465094.1, read on the forward strand.
AAGGAAGAGGAATAAAAGCCATTTACACACAACTAGACTAACGGATAACCGTGAATCTAGCAGGGGCAAAGCCGTATTACTTCTTTTAAATGACAGAAGAAAAGTAACGATAACGAACTAAAGTTACGGAGTTAAAAAGATGGATAATTGAGCTACTTACACACAACTAGACTAACGGATAACCGTGAGCCAAACAGGGATAAAGCCGTACTCAACCTTAAGGAAGGAAGTAGGGTGGATTCACCGAGGTTAGAAATTAAACATGAAAAATTAAAAAGGTTGAAAAAAAAAATGAAATATTTGAAAAGTTAGAAAATTGAACTTAGTGAAAATTGAGAAAATCTTAAAGTTGAAAACTTGGTAAAAATTGGAAATTAAAAGTTGAAAATAAAATAAAAATTTAAAATTTGAGATCAAGTCCTTTTATCAAAATTTGAAAGGTCTCGATCAAGCACACGGAAGTTACTCCGGACAAAGAGAGCGAGTTTTTTTTGAGCTAGTGCTCGTTGGAACTGCTTTTGATACTCTGACGATTTAAAAGAAAATAGCTCTTTTTATACAAAAAGTTGGCTAATAAGGCCAGCAAGTAAGACGGATAAAAAAATAAAAACGCGGAGGGGACCGAAGGCGACAAGTGAAAACGCATTTTTCTTCCTTCTTCGAATCTTTAACTTAAAATTTAACTATTGCGCAATGCAGACGATGGGAAAGTTATGCCCTCGCATCATATGTATAATAAGTGAAAGAAAGAAAGCATGATATAGGGTAGAGGGAAATGAGTATGCTTGGAACTTCTCCCACTCATGCGTTTTTTTTTCTTTAGCTCAAAATATAAGCTGAAATTCTTATTTTATTCTTCAAAATCATACGCAAGTATTTTAGAATTATTAATAACAGTATATAAAATTAAGTTATCGTATAAAAATTATATAACTGTTGTAAAATTAAAATTAATACATACACAATTGAAATATTAATGCACACACAGACAGACACACACAGACACACGCAGACACACACCCATACGCACACACACACACACACACACACACACACACACACACACACACACACACACACACACACACACACACACACACACACACACACACACACACACACACACACACACACACACACACACACACACACACACACACACACACACACACACACACACACACACACACACACACACACACACACACACACACACACACACACACACACACACACACACACACACACACACACACACACACACACACACACACACACACACACACACACACACACACACACACACACACACACACACACACACACACACACACACACACACACACACACACACACACACACACACACACACACACACACACACACACACACACACACACACACACACACACACACACACACACACACACACACACACACACACACACACACACACACACACACACACACACACACACACACACACACACACACACACACACACACACACACACACACACACACACACACACACACACACACACACACACACACACACACACACACACACACACACACACACACACACACACACACACACACACACACACACACACACACACACACACACACACACACACACACACACACACACACACACACACACACACACACACACACACACACACACACACACACACACACACACACACACACACACACACACACACACACACACACACACACACACACACACACACACACACGCGCGCGCGCGCGCGCGCGCGCGCCTACACGGAAAGCCTACAACAATGGCAACAGAGGTGGGATGCCTCCACCAAAGGGGCTTGGACACGCCGCTTGATCCCAAACATCACCGCATGGGTAAATCGCGCGCACGGAGAGGTCGGGTACTACATCACCCAACTCCTTACTGGGCATGGATGCTTCCGGGCATATCTGCACTGATTCAGGAGATCTGACACTCCGAACTGCCACCACTGCCGTAACCTCAAAGAAGACGCAGAACACGTCTTCTTCAACTGCCCATACCATCAGAGGAAACGAGTGAGACTAGAAGAAGATCTGGGCATTAACATCAGTCCGGATAACATAGTAGAGTGTATGCTGAAGGACGCAAAAGCATGGAGCAGCATAGCCGAGTTTGCGGAGGAGGTCCTCAAAAGCCTCCGCAGTACCTATGATGAATAGGAGCGACACAGAAGAGCAGTAATTCTGCATTGACCACCCCTGCGAAGTAGTATTTACTAAGAGTGCCGCAGGGGATATATGGTTGAAGGCGCATGGGGCAGGGGGTTTTGGCGGGTACAAAGAACCCCGCATAACTCAGGAGTGCGGACCCTCCTGAGTACTTGTCAGCAAGTGTTGCGGACTAAAATGAGAAAAATGTATTGCAAAATAATCTCGATTGTATAAGCAAAAATTTTAATGTTAAAAATAATAAACAAGAGAGAGTTTAAAAGTCCGTGGATACCTTTTGTTTTTTTAAAACAAATTGCGAAAGAAAAATAGGCGGAACGAAAAATATGAATAACGAAAATAAAAAAAAAAAAAAAAAGAGAAAAAAAAGAAAAAAAGAGCGTCTTGTAGACTTTAAAAAAATATTATTTAAAAGAAATAAAATAATTTTGTATTTTAAATGTAAAAACAATATGTTCAAAATTAATTGTAAAATTATATAATATTAACAATAAAATTCTAGTAGGTAAAGGTGAGGTTCGCGTTTAAATAAATATGAGTTACGTTTAAAATTATATTTGAGCATTTTGAGTATTTAAATAAAAAGAAAGCTCGGGATTGAACGATAACTGCCCATGTGTGCACGTGTAAGCGTGGCCTCGAAGCCAGTCGGTAAGGAGAGGTTTTTCCTCTCCTAGGCCACTAGTACTTCCTTATGGAAGTATGGGTGCACGGGAAGACACAGAGAGTCGACCCGGGGCCCCTAGGCTAGCCGGAACGTTATCGTGGAATCCCGTAGTAATTTTGAAGGTCAGTGCAAAAAAAAAAGAGTGGGAGTCTCTCGCGCCGTGCGTAAGCAGGCGGCTCAGCGGCGGAGCTTGGGCCGCCGAAAGCGTGGCGGCGGGGAGACGATTTAAAAGGGCCGCACATCGCGCATTCCGCCAGATTTTTCTCGCATTTTTCTCCGACTTCACACCTCACTTTTACCTCGCAAAAATTTCAAGAGACAACATATTTCATTTTCAATCCTTTCCTCTTCCCTGTACGTAACAGCAAGTTTCCTCCTAGACCCCCGTAGAAGGAAAAAAAAAAAAAAAAAAAAACGCGCGCACGCATATAACTTTGTAAGAAATTGCCTTATCCTTTGCCTTGTCCCATAGTAATATCTTGACCTTCAAGGTTATATTAAGGAATAATATTTTTTAAAGCATTCGATAAAATGAGGCTTCCATTCACACCAGCTAATTAAGGTAAGGTAACGTAAAAAAACTGAGATTTGCGTCCACCCCAGCCAATAAAGGCAAGGTTAGAGTCTATTCCAACCAGTTAAGGCAAGGTGGTATGATGCCCAGCCATTAAAGGCAAGACAGAGTGAAGATCATCAGGTGAAGGCAATGTTGAATCAATTTAGACAAATATCAATCAATTTTTTTTATTTTAGCGAATGCTCAAAGTTTTCACCCTCAACTGCCTGGCAATGTGCTATGCGGTAGTAGAATGCTGCTACAGCTTGACGAATTATGCTTTCATCAATAATTTCACCCCTTATTTTCTGCTGGAGTTCATCGAGGTTCACTGGTTTGGATTGATATACCTTATCTTTAAGGAAACCCCACAAAAATAATCAAGCGGACTCAGTTCAGGAGATCTGGCTGGCCATTCTATTGCACCTCCTCTGCCTATCTACCATCCTGGAAACACTCCATTCAAATAAGCACGTACGCCTCACCCATAATGAGGTGGTGCTCCGTCTTGCTGGAACAACGTTTGATCAAAATCATTGCCCACAATTGCGTGAATCGCTGGGATGATTTCATTTCGGAACATGTCTTCATACTTAATCGCAGTAAAACTTCCTTCAATAAAGAAGGGCCCAACAATACTGTTGTTTATAATGCCAGCCCCGACATTCACTTTCTGAGGGTATTGAGTACTGCGAGTATCCGACATCCATCTTGGATTAATATCACTTCAGTACCTAAAGTTATGTCTATTGGCATTTCCATTAAGCCCAAAGGTAGCTTCGTCTGAAAATACAATTCTATTCAAAAAATATTCATCAACAGTTATTCGGGTCATCATCAAGTACCAAAACTCTACGCGTTTAACTGGATTATGTTTAACACATTGACTGCCAACTACGAGATAACTCGTAGATTGCGTTCTTGCAGCTACGATTAAACTCGAAATATATCAGTGCTAATATCGATAGATGGCTTCTGGGAAAAGAACAAAAAATCAATACTGGCTTGCATGAACAGAAAATTTATTAAAAAACGAACAAAAAATAAATAATATAATGTGATTAAATCAAATTGTCATTTTAGGCTAGATTTCTGAAAATTGCCGTGGCAGTCAACGTGTTAAGGGGTTACCCCCACTTGTAGCTCAACAAAAAAGGCCTTTTTCATGAATTTTTTTAAAGAAAACTACAAAACTTTTTTCAACGATTATTATATCATCTTAAAGAATACACCTTGAAGAACTTTCAGTAATTTTTTTATTGCAAAATATTACATTGTTAAGTGGCAAATGGCCGCCAATGAAATAGTGTTTTTATTTATACGGTTTGCGGTGACCAACATTGCGGCGAAGTAGATCATCTGAATCAAAAAATGTGGATAGATTTAGTTAAATATAAGTATAAACTAGTCTTTAATCGAAGGATTTAAAAAAATATTCATTTTTCACAAAATGGCGGACAGTCGAAGTTAATGGTTTGATTTTAACGAAAAAATCGAACGATTAAAGACTACATTTTTATGTATTAAATAAGCCTGCAAAATTTCAAAAAGATCGGTTCATTAGTGTTCGAGTAATCTTGGTCACCGACTTCAGAAATGCCATTTCGAGAAAAACGCGTTTAAAGTTTAAAGTAGCCGGTTATTTACACAACGGGTTCTTCTCTTTCAACGCTCATATCTCAGTCAATTTTGTTCGGATCGACTTGAAATTTCCAGGTCATATTCTCAGATACTTATACTTCAAAAAAATGCAATTAACAAAAAATCGATTTTTTCAAAGTCGCAAGTGGGGGTAACCCCTTAAGCAATTCATGTACAAGTTTTACGTCCTGTCACCGTATTCTTTCATCATAAGAATAATTATTCGCCCTCTTTCAGTGAGAGGAGCCATGTTACATTCACATGAAGGAATAATCTAATGAAAAAATTTAAATTTCAGATTACAATATGAAAAGCGATAAGATTGTAAGACCTGAACATTACGCAAAGAAGTATGAATGAAGAAAACGGTTAAATCATCAAAGAAAATGACACGCAGTTCTTGAAAGTAATAAAAAAATCAAAAGTAAGGAACGAACTTAATGATGAATATTAAAATTGATGGAGCATTAACATTTAGTATTAATAATCAAAAGCAATTTAGAGATATTCTAAATTGTATTTTTTCGCTCACACAATTATTACTTTTCGTTGATTAAAACTCTGAAGTCAGATTTTAAGAATTTTAAAATTCAAGATGGCGAATTCAACATGGCGGACGGAAAATTTTGAATTTGTTTAGAAGTGTACTGAAAACTTTTCACATGGGTTTCGAGGTCGCTGATTACTAATTTGAGGTTAGATTTTAAAAACTCAATTTCCAGATGGCGGATACAACATGGCGGATGGAAGAGATGAAAGTCAGGGTCAAGTTCATGACTGAGATCTCCATCAGATAGCCAGGGAAATTTCCGATAACTTATGTCTCAATCATTTTTTTGAGCGACGCCTACTTTTCAAGATATCCAGCCGGTCACTGCTTGACCTTGACTTGATCTTCCGAGGTCAAATTTTCCAGTGGTGAAGATCATATCTGAACGTAAAATTGTCCGCCCTTTTCATTTCCGGTATCAAAATTGGGGATTGCCATTTAAAAAAATGGACTTAACCTTGAAATGATCTTGAAGGTCAAGATCAAGGTCACGGCAGAGGTGGTCGCGGTTGGATAGCCAGGGAAATTTTCTACAACTTTTGTCTCAACCATTTTTTTGAGCAATGCCTACGTTTTAAGTTATTCAATCGGTCCGGGATTTCTTGAAGACCCTGTATATGTGTATGCAATAGCAATCAATAAATGCAAAAGTATTAAGGGACAACACCACTGTGACGGCTTCCAAAAATCGATTTTTTGAAAACCATCTAGAAAAATCTAAAATACATTTAAGAATAGAATGCCGTTGGTCCCAGGTCAAAATAATTATTTTCGGAGATATTAAATATTTTGTGGAGCGGTGCAGCGCTCCGTGATTAACAAACTTCAAACTTTGAACGCGTTTTTCTCAAAACCACTTTTTTGGGTGCGGCACGCAGCATAACTCGAGCAATTTTTATTCGATCGACTTCAAATTTGGACTGCATCAATAAAACTAGATTATCTAAAGAAGTACATAGGATTTTTTCGATATCTCAATAAAAAAAAAAGTTATAGCCTTTTTTCGACGAGAAATTTGGCTCGAAAATCGACCTTAAATTTCAAAAGCGTGCCTATTTTTTAAAAATCAATATTTTTTCAAATCCCTATGTACTTCTCTTCAAAATATCATATTATTAACGAAAACACTCGGTATTTTTTTTCAGATCGACTTTGAAGACAGTTCTGCTGCGTGCCACGGATCACTGCAGAGGCAACAGCACCTGACGCGGGAGCTCCCCAGCGCCACCATGGGGCGTGAAAAATTAAAAAAAAATTTTTTATGTATCTTTAATAAACAAGAAACAAAACAAAAAAAAAATTTGGAATGTCTTTTTTTCCCACAAAAAAAAAAAAATTCTTGAAAAACGGCAAAAAAACCAGGGGATCACAGTGGTGTTGTCCCTTAATAAGCTTATGTAAAGTCCACACTAAGAGAAATTCTACAGTGACTTTCACAATAAAAATAGGATTTCTTACTATTTTCCAATAGCACAGCGAGGACTTCATGAACAGTAGAATTTACAAAAAAAAAAAAAAAAAAAAAAAGTAAGATTTGCTATGGTCGGTTTAGTAATATTATTACTAAATCCGAATTAATTTTTACTATTTTTAATACTAAAACTTGCTACAATAAATTTGGAATTTATATTAAATTTTAACTTTTAAGTTAAATAATTTTTACTTTATTTTAACAGTAAATTTTAATTTTCTAATACATTAAATATTTAGTTTTTTTAAGAAAACGAAAACATTTTTTTTCTTTTTGATTTACCTAAAGAACAACTGTTTCAGATTATTCTGTTTTCAATTTTTATTATTATAATATTTGATTAATATTATTGGGAGTAGAAATTAGTTCGGTCCGTTTTCAAAAGATGGCTCTGGCTATTATGAATATTTAATAGTAACAGCTGAAGTCGGTAGTTTCAGACAAGTTAGACATCTGTCAATAATATTCAGTTTATATCGCTTCGAGTTTCATAAAAAAAATCTTGTTTTCAACAGTGATAAATGTATCCAATTTTGTGTTAACTAAGCAGCATTTGCGGGAGGTTTTAGTTTTCTGTTTTAATTGGAAGAAAAGTGCAGCTGAAGCGCATCGAATGCTTGAGGAAGTTTATGGTGACAATACTCTAACTGATAAATCTTGTAGGGAATGGTTTTGACGTTTCAAGAATGGAGATTTCAACGTTAAAGAAAAGCCTCGCTCTGGATAGCCAAAAAATTCAAAGACAAAAGGCATTACTCGATGATGATCCGAGTCAAACGCAAGAGGAGGTTGCAGAATCATTGGAAGTGACTCAACAAGCAGTTTCTGTACGATTGAAATCCATCAGAATGATTCAAAAACAAGGCAATTGGGTGCCTTATGAACTGAAATCGAGAGACATTGACAGGCGATTTCTCTGTTGCGAGCAGCTGATTCAAAGACAACAAAGAAAGGGTTTTTTACATAGAATTGTTACTAGGAATGAAAAATGGATATTCTATGATAACCCCAAGAAGAAAAAATACTACGCTATGCCCGGTCAATCATTGCAATCGACTTCAACATCAACACCAAAGCCGAATATTCATGGTTCGAAGATCATGTTGTGTATCTGGTGGGACCAAAAGGGTGTTGTGTACTATGAGCTGCTACAACCTGGCGATACCATAACGGCCGATCGGTATAGGCTGCAATTGATTCGTTTGAGCCGTGCATTACGAGAAAAACGGCCGGAATACAAGGAAAGACATGACGAAATTATTTTTCTGCATGACAACGCTCGGCCTCACGTCGCAAAAGTCGTGAAAAAATATTTGGAAACGCTCAAGTGGGATATTTTGCCGCACCCGCCATATTCTCCGGACATTGCTCCTTCTGATTACTGGTTGTTCCGAGGGATGCAGCATGATATGGCAGGTCATCAGTTCACTTCTTTCGCAGAAATTGAAAATTGGTTCCTAACTTGGATCACCTCAAAAGACGAGTCATTTTTTCGAGATGGAATTCGAAAATTGCCTGAGAGGTGGGAAAAAGTAGTAACTAGCGATGGACGATACTTTGATTAATCTTTCAATTCTTTTTATTTTGAAATTAATGCATTTTTGACCGCAAGAGAAGAACCGAATTAATTTGTACTCCTAATATTATAATATTTAATTAAGAATTAACCGCTCGTTACATATTAATACATTGCATTTGCGATTGCTATCGCATACACATACATAACTATCGCATATGAAAAATATATAGATTTCTCGTAAATATACTAACAAGAATATCGCCAGTAACTTGTGAGAAAGCATAATATTCATGAACCCACCTAGCGTTTATTTTATTAAGCTGAATAATTTAAGTAAACAAAATACGCTAATTTAAAAATCACGCATTCGTTTTCACACGAAGAACAAATGAGCGGTTGTGCGTGCTGCTTGCGCGCATTTATTCATTTATTTAATCAATCAATTAATTAATTGATTAATTAATTTTTTTATTTATTATGATTCTATAAAATCGTTTATATATTATAAAATATGACACTTGCAATAGTTTAGTCAGAACTTGGGAGATAGGGAGTGAGGTAGAGAGAGTTCTTGATGAGAATTTATGAAAGGCGACTTGGTATCGTGTGAAAATAGCTGTATTATGCGTGGTCCAAGTTGTTGACCGAAAGTTAGCCTTAGAGAAGCGGTAAGGCTGTAATGGATATTACGCTCGATATAAGATGTGTTCGCCTATATTCTCACTTGATGAATGAATAGAACTCGCATTTTATCTTCTAACTTATTTGGAATTTCTTGATCATTACAATGCATTTAATATTGCTACGCGATCTTTGGCTCATAAGAGTCAAAGCTGCATCTCCCCGCCAATTTTCTCATTTCTTTCCACTTCTTGATTTTTAAAAAATTTATGTGCATTATTTTAATTTCATCATTTATTAACCTTTAGAGAAAAGAAATTTTAGATTCTTAGTCTTCTTCAGAAAATGCATAAAAAAGGTATCTAATATGTTAAAACTATCATGGGTACAGTGTCGACCATGCGTCGCTCTCGTACATGGATATTCCCGTCCTCTAAAGGTTAATATAGTAGTTGTCGCATATATATCCTACGAGATTGCCGTTCAATAATTGATAAAATTAATTGATGATAATCGCGGTATTTTATCATCTTTTTCTTTAGCTATGTATTTTTAAAACCTATTTGTTTTGCAAAAAGTTTTTTCTCCTGGAATTCATTCTATTAATGTTTAAATATTCAAAGAAAGGGATAGGTAAAGAGAGAGAGAGAGAAATATTTATTGTACATCATAGTGTACATAATGCATGAGTAAAATACATAAATAACATACAAACATAAGACAATAATAATAAAGTAATATAATAATAAAACACAAAACAAATTATTGAACTAAATATAAAATATATAATAAATTAGTACTAAATCTAAAACTAAAATAAGCATATTAAAATTAATAAATAATAAAATAAAAAAAAATAAGTTAAGGGGAGAAATCACAGTAAAATTTTCAATTTTTCGAAAAAAATTTTTTTCGCCTAAAAGGTGCTTTAGGGTCTTAAAAATAATATACCAAATGATGGAACACGGCAAAAGTGTCCGAATGCCCAAATTTTTCATTCTGCGGTAACGCCACTCAGGTATGGTATGTGAGTACTTAAAACTTTAAACGCGTTTTTCTCGAAACCACTTTTTTGAGCTCGCCGAAGACATAACTCAAACAAATCTTTACCGATCGACTTGAAATTTTGATAGTAGCTTTGAAATATCTTTCTCCACGGAGCTACGTAGGATTTTTTATTTTATATGGCTTAGTTTTTTTTATCAAAGATTTGATGGCGTTTTTTTTTGTTAAAAATTTAACTTTATTTTCGAACATGCACCATTTTGTGAAAAATTAATACATCAAAAAAATCCTACGTAGCTCGCTAGCTGTTGTTATATGAAAACTAAAAAATTTTGGTTTTTTCTTCCAGGTCAAAAATTAAGGAGTCTACGTCTTCGGCCATCGACACGCTTTCAAAAATAGGCGCTTTGGGGCATATGCTGCGCAGCCGCCATTTTTAAATATTTTTTATTGAAAAAATTACATTTTGTACTTTTTTAGTATTGCTATAAAACCTACTTTACAGATTTTTGATTGATACTTTTATTCAGCCAAAATTAATTCCCGAAAATATGCCTATTTTTTTGTGTGCTACTGTGATTTCCCCCCTTAAAATAAGTTAATAATCAAATAAATAATGATACTACAGCTAAAATAGGATTAATTTAAAGTCGTGCTATTAGACGGGCTATATGCTCTTTCTATTTAGTAAGTAAGAAGATAACGGCAGAGATTATAAATACAAGGAGAGGGAGAGAGAGGGGGGAGGGAGAGATAGGGGGAGGGGAGAGGTAGAGAGATGGGAGAGGGAGAGGGAGAGGTAGAGAGATGGGAGAGGGAGAGGGAGAGGGAGAGGGAGAGAGAGAGCAAATAAAAAGCGATACAACAATCGAAGGTAGCGATTTCCAAGCGACAAGTAAAAAGATAAAAAATAAGCCAAGTAAGAATCAATTTAATGAATATTTTCACACAAGGTTATATATGCCTGACATCTGCGGGTAAGCACAAGAGAAAGACAGACAGATAGATAGATAGAAAGAGAATGAAAGAAGTCAGAGAAAATAAGAGAAAAAAAGTGGGGAGTTGGAAAGGGAAAATTGCAGTTTACCATTAATGAGTTGGGATAATAATATATCGAGGCTCGGCAAATCGTGCCTCCCGCTGCCGGAGCGGTAAACTTGAAAGGCTTGCTGGAACAGCGGGATGTCCTCGGCCCCATAGGCCGTGTTTCTCTTCGCAAACCAATCTTTCTCCTTCGCTTCCCCTCCTTACTAGCTCTATTTCTTTCTTTTGGTTCTCCTTTCCGACAGACCTTTATTCTCGAGAGTCAGTACAGAGAGCCATCACTGGGAGAAGAAAAGAAAAAAGTAATATTAAGAAGAGCTTTATTGTGCACGTGTGTGCAAACGTAGACGTATTGTATTATCTGAACGGTCACACATCAATATAATATTATAGACATATGACTGTAGACGCAGCGTGATGAAAATCGCCTACTGACGAGAAAAAGATTCCCAAAATATTGCGGCGCTTATTTCGAAGTTACTCATCCCAAATTTTGTTCATCTTTCACATCGAGAATCGCCCGTGCGCTCAGTATCATTCTCGGCGTCTCTTCTCTCTCTCTTCCTTTGAGCCCGCGATTTCACTCACGATGCTATTTTATCAAATTTCTAGTTTGGCATTCGGCATGCGGTTACTATATTTGCCATTTTCAATTTATATTAACTTTAAAACAAAAACCATGTTTTATTATTATTTATTAAATTACAAATAATATAATAAAAATCTTACGCGGAAATTTTCCAGCCAAGAGTTAGAGGAGAATTTTCGACAACGCATTCAACAATATAAAGTCAAATGAGCATCAGTGTCTTTATCTATTTTGAAGTAAAACTCCTATTGGCTTTTTCTGAAGTCTACAATTACACTGTTACGTAAAATTTTTTGTTACATGTTACGGAAGTACACTTCTGTAAAATTTTATATAGCAATCTCTACTCCCGGCCTCTCTATTTTCTGCGGCTTTTCGTGTATTCTAAAGAAGATATTTGATTATTTCTAGGGTTACTAGAAAATATAGTAAGATTTATTGACATATGTAACATATATGTTATACATCGACAGGAGGCTAAACTCATTTACATTTCTTATTTCTTTATTTACTTCAATTTTCTAATTATCGTTCAATTATTTGAAGGCCCGGATGCAATAAGGGGACTAACGCTCGAAATCGCGTAAAAGTATTGTCCAGATGACGAAACTTTCAAAATGGATAAATCAATTTTTAAAAAATACTAGCTTGTAGGTAATGAAAAGGAGAATTTTTCCCTGAAAAGAATTTTTAACGACTTTTTTCTTTAAAAAAAAAAATTAAAAACCAAAAATTTTCTACCAAATATTTTGACTATTTTTAATAGTTTTATAAAACATAATTCGCTGTAACTCGGTTAAATATAGTTGAAATTTTTTGAAACTTGGCAGAAATACGCAGAATGTTTTAGCGTTGCCGATGGATTAATTAAAAATTCTATAAATAATTTTTGTTAATAATTATTTGATTTCAAGTACGTAAGTCTCGTTAATCACGTTTTTTAGCTTCAACGAGAAAAAGTATCGAGGGAAGTTCAAGCTACAAAAAACTTCCAGCGAGACATTTGTTCTTCTATGTTTGAAACAGTTTTTGATAAAATTTGAAATCAATTAAACAATAAATGGCTAAAATAGAGCGTTGTTAAGGGAGGGGGGAGGGGAGGGGTAAGGTTTTAAAATTTATAATTTTGCATTTTTTTTTTTTTTTTTTTTTGAATGTACAACATGTCGAGAGTATTGTGTCAAAATTCCAAGTAAATCGGAGCAAAACTAATGAAGATACAGCGTTTCAAGCGACCGGCCCTCATGCTCGATTTGTGAGTATAAGAAACTTGATTTTCCCGAAAACGTCATTTTTGAAGTTCGTGAACATTATAACCCAAAATCTACTTGACCGATTCTTTTCAAATTTTGAACACTATTTCTACACATAAATCAACAGGTAATCAGAGAGAGTCTTTTTTGTTTCACTATTTTTTTCCATTTTATAATAACAAATTCACCGAAATTTTTTCAGCAAAAATCGCGTTTTTCACTTTCAAATGCAGCAAAAAATAAAAAAATCGAAAAAAAACTCTCTCTGACTACCTAGGGAAACTTATCACCTTTTAAACGCATTTCGATTTTTTTGTTTCAGATAATCCGGTAACGAGTTATGAAGTTCACCGCATAACAACTTTTTGTCGTAGCGTCTCCGGAGATTCACTGTCACGGACTTATTTATTCATATTTTTGATTGAAATTTTTTCCAAAAATACTTCAGATGTTATACTATAACGTGTATATGGAATAAATTAACCAACATTATTCATATCTCCAGAAAAAAATCATGAAAATATGCCTTTTTTTCGCCCTTAACCCTTAGCGCTCCGCACGTTTTTATACCAAATCACGGACGGCTCCGTAGCGGAGCTAACGGAGCGCTAAGGGTTAAAACCTTACCCCTCCCCCTTAATAAAAACGCGCGCTAGCGGCAATTTTTGCACAGCGTAAGCTCAGCATACAGCGTTTACATATTATGCTTATACTAACACATAGTTCAATAAGTCCCGAGACTAACCCAAAGATGGTGCTAGTAGTACCAAACTAACAACGTTTCCATAGAGTGCGAACCTTTACATGAAACGTGTAAAGATTTCACGTCGATCGGATCACAGACAGCAGAGTTATCGAGGTTAGAGTAAAGTCACTTTGTAATTTGTTTGAAAAATGGAAAAAAGCGAGTTTCGCGTGTTGATAAAACATTGTTTTTTAATGGGTAAAAATACCTTAGAAGCCCAGCAATGGCTTAAAAAACATTACCCGGACTCCTCTCCATCCAAACCAACGATTTGTCGTTGGTATGCTGAGTTTAAACGTGGTCGTACGGACACAAACGATGCGGAACGTTCGGGTAGGCCATTGGAAGCCGTTACATAGGAAAATGTGAGTGAAGTGTTAAAAATTGTAATGAAAAATCGCAAAGTGAAGGTCCGTGAGATTGCAGAAATGACACAGATATCATCTGGAAGCGTATTTACAATCCTTTATGAAAAATTGAGCATAAAAAGGTTTTTTCCAAGTGGGTGCCGCGATTGCTTTCAGTGGAACAAAAACAGTAACGAGTCGACGATTCAGAGAGCTGTTTATCGCTATTTACTCGCAATAAAAAGGATTTCCTGCGTCGATGCGTGACCATGGATGAAACATGGATACATCATTTCACTCCGGAGTCGAATCGGCAATCATCTGGGTGGCGCATGGCTGGCGAAAGCCGCCCAAAGCGTCCAAAAACGCAGCAGTCTGCTGGCATAGTCATGGCGTCTGTTTTTTGGGATACACATGGCGTGATTTTCATTGACTACCTGGAAAAAGGTAAATCGATCACCAGTGATTATTATACTGACTTGATGGTACGTTTGAAGGAGGAGATCGCAGCAAAACGACCGCACATGAAGAAGAAAAAAATCCTTTTTCACCAAGACAATGCAGCATGCCACAAGTCCATGAAAACAATGGCAAAATTAAACGAATTGGGCTTTGATTTGCTTTCCCACCCCCCGTATTCGCCAGATTTAGCCCCCAGCGACTACTGGCTCTTTGCCGATCTCAAAAAAATGCTCCAGGGAAAAAAATTTGGCTCGAATGAGAAGGTCATTGCCGAAACTGAAGCCTATTTTAAAGCAAAGGATAAATCCTTCTATAAACATGGTATAGAAATGTTGGAAAGGCGTTGGAAAGATTGTATCACTCTAAAAGGAGATTATATTGATGAATAAAAATGATTTTTGAAAAAAAATGTTGTTTTCGTTGTTAGTCTCGGGACTTATTGAACGATGTGTTATACACAAATAGCTTTATTTAAAATTATTTTAAAAGTATGTATGTATAATATATATATTAGGCTGGAAACTATGAAACGGGCGTTTTTTGTTTAGTAAAAGGCTTTGAATTGTTTATTAACTCTAAAAATAAAGATTTTTTTCGAAAAGGCATATATGCCCAATCGTTTGTTTGGTGTTTTTAGAGTGATACAATCTTTCCAACGCCTTTCCAACATTTCTATACCATGTTTATAGAAGGATTTATCCTTTGCTTCAAAATAGGCTTCAGTTTCGGCAATGACCTCCTCATTCGAGCCACGATGATGAGACATATGATGCATCACTTTTAGAACATATTTGTATCCAGGAATATGAAGAAAAAGAAGATGAAGAAATAGAAGAAGAAGAAAACGAAGACAGTACACTAGAAGTTCCATTGGATTATTATGAATCCGATGAATAATTTTTCCAAATTATTTTTTCATTTACATATTACATAATTTACACAATTTTTATCATTTTCAATACTCAATTTAAATTCAATAGGATCACAATAGATCGTGGAATAGGCCTACCGGGGAAACCACGTTAAAAAAAAAGCGCCAAGCACACTACATCATAGGTGGTGTGGAAACGTGTGCATATTACGAATAAAATATTTTTTTCAATTCTTTTAACCGCTATATCACGGAAATGGCAATACTTATGAAAAAAAGTGTAGATACATTTTTTGTAGAGAATCGGATGATCTACAATTTTTGTCAAAACTATTTTTGCTGTAAAACTCACCGTTTAGCTGAAAAACGCGAAAAACCCATTTTTGCAAACTTTCACCATCAATAAAATTTTTTGCACAAGGGGGATTGATGGGGACTTTTCACAATTCATTTATAATAGTATTCTGAACATTCATACAAATTTTTAGCTCTATGGGAATTTTTGTAACCTTCAAAGTCTTATTTGACTGGACTAATGGTAATACGAACATTTATTATTGTACTTTTTTCAGCCTTTTCTGGATTAGAGGTATTTCAGAATTTATCAAATACAATTAATTATTTGTTTAACAAAAGTGTGATTATTTAATTAATCAAAATGATTTAAAACTTAAAATGAGTAATGGTAAGAAAAAATTTTTCTAAAATTCAATAATTAATTTCTTTTCATTATTTATAAATATATTTTTTAGAATTCACATTGGATATAGTTAAACAAACTTTTGTACTCAAAAATAAAAATAAAAAAGAAAATAGTCAGATATACAAATTAGATATTTTGATAAATTTCATGGAAACTGAAACATGGATCGATTTGACTCCTACAAATTCAAACTTATTAATGTTATATGAAGATTGGTTGTGATGATAAATAATTAATGTGAACAATTGGCTATAAAAATATATTTTATTAAATATTTAATCACTTGTTTCTTATTTGCCGCTAAATTTACAATTTTGTGCCTATTCATTTCCAATTCTCTATGTTCTTGCTAAAAGTAAATTAATGTTTATTTCATTAGAATATCATTATTTTATTTTTAAATACCTATAAATTAAAATTAATTTTCAAATTAAATTTCTATTTTTATTCAAATTTGTAAAACAATATGATCAAAACAGTTTATTTTTTTTTAATTAAATAATTTACGTATTATATTAAATAATTAATTGATTTTATTATATAATACAATTTGAAAATAAATTTGTGATATAAAATATATTGCAAGTATTTGCATGTATTTAATTTATAAAAATTATATTTCTTTTATATTTATAAATTTGTATCAACACAAATATAAATTAAATTTTTTTATCAACAACACAAATATAAATTAAATCTTTCAATTAACAACACAAATATAAATTCAATTTTATCAATATTTTTATTGTAATTAATATAATGTTATTTTGTACATAAAATTACAAAACAATTTGTACATGATTATTATCTATTACTTTAAATTCAACTTATTTTTATACTAAAATTTATATCAAAATTATATTTCTTAAAATTTAACTTATTTTTATAAAGTTTTTACACAAACATTTTATAAAATATAAAAATGATAAAATTATAAAAAAAACAATGGTCAAAAGTTTCTCGAAATATTTAGATTCTTTTCTTAGAACAAACGTTAATTTTATAACATTCTACAAAATTTTACAACTTTTTAAAATTTTATTTTCTTTTAACTGTACAACTCATGCATCATATAGTGCAATCATTCTTCACAGATTACTTTCATAATAAATCTAATATAATATTTTATAATTTGATATATATTCTACCCAATTTATGAAATCTAAATACAACCTTTTTAATAAAAAGAAAATTATGGTAAGTATTGGTTGTCGTTTAAACATATTTTTCTGTGCTCTCTTCATGTATTATCAATTTATCGAATATTAGTATGGCACCTGTGAGTAACTTATCAAAAAGAATATTTAAAATCAGTATTTTTGACTCTCGGAAATTGTGAAATCAAATAATATTGCTAAGTATTTTCTTTTTTATCAACACATTTTTTTTAACGATAGCTGATCATCAATGTTGTTATATATAATATGCTAATGCATATCTACATGTAAATACAACAATCTTTTAAATACAAAAAAATTATCGTTTTCGTTGTTATTAAAAAATATGAAAAAATATAACTAATAATTAATTTTCATACACATACTTTCAAATTTTTATTAATTTTAAAATATTTTAGACTAAAGAAAGCAATAAAATATAATAATATCGCTAAATCTCATCTTTCTTTTTATTAATGTATTTTTTGACCGCTACCTGGTCATCATTTACTTATCGGGTAATTAAAAGGTCATTACACAAATTTCTACGCACGAAAGTTGTGAAATCTATTTAATGTTGTTAAGTATTTCAATATATGTATCAAACACATTTATTTTATACTTTTAGTTAATACTAAAAAAAATTATTTTATATTTTTTACAATTTTCTTTTGAAATGTTACTTTGAATTGAAATATCAAAGTATACAAAATATCAATGATGCGAAATGATTCTTTTTACTCTTGCATTTATTTAGTTTTTATTTTAATTCAATTCAATAAGTTACATATAATTTCATATTGTTTTTGTACGATAGTAGGAAGTTGCTTCGAATGAAACCACTGAAATCAAATAATTCTTTCAACTATATTTTTCTATATCTTTTATGCTATATTCTTTTACAACTTATATATTTTATAAAAAGTTACTTGTGACATGTAATTAAAAGCATACTTGCCGGACACTTGTAGAGTGTAATGGTGGAGAATATAAATAATAAAATATATAGAATATAAAAAATAAATGAATATTTGATCTAATAATTATATTTTTCTATTTCTATTTAAATTATGAAGTGCTTTATTTTTCAAATGAAAAATTATCAAATGTTAAAAAATTGTTATTGACAAACTTTAATAATTTTTTATTACATATATATATATATATATTTAAAATCATACAAATATACAACAAGATATGAAATCATGTTAATTTTTCATTTTTTCTTTAATATTTATTAAGGAAAAAATTAGCATATGCTATGTCATTTTTGTATATTGTAAATGTACTTGTATACATAGAAAGTATAGCTGAAAGTTTGGAATCTTATTATTCGTAATTGGTACCCAATCATGTTTAAGTTATAACATAAAAAAACTATTTCCGTATCTAAAAATATATCTTGATTATATAAATTACCACGAGCATTACCATCTACTTGTTTAATTTGAAACGTAGACAAACTATTAAAGAATCTAACAGTATATGTTGATTATATGTTCATATATATATATGAACATATAACAATATATGTTGACATAAATTACTGCGAGCATCACCATATACTCTACAAGTGCCCGGCAAGTATGCTTTTAATTACATGTCACAAGTAACTTTTTATGAAATATATAAATTGTAAAAGAATATAGCATAAAAGATATAGAAAAATATAGTTGAAAGAATTATTTGATTTCAGTGGTTTCATTCGAAGCAACTTCCTACTATCGTACAAAAACAATATGAAATTATATGTAACTTATTGAATTGAATTAAAATAAAAACTAAATAAATGCAAGAGTAAAAAGAATCATTTCGCATCATTGATATTTTGTATACTTTGATATTTCAATTCAAAGTAACATTTCAAAAGAAAATTGTAAAAAATATAAAATAATTTTTTTTAGTATTAACTAAAAGTATAAAATAAATGTGTTTGATACATATATTGAAATACTTAACAACATTGAATAGATTTCACAACTTTCGTGCGTAGAAATTTGTGTAATGACCTTTTAATTACCCGATAAGTAAATGATGACCAGGTAGCGGTCAAAAAATACATTAATAAAAAGAAAGATGAGATTTAGCGATATTATTATATTTTATTGCTTTCTTTAGTCTAAAATATTTTAAAATTAATAAAAATTTGAAAGTATGTGTATGAAAATTAATTATTAGTTATATTTTTTCATATTTTTTAATAACAACGAAAACGATAATTTTTTTGTATTTAAAAGATTGTTGTATTTACATGTAGATATGCATTAGCATATTATATATAACAACATTGATGATCAGCTATCGTTAAAAAAAATGTGTTGATAAAAAAGAAAATACTTAGCAATATTATTTGATTTCACAATTTCCGAGAGTCAAAAATACTGATTTTAAATATTCTTTTTGATAAGTTACTCACAGGTGCCATACTAATATTCGATAAATTGATAATACATGAAGAGAGCACAGAAAAATATGTTTAAACGACAACCAATACTTACCATAATTTTCTTTTTATTAAAAAGGTTGTATTGAGATCATTTTTAACGATATTTATTGATATTACAGCTTGAAGTATCGCACAAATAATGAAAGTTACATTTTGAAAATATGAACAAACTATAAGTGCAGTGGGAAAATTTTCGGGAATGTCTATTTGCCAAATACAATACATGTCCGTTTTGCCCGACATGACTGTTTTTATTGCCCTTCTCCTACTGGCCCAATAACATTCAACTATTGCAGCTTGTCAAAATTAAATGTTTTACTACTATGGATTTCTTAATATATTTCTTATTATTTATGACTTCTTTCAGTAGATTAATAATTTTGTATATTTCAAAGGAATTCTTTTATTTAGTAGATCAACCCATTAAGGCCCAAATGAACTGAATTCTTCCGTTAATTTTAGATCTTTAGCGTACTAATAAAAATAAATATCTATGTAACAAAATAGTCACTTCTTATGTTTTTTAGAGATTGTTCTTTAGAATACTGTTGAGAAAATTTAGAAAAAGGACATCTAACCTTACTTTTTCAAGGAAACTTGAAAAAAATGTGGGTCTTTCATAATTTTTTTTTCTTTATCTTCATTTTTCAATGGAAAAACATTTTTCTATCACTATCAAACTTATTAAAAAAGTTAACTAGAAGAAGATCCTACCATGAGAATTTTTTTTTTTTGAAGATGTCAAAATGTTAGCTGAAGAAGTTGGTTTTCATTAAATTTAGAATTACCAATATTCATCGGTTTAGGTTCACGTTTTTAAAGACAAAGTAATATTTATAAAGGTTTCGGGTCGCTGATCTTGATTTCAATGTTAAAATATCAAAATTTAAAATGGCAGACCCAATATGGCTGCTATTTATGTCAAAATTTGATAGTTTTCATTGAACTGACCTTTAATTACACTTACGGAGTTTTTCGAAGTCACCTATTACAATTCCGATGTTGAAATGAAAAAATGCAATATGGCGGATCTATTCAGATGTTAAAATGGAAAAATGTAATATGGCCAATCTAATATGGCGACTAATTGAAGCTCAATTCAATTTTTTCCATTCAACTAGTCTGAAATTACACTTACAGGCGTTTTTGAGATCTCTGATCACAGTTCCGACGCTAGGATAACAGAACCAAATATGACGACTATTTATGGTCGAATTTTCTGTCTCACATACGAATATTTATGGTAGAATTTTCTGCCTCACATACGACTATTTATGGTCGAATTTTCTGTCTCGAATTGTCTCTTTCTCTTCTCAGGCAAAGATAAAAATTCGATTCTATCTAGATTTAATGTGTTCAAGTCTACTACATAGATATTTTGAATATTTCCACTTTGTTATTCATAAATGAACATTGTCCCTTTCTCACCACGTGGCGGTGAACAAATATGGAGAATCTTTTTATTTTTTTTTATATTTTTTACATTTTTGTATTTTTATAAATTTTTTTTTTTTTTTTTTTGTTTTATATTTTTCTAATTTTTTTTTTGTATCCTTCTTTTTTAGTTTTCTGATTTATTATTCAAGATTTTAATTTAGGAACAGTCTTGAAACAATTATCACAGTACACTGTGTGAATGCCTGCTTTAAGATTAAAAATTACAGAAAAAAAAGTTTTTATTATACACTGCCTCCCAGTGAGAGTTGCCCAACTTAAATAAAAATTGGTCAAGATTAAAAATTTTACTTTTCACAAGAAAAATAAATAATTAAATAAACAATGTCATTTTACAGTTTAAGGCAACATTTTTTAAATTCATTTTACTTTGTTGAAAAAAACCTTAAATTTAATTTTTTACAATTGATAAATAATTTTTTTTTTTTTTTTTTAATTTCTTACAGCAACAAAAAACCGTGTACAATTTTTGAAGGAGTAATCAGATTTCAAAAAATTGTAAGAAAAAATAAGACTATTTGTCTCTTCTTTAAATTGAATACAAAAAGAATTTTGTTGTCAAGTCGTTTTAAAGTCATAAAAATTTATCTAAAAAAAAGTTACTTATCTTCATCGTTAAACATCTCAGAATCAGTGCATTGTAAAAAAAACTTTTAAGAGAAAAAATGTTTGTTTTTATAGGCAGAATAAGTATCTATAAAAAAAAAATTATATTAGAAAAAAAAATTGTTTATTCATTCACTTTTTTATTCCAAATGAACATTTTTAATTTGTATACAAAAAAACATACCCTCACTAGAAACAAATAATTTTGAATATATTTAAGCTTTAATGCATCGTTTTTTTTTTTATTTTGTAAAAAAATTTGATAGACAAGGAGTCATCTGAAATGAGCACTAGTGCTTGAAGACCTGTAACTGTGTTCAAAGCATTTTAGCGATTCAACATTTAGTGTCACTTTTTATTTCTTTATTCATTTAAACTGCGCATTCATTTAACTTGCGTGCTTCGATTTACAATTATACTTTTATAATCCAACTGTTAAATAATTAATTGACTTTATAACTTTTACATTAGGACTTTAATTACTTTATTTTCACTCAGGAATTCTAGTTTTTTTTTACTTTAATTGATCTGTTTATTATTCTAGTCCTCTAACAGTATTATTTTATTACTTTACATCTACTTTTACTTTTATTTTATTTTTTTTTTTATCTTATTTCATATATATATTCTAATTTTTGACTTTTATTTTAGACTTTTACTTTTTAATGAAACAAAATCTTGTATAGTTTTTATAAAAGTAAACTTTTATAGAGCTGCGTAAACGATTTGCTAAAATGCTCTTTCCCTACTTAGATTATTGTTCTATTTTTATGCTGAATACTTCCCAGGAACTACATAATCGACTTCAGACACTATAGAATTCTTCTGTGCGATATGTGAAGGTTCTTAGGAAGGATGATCATGTTTCTTCTTATAGAACCTCTTTAGGCTGGCTGCGTACTGATAAAAGGAGACAGTATTTCATGACAGTACTTATGTACAAAATCATACGCATGCGCATTGCGTACTGCCTAGAGGATCTCTTCTCCAGGTATATGCCCAGAGGCTCTGTCAGAAGGGAGTCAAGGGAACTTGTTGTTCCTCTGGTGCGCACTGAGGCTGGAACTTGCTCGTTCCAAGTCCAAGGTATGCATTTATAAAATTCCCTTCTTGCTGAAATTCCTAATCTCTCGTCCCTCAGCAGATTCAAGACTGCAATTAAGAAGCACTTTCTCGAACTCGATTAAATATTAATTACATTCATGTTAATTTATTATTGTATTGTTCCCATTTATATGTAGCTTTAAGAGTATGAACGTAGTTAGTGGATGAATAAGTCGAGTGTCATTATTTATTGCTGAGTGAGTTGATTTATATAGTGATGTAATTATATTTACTAGCATTTTATAATCTCTGACGTTTAGACTGATTTTTATTTATTTATTTTTATTTATTTTATTCAATTTATTTATTAGAAATTGACTTACTGTACCGCTCAGTATTATCTAGTTTTAAGTTCGTATCATATATAATATGATATCACATGTACATTATTTTGTTTTATACATATTAATTGTTCCAGTATTATTTTGTATATTTATTCGAATAAACATTATACTTAAAATCGATTGCAATAACAATGAATAAACAAATACTCGATTATTATTATTTTGATGGAATTACAGTACAATTAAAATATTTCACAGGACTTAGCAGAAAAAATTTTAATAATTCGAAATGGTGATTATTAATAAAGACAGGAGTAAATATATCATATGTTACATGTAAACGTAAACTTTGTAATCTAATAATTAGAGGAAACAAATCTAGTTTTCAATACTTAGAATGCAACTTTTAATTCCATAGTTAATGCAGTGGCATAAAAAAAAGACTTTAAACTAGTGGTATCTAAAATAAAAATTCGGGAGTTGGTTTAGACATGTGGCATGTGTAATATTGTAGTAAGTGTACGTATATCTGATGATTTAGACAAAGATGAGAATGTAAATGTTACAGTAATTAGTACGAGCAACTTCGGCAGTATTTCTAACTTAAGAAAATATGTTTAACTACTTGCTAACAAAAATACAAAAATCTTAGCTGAAAATAAATTAATCAAATAAAAAATAAATGATTTGGAAAATAAAATAAAAATTAATGTTAACTCATCATGTAAAAGCCAAGTTGACCCACTAGTATCTGAAATCAATGATAGAAAGAGGAGGGAATTTAGAATTAAAATACTTGGTGCTTCAACATGAAGCCGGATTAACTAACAAAATGTGGTTTTCTCGATAAAATTCTTATCTAGTCTTCAATATATTCCTCTTTTAGCTTGATACACTTATCCCAGCGGTTTAACATTTCGATACCTTTTTTAAAATAAGATTGATCGAGACCCTCAAAATACCCTATTGTCTTTTTTTCTAAAAAATCTATGAAAATTATTCTGTGTGCGTCCCAAAGTAAGGAGGCCATAACCTTTCCGACCGATTTTTGAGTCTTCGGTTGTTTGGGAGCGCTTCCACCAGCTTCTACCCATTCTTTTGACTGTTGTTTGGACTCTGTTGTAATTTGGTGGATCCAGGTTTCATTAATAGTCATTAACCGGCGAACACTCTTTTGGATTACGCTCGAATAGCTCCAAACAATGCTTTGAATTACGAGCACCTTGTCGTTTTTGGTCGAGAGTGAGCAAACGCAGCAGCCATCTTGCGGTTAGCTTTTTCATTTCCAAAATTTTATGTAAAATGAAAATAATCGATCCAGTTGATATGCCTGTGATCTTAGCTAACTCACGCACTTTAATTTTAGGATCATCAAGAACAACGTCATGAACGTCTTCAATAATTTGTTCAGTAGTAGCCATTTTTTCTGGTGCTCGACCGAACCGACAATTTTTGAATTCAGCAAACCAATAATAAACAGTTGTTTACGACAGAGCTGATTCGCCATAATATTTATCTAGCTTTTCCTTCGTTTTTTTTTTGCATTTTGTCCAGGTAAAAAATAATGTTTGTTAACCCTTTCGCTACTACGGGTGACTATAGTCACCCGCCACAAAACGCCGCATGGACACGACGGGCCGTTCCACGCAAGGCACTACGCGGCAAGGACCGCCGTAGCGAAAGGGTTAAGTGCACGAAATTCAACGCTATCCACGTTTTAAGAAAATTTCGAAGTAGACTGCTTTCAATAATTGCAACTCTATTTGTACTTGACAGATCAATCTGAAACTTTCAATATAATTGATACAGAAAACAACTTGTTGAACGAACATATTTTGATCGAGCTCAGTGCTGCCATCTATTCGAGTCCGGCTGCATGTTGAACCACCTAGTATATTAGGTGCGCAACTAAGTTCCCGCTGTTTGTCAATAGATGGCTCCAGCAGTAAATGCTTGATGATTTCGACATTCAAAACATGAAGCAAGCTTAGACATATGGTAAACAAATCGCTTTGACACATTAGTGATTTTGTTTTGGCGTCATATACTTTTGGTTGTAAAAATGTCTCATTTTGTGTCAAATAATCGTCATTTACGGGAAGCGTTGCTTTTCTTCTTCCATTCAAAGAAAACGGCAGCTGAATCACATCGGGAGCTTTAAAACGTTTACAGAGATGCTGCTCTAAGTGAAAAAACGTGCCGTGATTGGTTCCACCGCTTCAAAGACGGTGATTTCGATATTGACGACCGTCTGCGTGAAAGAAGGCCAAAAACCTTCGTAGACGCTAAATTGGAGGCATTGTCGACGAGGATTCATGCCAAACGGAAAATAAGCTTGCTTCAGTATAAGGAGTTACCCGCTAAGCCATTTCCAAGCGATTGCATGTGTTAGGAATGATTCAAAAGCAGGGAACTTGGGTTCCTTGTGATTTGGAGCCAAGGGACGTTGAGCGTCGTTTTTACGCCTGTGAACAACTGCTCCAGCGGTAAAAAAGGAAGGCTTTTCTTTATCACATCGTGAAAGGTAATAAAAAATGGATTTATTACAGCAACCTAAAGAGAAGAAAGTTATGGGGACTGCCCGGTCATGCTTCTACGTCGTTGGCTCGGCTCAATACACGCTGCGAAGAAGATGTACGGATACTACGTCTAATGATAAAGAAAACGACTAAAAAAAAGATTTTATTTTTGTGCTATTAAGATTAATTGGGTCACGTACTTAGAATTGCTTACATCTCAAAAATCCAAAGTATAAATCGATTTTATTTCTAAATAAAAAATTCGATCTTGAAATTGTTCGGTTATGGGGATATTGGATCCTAAAATAAATGATTGAATTTGTATTTAAAGGTAAAATTTTCCGTTATTTTGAAATTCGAGGTCAGAAATTGAATTTCTGCTTAATTAACCACCTTTAATTGACCTTGAAACTGATGTGAAGGAGCTAAATAGATACCAAATTCCTGCTCAACAATCCAAAAGACATAGAGATATGCTAGTCCAGTTTCCGGTACTTGACTTTTTTCTTGTGCCTGTGTAATTTGTTTATTTAATCGGTACAGTAAATTAAAAAGTTTCAAAGTAGATCCCTTTTGCGTTGATACATCGACACTTAAAGCGAGCTTTCAAGACATCGCAAGCATCGCAGTAAGCCTACTCCGCAAGGTTTTCAGAGTCTCGGTGTAAGCTTTTTTGATTTTGTAAAATGTCCCGTAACGTTGCCTTTTTATAGGATTTTTTAAGCGCGAATGTGAAACAAAATCTTAGAGACGTAAAGACTGAAGAGCGGCTGATGGACAAACCCTGTTGTCATTTTTATAAAAAAAAAATAATTATTTAACCCAACAAAATATTTTTAAAGATATACATTCGCAATTCACTTTCGTTTTGCTGTTCAGTAGACTATTATTCAATTAAAAAATAAACCAACTTTCAACTCAATTCACGTAGAGGTTTGAGAATAACTACGACAAGAAATTTCGAGATTGTTATGTTAGTTTTATGGAGACACTTTAGCTTCTATACCCCACATGTAGTAGACAAGCGAAGTTCAAAAAATATTTAAGATAATTGTCTCACAATTTATAAATTTCAAGAAATGCATAAAAATTAATGAATAAATAATTAAAAGCATAATACTTTTAATATTTAAATTTTGAAACGGTTGTTTACAGTAAATATGATATAAATATTGGGTGTACAACTTTGCTTCCGCCGTTTTGCAATAGATGGCTGTAGCGGTAAGTGGTAGTTGAAATAAATAGATCATAGATGTCATACAATAAGCTTAGGTATTTGTAAACATAACGCCATCGAAATATTAGTCGATTTGTGTCTGCATCATAAAGTTATTCTCGATTAAACATGTCAGCTTACGAGCCAAATTCTCGTCATTTGCGGGAGGTTTTAATTTTCTGCTTTAATATGAAGAAATTTGCGACTGAGGCTCATCGAATGCTCTTAAATACCTATGGTGAGGCCGCTATTAGTGAAAGTACGTGCTGAGAGTGGTTTCAGCGCTTCAAGAACGGCGATTTTAACGTCGAAGACCAGCATGGCGGTGGAAGAAAGAAGGTTTTCGAAGATGCAGAATTGGAGGCATTACTTGATCAAGACTCGTGTCAAATGCAACAAGAATTGGCAGGATCATTAGGAGTGATGCAACAAGCCATTTCAAAACGCCTGAGAGTCATGGGAATGATTCAGAAACAAGGAAATTGGGTGCCGTACGAGTTGAAGCCGAGAGATGTTGAACGGCGTTTGTGTGTTTGTGAACAGCTGCTTGCAAGGCAAGGACGGAAGGGATTTCTGCATCGCATTGTGACTGGGGACGAAAACTGGGTTCACTACGATAATCCCAAGCGCAGAAAATCATGGGGATATCCCGGCCATGCTTCCACGTCGACGGCCAAACCGAATATTCACGGTTCCAAGGTCATGCTCAGTATTTGGTGGGACCAGCTCGGCGTAGTGTATTATGAGTTGTTAAAACCGACTGAAAAAATCACAGGCGATCGTTATCGAACGCAATTAATGCGTTTGAGCCGAGCATTGAAAGACAAACGGCCGCAATACAACGAGAGACATGATAAAGTGATTTTACAGCATGACAATGCTCGACCCCATGTTGCGAAAGTGGTCAAGACATACTTGGAAACTTTGAAATGGGAAGTCCTACCCCACCTGCCGTATTCTCTAGACGTTGCTCCCTCGGACTATCACTTGTTTCGATCAATAGCATACGGCCTGGCTGACCAGCACTTCCGGTCTTATGTAGAAGTAAAAAATTGGATCGATTCGTGGATCGATTCAAAAGATGACCAGTTTTTTCAACGCGGGATTCGTATGCTGCCCGAAAGATGGGAGAAAGTAGTGGCCAGCGATGGACAATACTTTGAATCATAATGTGTAACCAGTTTTTTACAATAAAGCCTCGAATTTCGGAAAAAAACGGCGGAAGCAAAGTTGTACGCCCAATATATTTAAAAATGACACTTTTTAAATATGTAGTATAGAAGGAGTGTAGAAAATAAAACGTTTTATTTTTGTTAACATTGAAGAAAATTTACCATCTTTATGAAAAACTAACATGTTTATTGCTATATATTTAAAATAATTTTAAAAAATTTGGAAATTGTAGAACTCCAGCTTTATGCCGAGGAAATCGCTCATCTTTTATTGATTTGACACCAGTCTCTGAAAAAGTTGCGTCAAGCATCAAGAACTCGAAAGTCCTGAACAACATAACCCTCAGCGACCGCCACTTTCAGTTTTTCAACGATAAAGGGTCTAAGTTAAGTAATGACAGCACCGCTGGAAATTGAAAGATGAATTACGATAAAACTGGAGAAGTAGAAATTTTCCGACTCTTATGCGGAAAATAAGAACATTGTTTAAAGAACTATGAAACACAGCGACTTCAGAGAATATGGCATCACACGCAATTTCTATCTTAGAGGCAACTTGCAATAATTTGATAACAAGCGTAGAGAAATTAATGGCTGCATAGCAATCTACGAGGTATATTCAATAAATAAAGCCAATTTTTAAATTACGCGGGTTACATTCATAAGAGTTTCCAATTTTTTTTCAATATGTTAGTACACATGCCCTTAACATATGTTGACAAAATTAGCCATCTCGCATGTTCGTGTTGTTTACAGCAGACACAAAGAGTAACTGTCTTTACACGTGCATGGCGATTTTTCATCGTTTATAATATGGAGCAAAGCTCACACATCGTTGCTAGTTCGTAATTTTTTGGCTAAAAATAACACCACAATCATACCCCAGTCTCCATATTCACCAGATCTAGCCCTGTGCGACTTTTTATTTCTAAAACAGATTAAAACCGAATCGCTGAAGAAATTAAAAACTATACCAGAAATGGCCTATGAAAAATACTTCAAGGATTGGAAAAGCGCTGGCACAAGCGTATAATATCTGATTTCAAAATTGGCTTTATTTATTGAACACATCTCGTATTAGTAGGATTCTCACATTGCTAATCTTTGCAAGAATTGCCAGGAAAAAACTTTAAAGAGCAAGAAAAAATGAATAAAAGCTAGTGAAATGGGACTATAGATTTAAAACGAGATGAAAAGAGCTAAAAAATGAAATTTAAAAGGCTAAATGTCGATATTGAAATGATCTTAAAGATAGGAACGACCAGGATCTGTAGGTGCTATTATATAGATCAATTACAAAAAAACTGCATTAAATAAAATTTGGAGCTTGTAGAACAAATAAGAGGGAGAATGTTTACTGATTTCCAAAAAACCCACCGAAGAAATTTTCGAGCCAAATTAATCGAAACGAATTTCTTTCAAGAAATCATACATCACTGCAAAATACTTCAACGAAAAAGAGTCTGGTTCAGATGGCATTCCAAATTAGGTCTTGAAGTTAACAATCAAGGAACGACTGGAATTATTAAAATAATCTTTCTAGTAACATAGAAGAAATAATGACTGGTACTTCTAAAAAATGACAATAAATTGTATTTTTTCTTACGCCTACTGAATTCTATGGATAAACAATTTATGATTCTTGGGTGAGAGGGAGCGAAAACTAGAGAAAGAAAGAAAGAGAGAGAAAGAAAGATCGAGTGAGTCTAGCTTAAAGTTACAAGTTCTTAAACCCTTCATGTTTAAAAATTCAAGACAGTTTTCTAAATAAGAGTCCAAGATGAGAGAGAGAGCTTATTTGAAATTTTCCAAACCAACTCTAGTTAAGTTTTATTAGACATTATATTTAATATATTGCTAAAAAGAGGAAATATTTTAACCTTTGAACCGCCGGGAGGACACCATATGGCGTCAACTCGCACACATCTATCCTTGATTGGATCCTACCTAGTAGGCCTCAGAACACTTTTATATGAGAAAAATCAACTTTTCATTTTTCAAAATCCCGGCGGTTTAAAGGTTAAATAAACAAAATACTTTTGTAAGAGAAGCTACACATGACTTATTTATTTTTTTTTTAAATTAAATTTAGGTTACATAAAGTTTAAAATATATACGAATTTCTCTTAACATTATTCAAACTAATATTTAATAAAAATATTTAATTTTAAACAAACCTATATTTCGAGCGATAACTGGAAAATGGTTAACGTAAAACCATATAAAAATAAGATATCGTGAAACATATTTCCATCGATCTTTGCGAGATTCCATACTGATGTTTAAAGCTCCGGCTATACCTGTTAACAAATAAAATTGTATTTTCAAATAATAGTATTATTTAAATGTATTGTTTTTGTTTTATATATTATTTTAAAAATTAAATATTTATACATTTTTTTTATAAATTTTTAAAATTAAATATTTTTAATTGATTCATCAACTAAATTTGTAAGTCTTTTAATCCCTTAAAGCACAGATTTTTTGAAAGCCAGTTTAGCGCGCTCGAATTAGCTCGAGCGTACAAGTTAAGCGGTTAATTAAATTTGTAATAATTCTTTTAGGTGTAAAATAATTCTAAGTTTCAAAATTTGAAAGAATTTTTATAAGAGAAAAGTATTTATCATGCCCAGTTTAACATATGTAGTATGGTTAAAAACTGAAGCGCTGGCGCTTCTAGATTTGCGGGTTAATCTTCAGGTTTGACATTCAGGAATTCAGGCTAAACTTACGGTCGAAAATTGACAGATGAACTCTTTCGAAATAGTTAATGTATATGTTTTAACAAATTTATTAAAGTCAAAGCTTATTCTTCTAAAAATCAATCTCGATTCTACCAAAAAAGAAAATAGATTTGGAAATGAGTTAAGGTTTTTATAATTAGATTTTTTTTTGAACATTTTGTGACTTCTTCCTTAATGTGCGTCGTGATGAAAAAGAGTACAAAATACAGACGTACTTTTTTTTATATCATGTAATTCAGTTATGAGTCAGCCATTAAATGCACAGTGTAAAAAGTACTGGTTCTTGTATAAAAAACATCATTTTTAAGCTAAGAAGAGTCATCTAATTACATGATAGATCATAACAGCTTATAAATGAATAGAAAAAGTATTCAAATAATTTTATCTTATAATGAAAAAAAAAACACTGAAATTTTCGAATAAAAGTTTTGTTATTGCTCCATAATTTGCAGAAATTCTGAGAAATCATTGTTTTGTAAAAATTAACAAAGAAGAAATAATAATTGATAGAAAATATTTCAATGACAGTGATATTAGTACTTTTTTTGTCAAGATTACTAAAAGTGGATTGTACGCTCAGAGCTCGGAGCATAAGGATCGCACGTTTTATTAAAGATTCATAAAAAATTTTTGAATTTTTGAAAGTATAAGAACTCTTCAACCATATTATAATATATCAAGGGGCGCGCCAGCGCCCCGTGGTAAGTATTGGTACTAACCACGGGCGCCTGGCGCACCCATTTATACATTAAATTGATACATGAAAGAATTAAAAAATTTTTTTTAATTATACATTTTAATATTTAATAAAATATAATCTATCACCTTTGCTTTTTTTTTATTGGGTGTACAACTTTGCTTCCGCCGTTTTGCAATAGATGGCTGTAGCGGTAAGTGGTAGTTGAAATAAATAGATCATAGATGTCATACAATAAGCTTAGGTATTTGTAAACATAACGCCATTGAAATATTAGTCGACTTGTGTCTGCATCATAAAGTTATTTTCGATTAAACATGTCAGCTTACGAGCCAAATTCTCGTCATTTGCGGGAGGTTTCAATTTTCTGCTTTTATGTCAAGAAATCTGCGACTGAGGCTCATCGAATGCTCTCAAATAACTATGGTGAGGCCGCTATTAGTGAAAGAACGTGCCGAGAGTGGTTTCAACGCTTCAAGAACAGCGATTTTAACGTCGAAGACCAGCATGGCGGTGGAAGAAAGAAGGTTTTCGAAGATGCAGAATTGGAGGCATTACTTGATCAAGACTCGTGTCAAACGCAACAAGAATTGGCAGGATCATTGGGAGTGACGCAACAAGCCATTTCAAAACGCCTGAGAGTCATGGGAATGATTCAGAAACAAGGAAATGGGGTGCCGTACGAGTTAAAGCCGAGAGATGTTAAACAGCGTTTGTGTGTTCGTGAACAGCTGCTTGCAAGGCAAGGACGGAAGGGATTTCTGCATCGAATTGTGACTGGGGACGAAAAATGGGTTCACTACGATAATCCCAAGCGCAGAAAATCATGGGGATATCCCGGCCATGCTTCCACGTCGACGGCCAAACCGAATATTCACGGTTCCAAGGTCATGCTCAGTATTTCGTGGGACCAGCTCGGCGTAATGTATTATGAGTTGTTAAAACCGACTGAAAAAATCACAGGCGATCGTTATCAAACGCAATTAATGCGTTTGAGCCGAGCATTGAAAGACAAACGGCCGCAATACAACGAGAGACATGATAAAGTGATTTTACAGCATGACAATGCTCGACCCCATGTTGCGAAAGTGGTCAAGACATACTTGGAAACTTTGAAATGAGAAGTCCTACTTCACCCGCCGTATTCTCCAGACGTTGCTCCCTCGAACTATCGCTTGTTTCGATCAATAGCACACGGCCTGGCTGACCAGCACTTCCGGTCTTATGAAGAAGTAAAAAATTGGATCGATTCGTGGATCGATTCAAAAGATGACCAGTTTTTTCAACGCGGGATTCGTATGCTGCCCGAAAGATGGGCGAAAGTAGTGGCCAGCGATGGACAATACTTTGAATCATAAATGTATAACCAGTTTTTTACAATAAGGCCTCGAATTTCGGAAAAAAACGGCGGAAGCAAAGTTGTACACCCAATATATTAGGTGTAGTAAAAAGAAATTCATTATTTTTGCATTAAATTAAAGGTTTTATTTAGCATAGATAGAATGATACGATTTAGGTCAATTATGCACCGTTTTGTTCGACAACTTGTTGCCATTTTAAAGGTAATTTCATAATGCCTCTCTCGTAGAAACCCTTGTCCCTATTGTCAAAAAACTGGGACGGTCGATTTTCAAAATCTTCTCTTGAGGCGAATTTTTCACCTGCAAAATCATTCGTCATAGACAGTAAAAGGTGGTAATCACTTGGTGCCAGGTCCGGACTATAAGGTGGATGCATAAGAACTTCCCAACTAAGCTCCCGGAGCTTTTGGCGAGTCACTGTCGATGTATGCGGCCTGGCTTTGTCCTGATGGAACACAATTTCTCTCCTATTGGCCAAAGCTGGCCGCTTCTGGGCGATTGCTTCTTTCAGACGGTCCTATTCTTGACAGTACAGGTTCGAATTAAGAGTTCGGCTGTAGGGGAGCAGCTCATAGTAGATTATTCCCTGCCAGTCCCACCGAACACACAGCAAAACCTTCCTGACTGTCAATCCTGGCTTGGCCACCGTTTGCGCCGGCTCACCGCGATTTGACCACGACCGTTGTCGCTTGACGTTGTCGTAAGTGACCCACTTTTCATCACCAGTAACCATCCGCTTCAGAAATGGATCGATATTGTTGCGATTCAGCAGCGATTCGCAGATGGAAATTCGGCCCATGAGGTTTCTTTGCGATAACTCGTGTGGCACCCATAAATCGAACTTCTTTTTGTATCCAGCCTTATTCAAGTGGTTCCAAACAATTTTTTGTGCAATGTGTAGCTCCTGGGCAATCGAAACAGTGCTTACGTGACGGTCGGACTCGACGATTTCCATTATTTTATCGACATTTTCGACAATTGGCCTTTCAGAGCGTGGTGCATCTTTGACGTCAAAATTACCAGAACGGAATCGACGCAACCAAAATTGCGCGTGATTGGCTGTTACAGTATCAGGACCATAAACACTATTCACATTTTCAGCTGCCTGGCTTGCGTTTTCGCCTTTATCGAAGATAACTGTAAAATATGGCGTATTTTCTCTTTGCTGGTGTCCATCTTTGACGCGTGCTAAAAAAATACTGAGTCAAGCAATCACAAAACTGTATCGGAAGCTTTTTTAGTACGAAATCTTATCTTTCTAACGCCATCTAGTGTAACCCGATCGCACTTTTACAACGGGGGATACAGACTACTAAAGCCATCTATTGGCAAAATAATGGATTACTTTTTACTACACCTAATATATATATATATATATATATATATATATATATATTACATTCTGTCAAAAAAGTAGAGGAAATTGTCGATTTAAATCTGGCGGGGCCATTAAGGCAGGTAAATTTTTTTTCTAGGTTGGTACAACTGTCCTTAATGACTATGCCAAGTTTGAGCGGAATCTGTCAACGAGTGTGTTTACAGTAGCTGGTTAAGTCAGTCGATGTCAATAGCGCGTGCCGATTTTTTACAATGGGTGATTACGTTGAACAAAGAATTTGTCTAAAATTTTGTGTTGCGAATGAAATTTCGTGTGCCGATGCATTGAAAATGTTGCAAAAGGCTTTTGGTGATAACGCACTATCGAAAACCCGTGCGTATGAGTGGTACAAAGCCTTCAAGGAGGGTCGTGAAGTCGTCGAAGACTTGCCTCATTCCGGACGCTCATCGACGGCTTCGACCGCACATAAGGTCGATAAAATTAAGGAAATAGTGCTTGAAAACCGTCATACCAGCTTGAGAGAGATAGCACATGAACTTGAGAAATCCCACGAGTCCACACGTACGATTTTAATTGATATTTTTGGCGAACAACTCGTGGATTCTGCACGACGATAACGCGCCGTCTCACCGAGCTACATACGATTGTGACCGACTTTCTCGCCAAAAACTCAACGAACACGCTTGAACAACCACCGTATTCGCCGGATTTGGTTCCCTGTGACTTCTTCCTCTTCCCAAAACTTAAATTGCCGCTCCGTGGCACCCATTTTCAGTCGATTGAAGCCATAAAACAAAATTCGGCGCGCGAGCTGAAGGCCACTGACTTAACCAGCTACTGAAAACACATGTTGACAGATTCCGCTCAAACTTGGCATAGTCATTAAGGACAGTTGTACCAACCTAGAAAAAAAAATTTTACCTGCCTAAATTGTCCCGCCAGATTTAAATCGACAATTCCCGGTACTTTTTTGACAGAATGTACATACATACTATTTTAGAGGTTATTTGTGTATTGATTTGATTTATATATACCATTTTAGA
The DNA here is from genome assembly GCA_949987625.1 of Chalcis sispes. Taxonomy (NCBI): domain Eukaryota; kingdom Metazoa; phylum Arthropoda; class Insecta; order Hymenoptera; family Chalcididae; genus Chalcis; species Chalcis sispes. The sequence goes on from OX465094.1 coordinate 25,481,531, forward strand.
GGTTATATTTTTTAAAGATTTTAACGAACCTATATATATATATATATATATATATATATAATGTGTAGATAGTATTAAAAAAAATTAAATACGTATTGATACTATTTAAAAATTAAAAATGTTATACTTTTACTTAGAAGTGTTTATTGTTGGCATTATTCAAGTAAATAATAAATAAACATGAAATAATTGTGCTTAAAACGAAATCAATCAAATTAAGATATAATTACAATTAAAATATATTCAAATACATAATTTCGCTAAAAAATTATACTACATATGTAGTAAAATCTCAAGAGCGAAATTATATATTTAAATATATTGAATTTTTACTTATTTTGGAATTTAAAAAAATACTTTACACTATAGAAGAAATTTTAAATGTAAAATTAATAAAAGTGTATATGGATTGCCATGCAACTTATGATTCAAATTTAAATCTTATTTCTTCAAGCGTTGCATAGCGTAATGGTTAGGGCGTCTGCTTTATAATGCGAAGGACCCGGGTTCGATCCCACCGTAGGTCAAACATGTTTCTGCGTTTTTTTCCGTAAAATAATGTGTAAAATAACATGAGCGACCATGCGAATAAACGATTAAATATAATGCGTATGTTAAAAATAATATGTATAATCATAAGAAAAAATAAAATTCTAAAATATATAAAATACTTAACTAAACTTTTTATAAAGGTTTTAAAAAAGTATTTTAAAAGGTTTTCATCAACTACTTACAATCTTATTATAATGATTAGCTTTTTGGTTTTTACACGAAAAAGAAATATGTAACCGTTCTAAAAGCTAATAACTATTTATATTCTAGCTTTTATTGCATCTTTGTTAGTAAGAACATTTCCTAAAATTAGAAATCTATAAAAATCTAATAAAATCTTATAAACATTTATTAAATTTATAAAATGACGATAAAAACTTTGAAACATTAATATACATTATTGATTATTATTAGAGTCCAAAATCCACACATTATAAGACTTCAATATTACCTAATAAAAGCTAATAATCATTATGAAGAATTACTTTTTGTTAATAACATTTATATACACGTGATTATTTCCGCTTGGGTTTCATGAAAGAACATTTCTTTAGAACAATCTTTAAATATTGGTCGTTCTGTTGTCAGTGCTAGAGCTGATAATAATATTATATAATACTATATTTGATTGTAAAGTATTTGATTGTATTGATGGAGTTTCAACTGGTCTTGGATTTCCACCTACAGTTGTTGGAGGAATTGTTGCAGTAGTTAAAGCCTACACAACTCGACTTGCTGATGGTGCTTTTCCTACTGAATTATTAGATGAAATAGGTGAAATATTACAAAAGAGAGGAGTCGAATTTGGTGTTACAACAGAGAGAAAAAGACGTTGTAGTTAACTTAATTTAGCTTTATTTAGATGTACAGGAATGGTTATCGGATAAGTGCACTTTTTTTCAATAATGAAGATAACTATGCATTTATTTTTATTTATAATAATAAAATTTAGTTTATTAAAGTTATAAAATTCACTCATTAGTCTGCTTATTTATTGAATATTCACTTAGAAAAAAATTCAAGTAATTTTATATATTTTTCTCATTTTATTAAAAGTTTATATCTACAATATTAATAAATTTATAATATTTTATTGTATTATTTTTATTATTTGTCTAAAAAGTTATTTCAGTAATTTTATATATTTTTCTAATTTTATTAATAGTTTGTACCTACAATATTAATAAATTTTTAGTATTTTATTGTATTATTTTTATTATTCGTCTAAAAAGTTATAATAAAATTTTTTTTTGGGTTTTTAATCAATAATATATTAATAACAATCAATTGCAAGTCTTATTACACCTCACTAAGTTCCTTTCTATTTGCTTCGCAATCATTTTTTTTTATTCTCTGCTACTTATTTTTTGCTCATGATCATACATAATAGTTTAAAGTTTCAAAATATTGTTTCATTTACTTTTGCACTGTATGATCTCTATCTATGGCATGGTATACGAACATTTATTGTACTTCTTTCAGCCTTTTCTGGATTGGAGGTGTTTCAAAATTTATCAAATACAATTAATTATTTGTTTAACAAAAGTGTGATTATTTAATTAATCAAAAAGATTTAAAACTTGAAATGAGTAATGGTAAGAAAAAATTTTTCTAAAATTCAATAATTAATTTCTTTTCATTATTTATAAATATATTTTTTAGAATTCACATTGGATATAGTTAAACAAACTTTTGTACTCAAAAATAAAAATAAAAAAGAAAATAGTCAGATATACAAATGAGATATTTTGATAAATTTCATGGAAAGTGAAGCATGAATTGATTTGACTCCTACAAATACAAACCTATTAATGTTATTTGAAGATTCGTTGTGATGATAAATAATTAATGTAAACAATTGGCTATAAAAATATATTTTATTAAATATTTAATCACTTGTTTCTTATTTGCCGCTAAATTTACAATTTTGTGCCTATTCATTTCCAATTCTCTATGTTCTTGCTAAAAGTAAATTAATATTTATTTTATTAGAATATCATTATTTTATTTTTAAATACCAATAAATTAAAATTATTTTTTAAATTAAATTTTTATTTTTACTCAAATTTGTAAAACAATATGATCAAAACAGTTTATTTTTTTTAATTAAATAATTTATGTATTATATTAAATAATTAATTGATTTTATTATATAATACAATTTGAAAATAAATTTGTAATATAATATATATTGCAAGTATTTGCAAGTATTTAATTTATAAAAATGATATTTCTTTTATATTTATAAATTTGTATCAACACAAATATAAATTAAATTTTTTTATCAACAACAAAAATATAAATTAAATCTTTCAATTAACAACACAAATATAAATTTAATTTTATCAATATTGTTATTATAAATTAATATAATGATATTTTGTACATGAAATTACAAAACAATTTGTACATGATTATTATCTATTACTTTAAATTCAACTTATTTTTATAATAAAATTTATATCAAAATTATATTTCTTATAATTATAAATATACTATATTATTTTTATAAAGTTTTTGCACAAACATTTTGTAAAATATAAAAATGATAAAATTATAAAAAAAACAATACCCAAAAGTTTCTCGAAATAAGAGGTCTGGCTATTAAATAACGAGACTGCGCGCCTAGGGGGCGCCGTAGAGGGGTGGGAAAAAAAACGAGTAGTGCGTTGGGTATCTAGATATCTTGTCTATGCACGTACCAAAACACGTTTTCGTCACTTGCAGTAGCGGTTTGACACGAACGTGTTTTTTTCTCGTGCCGAAAACCATGTGTGACGAAAAACAAGAGCAACGTATCAATCTCAAATTTCTCGTTAAATTGAAAAAAACTCCGACTGAGTGCTGTAAATTGTTGCAAGAGGCCTATAGGGACAATTCTCTATCTCGTGCGCGTGTTTTTGAGTGGTGTAAGCGCTTCAGTGAGGGCCAAGTGAGCACTGAAGATGACCAACGCCCAGGTCGCCCTGTCACTATTTCAACTCCGGAAACAGTGACCAAAATCAACCAAATTGTGCGTGCAGATCGTCGAATGAGCATCCGGATGATTGCCGAGGCTGTAAACGCCGATAAAGAAACGGTTAGACAAATTTTACACGAGGAATTACACATGACAAAAGTCTGTGCGAAGTTGGTGCCAAAAAACCTGACTCCTGACCAAAAGCTCTTGCGTCAACAGGTCTGCTCAGATTTCCTTGAAAGGTTAATAAAAGATTTCGGACTGATGAAAAACATTATTACTTGCGACGAAACGTGGATTTTTAATACGATGTTAAAACAAAGCGGCAATCGATGCATTGGAAGACGCCTGAATCGCCCAGAATCAAAAAAGCAAGGATGTCCAAATCAAAATTCAAGGCAATGTTGATCGTTTTTTTTTTACATTAACGGTATCGTGATGACTGAATAGGTTCCAGAGGGTCAGACTGTCAACCAGACTTAATATTAGTCAGTTTTGGCAACAGTGCGAGAACGAGTTCGTAAGAAACGGCCCGAGTTGTGGAAGAACACAGTGTGGAAGTCACAAGTAACTTTTTATGAAATATATAAGTTGTAAAAGAATATAGCATAAAATATATAGAAAAATATAGTTAAAAGAATTATTTGATTTCAGTGGTTTCATTCGAAGCAACTTCCTACTATCGTACGAAAACAATATGAAATTATATGTAAATTATTGAATTGAATTAAAATAAAAACTAAATAAATGCAAGAGTAAAAAGAATCATTTCGCATCATTGATATTTTGTATACTTTGATATTTCAATTCAAAGTAACATTTCAAAAGAAAATTGTAAAAAATATAAAATAATTTTTTTTAGTATTAACTAAAAGTATAAAATAAATGTGTTTGACACATATATTGAAATACTTAACAACATTAAATAGATTTCACAACTTTCGTGCGTAGAAATTTGTGTAATGACCTTTTAATTACCCGATAAGTAAATGATGACCAGGTAGCGGTCAAAAAATACATTAATAAAAAGAAAGATGAGATTTAGCGATATTATTATATTTTATTGCTTTTCTTAGTCTAAAATATTTTAAAATTAATGAAAATTTGAAAGTATGTGTATGAAAATTAATTATTAATTATATTTTTTCATATTTTTTAATAACAACGAAAACGAAATTTTTTTTGTATTTAAAAGATTGTTGTATTTACATGTAGATATGCATTAGCATATTATATATAACAACATTGATGATCAGCTATCGTTAAAAAAAATGTGTTGATAAAAAAGAAAATACTTAGCAATATTATTTGATTTCACAACTTCCGAGAGTCAAAAATACTGATTTTAAATATTCTTTTTGATAAGTTACTCACAGGTGCCATACTAATATTCGATAAATTGATAATACATGAAGAGAGCACAGAAAAATATGTTCAAACGACAACCAATACTTACCATAATTTTCTTTTTATTAAAAAGGTTGTATTTAGATACATATATAAGCGTGACCTTTTAGGCGCTTAAAATATTCATAACGCCGGATACAGGAAGAAATTTCGTAAATAAAAAACCTTATTACGTTAAAATTGGTGAACTAGTTACTATTTATTTAATAATAAATTAACAGCCAATCAGATTTCTTCGCAATCGAGTAGGCGAGCCTTGAGAAAAAACAACAAAAATGTGCGGAGTTTACGATTTTTAAATATACACCGCTATACGGCGATGCGTGCGTTGCACGGCTACGCTTGTTTCTCTCCACCCCGCCGTGAATTTTAATTCTGCTCTTCTTATGTTCTCTCATTCGTAACATCTATGAATTTATTAAAACAATAAATGATAGTATTAATGTAAAAACATTAATTAAAATTCAAATATCATCTTATGACGTAAAAAATGGATATCATTATTTACGTAAAAAATGTTTACAAAAAATTCATTATTTTAATTTTTTTAATAATAATAATTTTAATAAAAGTGCTTTATGAGTGAATTATAAAAATATTTCAAATTTCGTAAAGGAAAAACAAATAAGCGAATAAACGTTTTTAGTTTCGATATTGTTCATGTATTGATGATTAAGATTTTGCTTTTTAAACTGTAAATAAATTTATATAAGAATTAAAAATCTACAATTTATGAAGGGGGTTTGAGAATTTTGGAAAGTATTTTATTTTTTTAAGTTTTCAGTTAGAAAAAAGTTGTTTTACAAAAAGTAACATACATGGTATTCTGGAGTATTTTGGATGAAATTGTTTTAAACTTAAATTTTATAAGTAATCATTTGTTCAAATATTCTTTATTCTTAAAGGAAGTATTAAAAAATTAACTTGATCTACTTGTTAAAATCATTATCGTATTCGAGTCAAGTACCAAGGAAATTATAAGCGTAAATCAGTTTTGTTTTTCAGTTTTCTATTTTTTACGTCATAATATGACATTTAAATTTCAATTAATGTTTGTATATAAATCAATCATTTATCATTTTAATAAATTCGAAGATGTTACCAATAAGAGAACAAAAAAAGCAGAGTTAAAATTCGCGGCTGGGTGGAAAGAACCAAGCGTAGCCATGCGACGTACATGTTGCCGCGTATGGGCCTGAAGTTTGCAACGTTAGAGTACAAGGAAATAATTTTTCACAATAACATAAAGTTACTAGAAATGTACAAATTATATTTAAATCCATATCTGAATATTAGATTATGCTATAAAACACTAAGACTAAAAAAATATAAATATAAATTTTAAATATTATAACAACAATGTACAGGGTGCGTACGGTATTTGAGGACATGCATAAATGTGACTATAACTTCGCGAATTTTTTTTAAAATTTTTTTTCCTTTTCAGATAAAAAATGGCGGACTACAACATCACTCAGGAAATGAAGAGACATGCTGTCATCGTCGCTATATGTGCGAACCATACAGATTTAGAGATCTCTAATTTTCTTAATAGCGCCCGTTCATTCGTGCATAAGGTTCGCCGTGAATTGGAAGCATCAGGAGGCGATACAGAATCGGTTGCAAAACGCAAAAAGCACAAACAACGTTCTGACACTGTCCGATCTGCAGAATTTTTAGAGCAAGTGCAAGCGATCATAGACGAGGACCCTTCAAAATCAATGAGGGTCCTTGCGAGTGAGCTTCATGTTTCCGAGCGCCTTATTCGTAGAGTTATCCACGAAGACCTTCGGTATAAGTCTTACGTGATGCGCAGAGGACAGTTCATGTCGGAACGAACACGGGAACAGAGAGTTCTCCGATCAAAACGTCTTTTAAACAAAATCAAACACCCTGAGGCGCCCAAAATGTTGTGGTTTTTTTCCGACGAAAAAAATTTTGACCAAGATCAAAAGACCAATCGCAGAAATGACAGACGGCTATGTTTAAATCCTACGGAGCTTCCTGTTGTTATGCACACAAAATTTCCAGCCACTGTTATGGTTTTAGGTGTTGTCAGCAACGAAGGACATGTTATGCCACCACACTTTTTTACTCAAGGACTTCGAGTGAACTCTGCTGCATACATCGAGGTTTTGGAGACGGTAGTGAAACCCTGGATAGACAATGCAAGCGGAGGCAGACCATACATTTTTGAACAAGACTCTGCTCCTTCACATAAAGCGATGGCGACACAAGATTGGATGGCCGAAAATTTTCATGACCACATAACACCGAACCTATGGCCACCTAGCTCCCCAGACCTTAATCCTTTGGATTATTACGAATGGAGCGTAGTTGAGCGTGAGACCAATAAGCGTCCTCATAACACCACTTCTTCGCTGAAGACTGCTATTACTGCCGTTATGGTCAATATGAACAAGGAGCATTTGATTCGGGCATGTAATCGTTTCCGGACCCGGATCGAAGAGGTTATTGCTGCTAATGGCGATTTTATTGAATAACTTTATAGCCATATATTAATTTAACGTTGTATAAAAAATTCCTAATATTTCATTAAATTTTATTAAAAATACAAGCTAATTCATTTTACTCTCAAGTTGTCCTCAAATACCGTACGCACCCTGTATATAAATTAAGTTAAAAATAAAATTAATTATATAAAAATTAAAAATTATAGAAACTATGGTAAAATGAACATTAACTAAAATACTTCTTAAAGTTAAAAAGGAATAATTATTAATATACTATATTATTTTTATAAAGTTTATTAACAAAATATTAAAGTATGTTAACAAAAAATATCTGTATAATTAATTATTAAGAAATGGTTTTAAGAGTATTTTTTAAATTATACTTAAAATTAAAATTATCTGCGAAAATTAATACTAATAATAAAAATAAAAATATCGATATAATTAAAAATTAAGAACTAATCTTCCACTGGATCCCAAGTGACATATATTTTGTTTTGTATTTGGACGCGACTAGCTAAAGATTAATATTAATATTAACGGTAAATTAATTATAATTTAAAAATATGTTCTTATATTTTAAATGCTTAGGTTCAATAATATTTTTGATATGTTTTATATTTCGAAATATAATATATTTTTATAAATTTAAAATTTATTATAAAAAGAATTAACTAAAGCTTACTGCATTAAAATACGTAAAATTTCAGAAAGTTTCATGATTAGGGTAACTGAGAAAACAAAAATTATAATTTTAGAAGAAAAGAATAAAAAGATGCATTAATGTACCCTTAGTCTTTCTCTGCTCACATTGTTAAGGTTCTGTATAGCGTATATGTGCACATTTATTATTAGCCTGCGGAGAGGGAGTAGGGATAACTCGCTTTCATAATTCTTTACGTTAAAGAGAGATGAAAGAAAATTTTTTTGATTTTCATTTGAGGATGTGACAATGTACTTCCATAAGAAGAATTTTTGAATTACTGTTTTACATAAAAATAAATAAGTATAAATAAGTAAATAATAAAAATTATTACTGACGTGTAATCTATTTTTTACCTATAAATAATTAATTTGAGAAATCAGCCGGAACTAAAAAAAAAACATGAGAAAGTTGGTTTTCACAATATTTCTTATACTCAAATGTGGTTGTTTTTTATATATACACGAAAAAAGTGTAGTTGTTTTATATGTACAAAACGACCGATCGATAACTCTTTCATTTTACTAACTGATACTCTATTAACAAAGTCAGTTTTATTTTTATTATTAAATTAAATAATTGGTATGCATAATTATACATATATTTATTTTTTGAATAATTTTACATTTCAATGAATTTATAATGTAACATATTGTTTTGTATTTTTTAATATAAATAGAGATTCCTAGAATAATATAAAATTGTACAGAAAAATAATTTAAATGAAATTTTATCATTGAATATTGAGATATCTGTATTTTCTTTAAACATATAAAATTATAAATTATATTTTACATATGCACAACGTATAATTTTATTTATTGTTTAATTCAATTTCAATTTATTACAGATTATATTATTTAAAAATAAATACATACGCATAGACAATCACCTTTTATAATATCTATTGGATTTTAAGGGGTTACCCCCACTTCCGGCTTTGAAAAAATCGGTTTTTTGTTAATTGCATTTTTTTGAAGTATAAGTATCTGAGAATATGACCTGGAAATTTCAAGTCGATCCGAACAAAATTGACTGAGATATGAGCATTGAAAGAGAAGAATCCGTTGTGTAAACAACCGGCTAGTCTGACACCTGGCACGCTCGACCCTCTCAACGGTTTCAGTCGATTGTTCGATGACAATGGTCATATACCTGGCATTTACAACGTTTATATAATAGACTGGAATTTGTAGAAACGAATTTTCGTTGCCTTTTATCGTTTAAATTCGTCAGTGTAGCTTGAAAGTTCAACTATATGAGACGTATTTATTTCCGCCGTTCACAATATTATAAGCGCAGTTTTTATTTATTTTACATTTAAAAATGGATCGAAAAAAAGGTTCGCGAGAAACAAGAAGCAGTGAAAATTTACGGAAATCTCGACCAAAAAAAAGGAAGGGTATTTTTAACCCGAACCTGGCCGAATCGGAAACTGAAACTTTCAGCACGTCTGCGAAGAAACTGAAAGATAATATTGATATGACTGTGAATCAAAGCCCGAATATTGAATATCGCATTTTAAACTTTTGTGTTGTGTTTGCTGCAATTTCAAGTTTAGTGAAGTGCAAAACGTGTAATGGAAATATTAAATTTGAAACTGCAAATGCAAGAGGACTAGGCTTCAAAGTTGTTGTGAAATGTGACTCATGTGCAGATAATTTGATACCATCTTCTCCTTTTGTGGCACATTCGTATGAAATAAATCGTCGATTTATATTCACTATGAGAGTTCTCGGCATAGGATTGGCTGGAGCACAAACATTTTGCGGACTTATGGACATGCCAAGGTTTCTTACCGAGAATACATATTCAATAATTTTAAAAAGTATTTATGAGTCTGTGAAAACATGTGCAGATGTAATATTTAAAAAAGCCGTACGAGAAGAAATTGAAAATACACCTAATGCAGCAGAAGATGTAACTTCTAAATTAACAGTTCCCGGAGATGGATCCTGGAGGAAACGAGGATATTCGTCGTTGTTCGGAGTTACATCAGTGATAGGCTACTATAGTGGAAAAGTACTTGATCTCGTGGTAAAAAGTGCGTATTGTAAAATGTGTGAATCGTGGAAACATAAACTAAATGATGCGGAATACGAACAATGGTACGAAACACACGAAGATAACTGCAGTGCAAATCACGAAGGCTCCTCGGGAAAAATGGAGGTGGACTCTATTATCGAAGTCTTCAAGCGTTCAATAGCAAAATATAATGTCCTGTACCGTTACTATATTGGAGACGGAGATTCGAAGACGTACACTGGGCTATTAAAGTCTCATCCTTATGACGACGTAGAAGTTATAAAAAAAGAATGCATCGGACACGTCCAAAAGCGTATGGGATCCCGTCTTCGTAATTTAGTGAAAAAAAAAACAAAAAGCTTGGTGGTAAAGGACAGCTGACAGGAAAATTTATTGACAAGCTCACTGTGTACTATGGACTTGCTATTCGACGCCATTCTGCTTCTGTTCACGATATGCATGAGGCAATATGGGTGACCTTCGATCATTACAGTTCAACCGATGCAAAACCACACCATGAGAGATGTCCAACCGGTGAAGAATCGTGGTGATCATATCAACGAGCTCAGGCGAGAAACGAGGCTTTCCAACACGATTACAGACCACTTCCATCAAATGTATTGGATGCCATCAGACCTATATACGACGATCTGAGTAAAGAAACTTTACTCGAAAGATGCGTCGGTAGCTTCAATCAAAATAACAACGAAAGCTTCAATCAACTTATTTGGAAAATCAGCCCAAAAATCGTCTCGAGTGGAGCAATCGTTGTAAATTTAGCAGCTTATATTGCCGTTGGACTATTCAACGAAGGTTCAAAATCATTATTATTTTATTTGAACTCAATCGGAGTGAGCTGTGGACACAACGCGCACGAATATGCTGATAAAATGGACGAAGCACGGATTGCACTGGCAGAGAGACGTGCGGCCGAGAGCACTCGTGAAGGAAGAATGTTACGAAGGCAACACCAAATTACCGTTTTGCAAGCGGCATCGTCGGCGGAAGAACTTCTGTATGGACCCGGAATAGATGACTCTATGTAAGTTTACAAAAAAAATTATTTTCTTCGTGTAAACTGAAATTAAAACTTTAAACGCGTTTTTCTCGAAATGGCATTTCTGAAGTCGGTGACCAAGATTACTCGAACACTAATGAACCGATCTTCTTGAAATTTTGCAGGCTTATTTAATACATAAAAATGTAGTCTTTAATCGTTCGATTTTTCGTTAAAATCGAACCATTAACTTTGACTGTCCGCCATTTTGTGAAAAATGAATATTTTTTTAAATCCTTCGATTAAAGACTAGTTTATACTTATATTTAACTAAATCTATCCACATTTTTTGTTTCAGATGATCCACTTCACCGCAATGTTGGTCACCGCAAACCGTATAAATAAAAACACTATTTCATTGGCGGCCATTTGCCACTTAACAATGTAATATTTTGCAATAAAAAAATTACTGAAAGTTCTTCAAGATGTATTCTTTAAGATGATATAATAATCGTTTAATAAAGTTTTGTAGTTTTCTTTAAAAAAATTCATGAAAAAAGCCTTTTTGTTGAGCTACAAGTGGGGGTAACCCCTTAATACTAAAGCTAATCAAAGAGGTAAACAAAATATCTTTACAATTAATTTTTTTTTTTTTTTTCAATTTTTATTTAAAATATTTTTTTGTGTTGCAGCAACCCATATGGGGTTAACATTTTCTAAGTTGTATTATACGTTCTTGCTTATTTATTTAATAAGAATTCATGCAAACAGAAAACTTTAGCAATAAAGAGATTTTTGATTTACATGTATTATACGAAGTTAATTCATGTTTATTAAATACATAGGTAAAATTTTATACAAGAGATCGATAATCGCGTATCAATTGAAGGATTGTAAGTCTAAAGAGTCTAAGTGCCAAAAAATCCAAAGTTAATATTTTTACAAAAATACGATCTAAGTGCCAAGGCTAATAATATCCAAATGGATCCAAGTGCATTTTTGTTTTGAAATTTGGATATGTGTTCAATTGAATTAAGTAAAAATAAATAATTATTTCATTGAGTTGTTTATTTTATAATGTTTTTCTGTTATATTTCTAAATAATAAAATTGGCACTTAGACCCTTTAAACTTACAACCCTTCAATTAAGTATACACTTTCTACGACTTATTATTTCAGAATACATGCGCACTTAGTGACATAAGGTAGCTTGTACCTTGATTGCAATTTTCTTAGACCCCCTTAAAACTTATTTAAAATGATTCTTCAGAATTTTTTAAGCCATTTAAATAAAAAATTGTATAGACTGACGATCAAAAAACCGAGAAAAAGCCTTTCAAAGTTTAATTTTTTATATGCATTCTTATGTGAGCCTGCTATTTTTTGTTTATAACTTTGTCTAAATTTCTAACATAATAAAATAAATAAACGCTCCGGAAAAAAATTCATCAGTTTTTAAAGATGCATTAAAAATTTGGGGTTGACGATTATTTCGAAAAAATATTTAACGAAAAAGTAAAAAATCCAAGGGTTTCTAAAAAAGTTACCGGAAGTTGAAGATTGGGAAAAATGGCGCGAGATTCAAAAATGTGCGTTTAAAATACTTATGTTTATAATTATAAAAATACTTGTAACGATTAAAAAAATACATTTTAATTAATTATTTATTGAAAAATAATTATAGTGTTATATATACTACATGGGCTGAAAAGTCCCGGGATTTTTAATGTAAATAAGCGTTTTTTGGGCAATGTATTTATTCCTCAACATAGTTGCCTTTGAGAGCGATACACTTAGTATAGCGATTTTCCAACATTTCGATGCCCTTTCTGTTGTACGAAACGTCCAAGCCTTCGAAATACGCCTCGATTTCCGCGATGACTTCCTCATTCGATGTGAATCTCTTTCCCTGAAGCCACCGCTTGAGGTTTGAAAACAGATAATAATTGCTGGGGGGGGGGGGGGGGCCAAATCTGGAGAATACGGTGGGTGAACAACCAATTCGAATCGTAATTGGTCGAATTTGGCCTTCGCTTTCAAGGATGTGTGTGACGGTGCGTTATCGTGATGGTACAGAACTTTTTTCTTCGCCATATGGAGCCTTTTTTCTTTATTTCGTCGTTCAGTTTGTCCAATAACGCTGCATAATACTCTCCGGTAACTATTCTTCTGATCTGCATATATATATAATCGATGAAGATTATGCCGTGCACATCCCAAAAAACGAAAATTTTTAAATTTCACGATCACATTCTCTACGGGTGGATACGATTATGTTGCTGCCATCATCTCCTATAAATAAACCTAATGCAACATTTTCTTGCTGGAATAGTACAAGAACCCTCTAAAGAATTAAATGTGGAATCCTTCAAACTTTACTTAGGTTTTTCTCTCTGACCGCAGAATTAATAAAAGTGTTTTAGACTTTGTTAAACACGTTCTTATACAGACTTCGGTTCATATATAGTGCAGATCTTCCAACCTTTACCTTTAACATGGGCGGCTAGTGCGCGTTAAACAAATTACCTATAACTACGTAACTGAGTTACGTATAGCACTGTCTGTTCTTTACTAATTCATAAATTTTTATTTTCATTGTACAAATTATATATAAGTAATTTTGAAAGAAATTTGTTAAATTTTTTTCAACTAAACTTCGATTGATTTTAATTGTTGATTCAGTTATTTTCTCTTACTAATTAATTGTGATAAAATACTTCATTTAAACATATGTAAAATTTTGAGTGATCAAAATTAAACTATAAAAATTAAAATTAATTGCAATAATCTAATGAATTCTATTACTAGATTATTTATTTATAGTTTAGTATAGTTTTGTCATAAAAAATATTTAAATATTGACTGCTGTATTTGCATAGAAAGTCTTTAACTGTAATAATTAATCAATAAAAAGTCAGTGCTTTTTATTGATTTTCTACAATATATAGATATTTTACTTGTTTAGCTTATTTTAGCCTAAACAATCTATTCAATTTAAAAGAAAAAAATGTAATTACTAAAAATTAATTTATCTGTGCAAAACTATGTTTAATTTATTCAAGTTAATCTGAAATATATTGGGAGTGTGAATAAGTTCTTGCCGTTTTTTTGTGAAAATAAATCCTTTATTCCAAAAAAATAATAAAAAAAAAACAAGTCAATTATAATATTGCCCATCGCTGGAGATTACTTTTTTCTATCTTTCTGGCAGCATTTGAATTCCACGTCGAAAAAACGATACTTCTTTTACAGCTATCCACGAATCGATCTATTTTTGCGTTTCTTCATACGAAGTGCTGCTCAGCTAGGCCGTTAGAGATCGATCGAAATACGAGGTGTGATCAAAAAGTAAGGTGACTTTTTGAATTTCGCGCGCTCTATACACTCTAATTTCAAAATTCTTTTTTATGTTGGTACACTCGTCAAGATCATATGTTCACAGTTTCGACTACATAACATGTGTTGTTTTTATGTGAGAGGCATAAAGGTTAGACTCGTGTTTGCGTGGTCGGCGATTTTTTGCTGTTGAAAATAATGGAGCAAAGAGTTTGTATTAATTTTAGAGTAAAAAATGGTACTAAGTGCTTAAAAACTCTTGAAATGTTGACAGTGGTGTACGGTGAGTCAACTCTGAGCAAAAAAAAATGTTTATAAGTCGTATAAGTTATTCCAAGAAGGCCGAGAAAATGTTAACGATGAACCTCGCTCCGGACGCCCCAGCACGTCAAAAATCGACCGAAATGTTCAGAAAGTAAAAGAAATTGTGTTGAAAAATCGTCAAATTACGATTAGAGAAGTAGCTGATGATCTTAACATATCGTTTGGCTCGTGCCAATCGATTTTAACGGATGTTTTGGGTATGCCACGTGTGTCAGCGAAATTCGTTTAATGCACCTGCGCACACGTCGTTACTAGTGAGTAGTTTTTTAGCCAAAAACGATACTACCATCAAGCCTCAGCCACCGTATTCACCAGACTTGGCTTCCTGCGACTCTATCCTCTTCCCAAAATTAAAAAGGTCCATGAAAGGATGAAGATTGGCGACGATTGAGGAGATTAAAGCTGCATCGCTGAAGGAGCTCAAGGCAATACCCAAAAGTGCATTTTATTAGGTTGCTGCAGATGAAATGGCCGATTTAGCAATCACATAAAGTTGGCTGCAATTTTAGTGTATTGTGTTGGCATAAGGCGGCGCAAATGATATGACATATTGAAGTATAAATACTGCTACCTTGGTTTATGGAGTCATTTCTGTTTTAAACTTCATAGTGATCGTAAAAACAAAAAGAGAAAGTGAACATGGAAGTGAATCAAAAACGGATACTTTTACTATACGAATTTAAATTAGAGCACAACGCAACGGAAGCAACGAGGAATATCAACAGCGCATTTGGGCCTGATACAGTTAGCGAACGAGCCACTCGGCGGTGGCTCGAAAAATTTCGATCCGGAGATATGGACCTTGGAAATGAGCCACGTGGACACCCAGGACCATCGATCGATAACGATGAGCTGCGTGCATTAGTGGAGCCTGACCCCCACCAAACCATAAGGGATCTTGCCGAGAAATTAGGCGTTCACAATTCGACAGTTTGCCGCCACTTGCAACAACTTGGAAAAGTGAAAAAGCTTGACAAATGGGTTCCGCATGATCTTACCAAGCAAAAAATGACGTGTCGAATGGAGATTTCAAGTTCTCTTCTCTCCCGCAACAAAAAGGAACCGTTCTTGCGCCGAATTGTGACCTGCGATGAAAAGTGGATTTTATACGATAATCGTCGCCGATCGGCCCAATGGCTAGATGCCGATGAAGCGCCAAGACACATGCCGAAACCAAGTTTTCATCCAAAAAAAATGATGGTAACAGGTGGTCTGTAGCTGGAGTTATCCACTATTCGTTCCTGCAACCTGGCAAAACCATCAATGCTGAGAAATACTGTGCTCAACTGGATGAAATGCATCAGAAATTGATAGTCCAACGTCCTAGGCTTGTCAACAGCGATGGAGTGATACTGCTTCATGATAACGCACGACCTCATGTATCGAGAACAACGGTCCAAAAATTAAACGAGTTGTGCTATGAAACTCTTCCTCGCCCTCCATATTCACTAGACCTCTCACCAACAGATTACCATTTCTTTAATTATTTGAATCACTTTTTGACAGGAAAAAGATTCAATAGTGAAGCTGCTGTCAAAAATGCCTTCGGGGAGTTTCTTCGAACCAGAAACTCGGACTCCTACAAAACTGGAATAAATGTACTTGTATCTCGTTGAGAAAAGTGTGTTGCATCTATTGGTACCTATTTTGATTAAATAAATTGTCTTTAGAAAAAGTTACAGCTGTTTAAAAATTTATTACTAAATCGGCCATTTCATCTGCAGCAACCTAATAGAAGTGTTTTGACGACTGGAAAAAGCGCTAGCACAAGTGCATTGTATCAGAGGGGGATTATTTTGAATGGGATAACATAATTTTAGATGAATAAATGAATATTTTTTATAAAAAATGAAAAGTTACCTTATTTTATCACACCTCGTAAATAGCAATCAGAAGGCGCAATGTTTGGAGAGTACGGCGGGTGGGGTAGGCCTTCCCATTTCAACGTTTCCAGGTATGTTTTGACCGGTGATGCGACATAAAGATTTCCTTTGATGGTTTGGTTGGGTTGGAGAAGCACGTAATACACTATCCCTAGCTGATCCCACCAAATGCACAGCATGAGATTGAAACCATGGATATACCTCTTCGGCGTTGATGCTACTGCTTCGCCGGGCTTAACCCACGATTTTTTACGCTTAGGATTACTGTAGTACACAGTGTGTCCCATGGAAAACGGAACTTTTCCAAAACATCGATTTATATTGGCGCCACCTATTGGTGGATGTTAGCAATGGAAAGGTTCATTCTTAACTGACATCCTGTCAACATTGTATGACATTTGGTTCAATGGAAACCAAAATATCGCGCTCAAAGTGACAGTATGTTTGTGGCATCGTCGAAAAATGAATTTCGAACAAAGAGCAAATATTAAGTTTTGTTTTAAACTCGGTAAATCCTTTACTGAGACGCATAATTTGCTGAAACAAGTTTATGGCGATAATTGTTCATCCCGTACCAGAGTGTATGAGTGGTATAAGCGTTTCCAGAAAGGTCGTGAAGACATTTAGGACGACGAACATCCAGGTCCTTCGAATACCGTGGTTACTCAAAGTAACATTAAAAAAGTGCGTAAATTTATAAAAAATGAGCCAAAATCTTCAATGCGATACATGGAAATGGAATTGAATATGTCCAAAAATTCAATTCATCGCATTTTGACCGATCATTTGAATCTACGGAAGGTGTGTGCACGCTTTGTTCCACACAAATTGACCGACTACGAAAAATTGCTCCGAATTCAACATTGTAAGGATTTGATTAAAGAGTCAAAGAAGGACCCAAACTTGAAATATTCAATTGTGGCTGGTGACAAGACATGGTGTTTTCAATATGATCCCGAAACCAAGCGTCAAAGTGCTGAATGGAAGCACCCAACCAAGCCCAATCCGAAAAAAAGTCGTCTTGAAAAGTCAAAAGTGAAGACAATGTTGATTTGTTTCTAGGATTCGGAGGGTATTATTCATCGTGAATTCGTTCCACCTGGTCAAACGATTACTGCTGTGTTTTATCTTGGTGTTATGAAGCGTTTGCTTAGCCATATTCGTCGTGTGCGGCCACAATACCGTGAAAAAGGGAGCTGGCGTTTGTTGCATGATAATGCCCCGTCTCATCGATCGAACTTGATCACGGATTTTTGGATCAAAAATTCCATTTTAACCATCAACCATTCACCGTACTCGCTGGATTTGGCTCCGTGCGACTTCTACTTGTTCTCCAAATTGCACTTGCCTATGAAAGGAAAACGTTATGCCGACGTAGAGGCCATCCAAAGAGCGACGACCGACACACTAAAGTCGATGGATAAAAATGATCTCAAAAACTCATTCGATATGTTAATTGATCGTGCAAAACGTTGTATTGATGCGGAACGAGACTATTTTGAATAAAATAAATGAGATTTTCCGGAATATTGAGTTTTTGGTCTTTATTTTGAAAAAGTTCCGTTTTCCATGGGACACACTGTGTATATCCACTTTTCATCACCAGTCACAATACGATGTAAGAAACCTTTTCTTTTTTGTCGTTGAAGCAGCTGTTCACACGTGACAAAACGCCGTTCGACGTTTCTCGGCTTCAGTTCGTACAGCACCCGAGATCCTTCCTTTTGTATCATTCTTAATGCTGTCAGACGTTTCGAAACTGTTGTTCAATCAAGTCCTAATTATTTTGCAACATCGGATTGCGTCTGAAATGAATCTTTAGCAAATAATGTTTCCAATTCTTCGTCTTGAAACTTTTTTGGTGCACCACTGCGTTCTCTATCTTGAACATCAAAATCACCATTTTTAAATCGGTTATACCAATCTCTGCATATTCTTTTCGACTGAGCATGATCACCATAGATTCTTATAAGAATTCTGTGTGCTTCAGTTGTAGATTTCTTCTGAATAAAATAGTGCAGTAAAATTCCCCGCAAAAACGGTTTATTTGGCACGAAATTTGACATGTTTTACGCTGCAAAAAGAAAATGTTCTTTATAGGTTAATGGAAAGACATGCACTGGTTTTATATACAGGTTATAGAACTTTAATATAAATGCATCATCATCTTGAATTATACACATAATATTTTTGTAACGCCCTCTGACGGTGAAACAACGAGAACTTATTCACACTCCCAATATTAAAATTGAGCACGTGCTTGATGACGTGATTCGAATACGCTCGTGCCGCTGCTGATAAGCCTTAATAGGTGCTAACTTCGCAGTTTCAGCGTGGAAATGGTTTGAATTTGAATTTCAGTGCTTGCATATATAAATATATAAATATATACATATATGTGGATTGTTGTAACGTATTGGGTGTACAACTTTGCTTCCGCCGTTTTTTTCCGAAATTCGAGGCTTTATTGTAAAAAACTGGTTATAAATTTATGATTTAAAGTATTGTCCATCGCTGGCCACTGCTTTCTCCCATCTTTCGGGGAGCATACGAATCCCGCGTTGAAAAAACTGGTCATCTTTTGAATCGATCCAATTTTTTACTTCTTCATAAGACTGGAAGTGCTGGTCAGCCAGGCCGTGTGCCATTGATCGAAGCAAGTGATAGTCCGAGGGAGCAACGTCTGGAGAATACGGCGGGTGGGGTAGGACTTCCCATTTCAAAGTTTCCAAGTATGTCTTGACCACTTTCGCAACATGGGGTCGAGCATTGTCATGCTGTAAAATCACTTTATCATGTCTCTCGTTGTATTGCGGCCGTTTGTCTTTCAATGCTCGGCTCAAACGCATTAATTGCGTTTGATAACGATCGCCTGTGATTGTTTCAGTCGGTTTTAACAACTCATAATAGACTACGCCGAGCTGGTCCCACCAAATACTGAGCATGACCTTGGAACCGTGAATATTCGGTTTGGCCGTCGACGTGGAAGCACGGCCGGGATATTCCCATGATTTTTTGCGCTTGGGATTATCGTAGTGAACCCATTTCTTGTCCCCAGTCACAATGCGATGCAGAAATCCCTGCCGTCTTTGCCTTGCAAGCAGCTGTTCACAAACACACAAACGCTGTTCAACATCTCTCGGCTTCAACTTGTACGGCACCCAATTTCCTTGTTTCTGAATCATTCCCATGACTCTCAGGCGTTTTAAAATGGCTGGTTGCGTCACTCCCAATGATCCTGCCAATTTTTGTTGCGTTTGACACGAGTCTTGATCAAGTAACGTCTCCAATTCTGCATCTTCGAAAACCTTCTTTCTTCCACCGCCATGCTGGTCTTCGACGTTAAAATCGCCGTTCTTGAAGCGTTGAAACGACTCTCGGCACGTTCTTTCACTAATAGCGGCCTCACCATAGGTATTTGAGAGCATTCGATGAGCCTTAGTCGCAGATTTCTTCATATTAAAGCAGAAAATTAAAACCTCCCGCAAATGACGAGAATTTGGCTCGTAAGCTGACATGTTTAATCGAGAATAACTTTATGATGCAGACACAAATCGACTAATATTTTGATGGTGTTATGTATACAAATACCTAAGCTTATTGTATGACATCTATGATCTATTTATTTCAACTACCACTTACCGCTACAGCCATCTATTGCAAAACGGCGGAAGCAAAGTTGTACACCCAATATATTTGTGTGTGTATCTATATATATATTTTTTTCTTATTGATAATTTTAGATAAATTTAATTCTTTTTAATTTTTTTACTTTATATTTTAAAAAGACAATTTTCCTTACCCAGAGTATACCGAGTTTAACCGTTTAGTTTTCTTAAAGTAATTAAGCTCCAGGCTACAAGTTAATCCAGCTAACCACCTACCAACTAATCATTTTAACCTATTAAAAAACCTACTCCTATTCTCACATACACCTACAAACTATCGCTACTATATTGATTTAAAGAGGTAGGTATTAGTAGCAAGAGAACGTATTCAATTGTCTCCTAAACTTAACATGAGCTTCACTAAAGTAGGTGCAAGAGGTAAGGCAAATATTTGTAATTCTGATTCAATTTGGTAACTCATGCTGGCCTTACATTATCGATCAGCGGTATACAAAATGTTGAATGTCTTACACAATCCTTGAATTCTTTATCTATTTCTAACTTTATACAATACAACCTATCATTTCAGCAGATGGAGAACGGCTTTCGCCTTTATTAATAGTTTTGAAACAATCAGATAAATTTTAACCGATTGGGCAAAAAACAATTTATTAAACAGATAACATTTCTGCTTATCCTTCAAAATCAGGAAAACTAACAGCATTGTTACTAAATCGTTTGAAAATATAATTTTATTTTTAGCTGTTGCGAATAGTTTATTAGTTTTGGATTCTCGAACATGACAAACAGAAGAAGTATTTGAAAAAAAAAACAAAAGAAGTAAAGTTGTTAAAATTCAAACTATACTTAGTAGAACCACTGGGTTTATATAATAATAAAAATAAAAAGTTTTATATAATAACCTTTAGGTGTACATTCTGTCAAAAAGGTACCGGGAATTGTCGATTTAAATCTGGCGGGGCAATTTAGGCAGGTAAAATTTTTTTCCTAGGTTGGTACAACTGTCCTTAATGACTATGCCAAGTTTGAGCGGAATCTGCCAACGAGTGTGTTTACAGTAGCTGGTTAAGTCAGTCGATGTCAATAGTGCGTGACGATTTTTTGCAATGGGTGATTACGTTGAACAAAGAATTTGTCTAAAATTTTGTGTTGCGAATGAAATTTCGTGTGCCGATGCATTGAAAATGTTGCAAAAGGCTTTTGGTGATAAAGCACTATCGAAAACCCGTGCGTATGAGTGGTACAAAGCCTTCAAGGAGGGCCGTGAAGTCCGCCTCGTTCCGGACGCCCATCGACGGCTTCGACCGCAGATAACGTCGATAAAATTAAGGAAATGGTGCTTGAAAACCGTCGTACCAGCTTGAGAGAGATAGCACATGAACTTGAGATTCCCTACGAGTCCACACGTACGATTTTAATTGATATTTTGGGCATGAGAATGGTGGCCGCAAGACTCGTTCCAAAAGAGCTTAATTTTCTTCAAAAACGTTATCGCGAACAGGTCGCTTCGGACATGCTGGATCGCGCCAATTCCAATCCCGCATTCATGGAATGCATCATAACTGGTGACGAAACGTGGGTGTACGAGTACGATATGCAAACAAGCCAGCAAGCATCGGAATGAGTGGGAAAAAACGAGCCGAAACCGAAAAAACCACGCCAAAGCCGCTCAAAAGTGAAGGTGATGCTCATTGTTTTCTTCGATATCCGTGGCGTGGTGCACTACGAATTCGTTTCAGAGCGTCAAACGGTAAACAAAGAGTATTACCTAGGCGTTATGAAACGTTTGCGTTATCGTATCCGTAAGAAGCGGCCAAATTTGTGGGCGAACAACTCGTGGATTTTGCACGACGGTAACCCGCCGTCTCACCGAGCTACGATTGTGACCGACTTTCTCGCCAAAAACTCAACGAACACGCTTGAGCAACCACCGTATTCGCCGGATTTGGCTCCCTGTGACTTCTTCCTCTTCCCAAAACTTAAATTGCCGCTCCGTGGCACTCGTTTTCAGTCGATTGAAGCCATAAAACAAAATTCGGCGCGCGAGCTGAAGGCCATCCCGGAAAGCGCCTATAAAAAATGTTTCAATAATTGAAAGTGCCGTTGGCATAGATGTATCGGAGCAAATGGAGCCTATTTTGAAGGCGACCCAATAAATTTTGATTATTAAACGTATAAATGTTGTTTTAATTTAAAATTCCCGGTACTTTTTTGAGATGCAGTATATGGATTTAGACCATAGAAAAATTTCGTTTAACACTTTTTCAGATATGATTATGTGAAACACAAAAAAAAGGTTCAACATTCTTTAGTGTTTTATCGATGTGCAAATTGTTGTTCAAATCGGTGAGTGACAGTCGAGTAGTGTTACTCATTAAATACATTACAATATATGTATACATAACGGAAGTAACGTCAGGGAAGAGAACAAAAATTTATAAGAATATAAGAGAAATGTATATACAGGGTAGTCCGGTTTAATCTATCGGTCGAAATAACTTCAAAGGGAGATTGGGGGACCCGGGAACAACAGATTTTTTTTAAACGTATTTATCCACTGAATTCTAATTTGCAGAACACGATGTGTATTCCTCGAGAAATTCTAATTCGGTAACGATTTTTGTACGCATTTTTAGTTTTGTCGATTACAGCGACATCTGTCACGAATCTAAAAAATGTTCCGAAGAAAATTTCCATATTTTTCGACGCAGAATCAGAATCTGCAACATAAAATTGGAGTACCCGTTTCAGATTTTCAAGTTGAAACCGCTCCATACGGGGGATTAGAGGGGGGGGGGGTCGATTATGGTGTCATTGCATGTCCCCTATCCAGATTAACAAATTTTCCTTTTCTACCTTTTCATATGCGTAGTTGTTGAGATATTCGCATCGATATATTAAAACTGCTGATTACAGCGCCATCTATCACGCATAGAAAAAAATTTTTGAGACAAAACTTTCATACTTTTCGACGCAGAATCAGAATAAACGCCAAGGTCAGCGTTGGACGACCCCCTTTAACTCCTACAACTTTTGTCTGAACATTTTTTGATATAACCATCTCCCTTTGAAGTGATTTCGACCAATAGATTAAAACGGACCATCCTGTATATATCACTATTTCCACCAAAAGGTGTCAAAAAACACCTTTCAAATTTTAAGTTAACATTATTCTCCAAGTTTAATCATTTCTCCACATTTAAATTTTTGACTTCTTGTACAACAGTTGTTAAATTAATTCAGTGATATTATTTTCCTCCAGCTCATCCTGGCTTTAAAAATGTGTATATGGTATAGCTATTTCTACCATGAGGTGTCTTTTGACACTTTAAGGATTTCATAACAGTGTCTAATTTTAAACCGATTTAAATATAAATATCAATACCATTTTGCAGCATCATATGAATTGTAATCTGATTAGAGAATCCCGATTTCAGTTGTAACGGAAGATACTTTAATATTTGCTTGTTTTTCGCCATGTTGCACTGGAGATCATTGCAGTGACTTATTCTAAAAAAATTGAATAGCGTGTTTTGTTTTCCAACACTGGTAGTGAATTCAGTACACGTGAATTTTATTTTCATTCGTGAAAAATTTGAAAAACAGATTGTTGAAATTAGCATTACAGGTAAGTAAGCAGTAAAACTGTTTGTAATACTGGTAATTATTTCTATTTCTTATCCTTTTTTTTACAAAAAAAAACATAAATAACCTAATCTAATCTAACCTTATTTATTTTTTTATTTCTAAAATTATTCTAAGGATGTCCCGAATTTCAAAAAAGAAGTTATTGCAAAAAATAAATAACATGAGTGAAGAATGCTCTGAAATTGATGAAAGCTCACAATCTGAAAGTGAAGACGAGTTGAATGATTCTTTCGAAAGTGACCACGAATTCGATAGCGATTATGAAAATTACTCGTCAAGCACTAATGAAGAGGAAGATAATTTGAATACAAGTAGAGGACAAAAAAGAATGAGATTGTTGACGGATTCTGAAGGCGATAGTGAAGAAAGCAATGAACGGCAAAATATTGAAATTGCTGTTGATGGAACAGTTTGGAAAAAGATCGAAACAAGTTCCTCTGTCTGCATCACTCTTCATACCATTTGCAAAGATGTATCTGGTCCAACTGGACACGCCAAACGAAATATTATGATAGGCAAAGTAAGCACCGTATTTTATTTACCATTTGACAATAATATTATAGAATACATTATAAAATGTACGGAAATGGAAGCACAAAGGGTTTTAGGAAAAGAATGGAGTTTACCTCGAGATAAATTAGAGGAATTTATAGGTATTTTATATGTATGCGGTGCATATGAACAAAAAAATGTCAATGCATCGTTTTTATGGAATAAAAAATGGGGTCCTTTTTTTTTTCGAATGTCATGAGCCGAAATTGCTTCATGGAAATACTACGATTTTTGCGTTTTGATAATAAAAACGAGCAGAGCCAACGTTTGGAGAAGGATGAATTTGCTTTAGTATCAAGAATATGGAACGCATTCATTGAAAATAGTCAAAAGTGTTACGAGCCAGCCGCAAATATCAAAGTGGATGAACAGCTTTTCCCAACGAAAGCTAGATGTAGGTTCACCCAATACATGCCGAATAAGCCCGATAAATTTGGCATCAAATTTTGGTTGGCGCCTGATGTCAAAAGCAAGTATGTTGTGCATGGGTTTCCGTACTTAGGGAAAGATAAAATGAGACCGACATCAGTTTCATTGGCTGAGTCTGTCTTTTTGAAGCTGGTTGAACCATTTACTGGCTGCGGCAGAACCGTTACCACCGACAATTTTTCCACAAGTTCTTCCCTGGCAACAAAGCGTCTGGAACGTTCATCAGTCTCAAGTAAAACCACATTCTTTTCAAGTAGACACAAAAAATGCCATATAAAGTATTGCTCAGGTAATAGAGCAACGGGAAAGTGCTTACAGTGCGAGAAGTATACATGTGGAAAGTACTTAGTAGAGCAACCGTTGATTTATAAAAACTGTGGTATTGAATAAGGAAAAAATTTTATTGCAATGTTTTTATGATAACTGTTTTCTTTTTGTTACAAAGATTGAATTTTTATACATAAGACTGAAAGTTAGTTAAGTTAATGATATTACAATGTTTGAATATCTTTCTAATAAAAATAAAAAACTAAAGAAGATAATATTTTTTAATTATTGTTCCTGTTATATTGCTCAAATTATCTATATTTAATTGATAATTTGAAATCCCAACAGTTTTGGCAATTATTTGCATTCAAACGCAAAGGTGTCAAAAGGAACCTTTTGGTCGAAATAGGTATACACAAAATCGTGGTAGAAATAGTGATATATATACGAGGGCGGTTCAATAAGTACCCGTGTTTAGCGACAGAGGGCGTTTCTGAGGGAAGTTGGTACTATCATCGTGTACTGCCATCTATCAAACAACGGTAAAACAAATTTCAGACTGATTAATAGGTTAGTTTGGATTTGGCAGCCATTCGAGTAAGACGTGTTTCGTGATTCTCGCTAAGATGGAAAAAGAGCAGTATCGTTCGGTAATTCGCTTTTTCTTTTTGGATGGAAAAAATGCAAGGAGATAAAAGCAAAGTTGGATGCTGTTTATGGGGATACTTCGCCATCTATGACCACAGTTAGATATTGGTTCAACGAATTTAAACGTGGGCGAACATCCATTTTTGATAATAAGCGACCAGGACGCCCGGCAGACGTGGTTACGGAGGAAACCATTCAAAAAGTCTACGACAAGATTCTCGCTGATCGACGAACGAAAGTGCGCGAAGTAGCAGAGGCCGTAGGTGTGTCAACCGGAACAGCAATTAATATTTTACATGATAAGTTGGCGATGAAATAATTGTCAGCCCGATGGGTGCCGCGATTGCTCACGGTGGACAACAAGCGGATGCGGCTGTTAACTTCAAAGCAGTCTTTGGAGCAATTTAAGCGAGATCCGAAGGAGTTTTTGCGTCGAGTTGTCACCGTTGATGAAACCTGGATTCATCATTACACACCAGAAACTAAGCAACAATCAAAACAATCAATTTCTTCCGGTGAATCTGCTCCAAAAAAGGCGATGACGGTCCCATCGGCCGGAAAGGTCATGACGGACGATTTTTTGGGATGCAGACGGCGTCATCTTCATGGATTTTTTAGAAAAAGGAAGAGCGATCACTGGACAATACTACAGTGAGTTATTGGACCGCTTCGACAAAAAATTGAAGGATACACGGCCGCATTTGACGAAAAAGAAGGTGCTGTTTCACCATGATAACGCACCAGCACATTCATCTAGAGTTGTCGCCGCCAAACTGCATGAATTGCGTTATTAATTGCTGCCGCGCCCCCCGTATTCACCTGATCTACAGTCTGTCAAGTAAGAGCGTGGTCGACTTCACTGACAGGTAATCAAAGATTTCGCTCTAATTCCTTCGCGAGCCGATAGAGGGAAGCTTTGTCCTTGATGCATTGTCAACAAAGATTCAGTTGTCGTTGATCTTTTGAAAGAGAATCACGTTAAACGCCATGAGTGCTAAGTACGCGTCGCGCTACGAGGCTGTGTTCCTTTGAATCCACCCGAAAGGTCCCAAAATGTCGCAATCAGCGGCTGCTAAATATATGAGAAAGTCGAAGGCATTTTTACAGAAGTGGATACAGCGATATAAAGTGGCTAAAAATGTCGATGATTTACCAGAACGTGGCTCGATAGGACAAGTGAACAAAAAAGATGAAAAAAGAATAGTGAATCTGTTTTCGCGGAATCCTGCTTTAACACTGCGGCAAGGACAAGCAAAATTAATGGCAAAAGGTTTAGATATATCCTACGAAACTATCCGAACCCATCTTCGGACTCATCATCTGAAATGGCGCAACACAATGAAGAAGCCTCTGTTGACTGAAAAACATGTGACAAAGCGACTCGCTTGGGCGCATGAGAATATTGATAGAGATTTTGAAAATGTCATTTTTACTGATGAATGTTCTATATGGGCACGTTCTGCCCTCACGCGAGCCTGGTCAACTTCCACCAATAGGCTGGTTCAGCGGACCGTAAAACATGGAATAAAGGTGCATCTTTGGGGCTGCTTCTCAAAGCAGGGATTCGGCACTTTGCACCTCTTTACTGACAACCTAAATGCCGAGAAAATGATAAAAATCTACAAAAAGGCTTTACTGCCATCTGCCAAACGATGGTTCATCACAAAAAATGAAGATTGGATTCTGCAGGAGGACAACGATCCTAAACACCGCAGCAAGCTCTGTACTCAGTGGAAGACTCAATCTGGCATCGTTACATTGGATTGGCCATCGCAGTCGCCCGATGCAAACCCTATTGAAAATGTGTGAGCATATATTAAACGGAAGCTTCGTGGAAGACGCACATACACTTTGAAGCAGTTGTCATACGAAATTCGTCGGATCTGGAGATTCTTGCCACTAGAATACGCCGTCAAATTAGTAGAAAGCATGCCTCGGAGATGCCAGGCAATTATCAACGCCAGTGGTGACTGGACACATTATTGACCAAATTGCATCATTGTTTGTAATGTGTACAATGTATATATAAATATGAAAGTTTCATCAAATAAATTTTTTTATAAATTAACACGACCACGCTCTTACTTGACAGACTGTAGCTCCCTGCGACTTTTTCTTGTTCCCTAACATGAAGAAATGGCTCGCGGAAAAAAATTCAGCTCAAACGAGGAAGTCATCGCCAAGACAGAGGCGTATTTTGGAGAGTTCGACAAATCTTATTTTTTGGAGGGGTTAAAAAAATGGCAGGAACGTTAGAAGAAGTGTATCTTTTCAAAAGGGGACTATGTTGAAAAATAAAAAAATTTTTTGAAAAAATGGTGTCTTCATTTCTAACACGGGTACTTATTGAACCGCCCTCGTATATACGTTAATATATATACATCTTATGAAAAAAGTTTTTTTTTATTGTGAAAAACATATTTTAAAAAACTTATTGAATACATTAAATATGTACTACTATGATCAAAAAATAAGACAAATTTTTTTTTTTTAAATTCTTTATTTAATCTTTTAAATCTATTTCGTTACCTTCAAAGTAGTCCCCGCCCGACATAATACACTTATGCCAACGTTTTTTCCAATCCTCGAACAAGTCAGAAAAGTTTTTTTCCGGAATTGCCTTCAATTAACGCAGCGATTCACGTTTAATTTCCTTAATCGAGTCAAAACGATGTCCCCGGAGTGGTCTTTTGAGTTTACTGAACAGCCAGAAGTCACACGGCGCTAAATCAGGCGAATATGGTGGTTGTGGAACGATATGAGTTGAATTTTCGGGCCTAAAAGTCGCGAATAATCAATGCAGTGTGACACGGTATATTATCGTGATACAAAAATTATGAGTTGTCTTGCCATAATTTCGGCCTCTTCTTGCGAATAACTTCACGCAAACGACGCATAATACTCAAATAATATTCCTTATTAACAGTTAGGACCGGCGGAAGAAATTCTGAATGTACAACACCACGATAATCGAAGAAAACTGTCAACATGACCTTGATTTTTGAACGACTTTGACGTGATTTTTTTGGTCTTGTTTCACCGTTGCAACGATATTCGCTCGATTGATCGGTTGTTTCTGGATTGTAGGCACAGATCCATGTCTCATCTCCCGTAATAATGCATTCAATGACGTTCTAGTAGTCAGAAAGCATCTCTTCGCACACATTAACACGACGCTCTTTTTAAAAAAAATTGAGTGTTTTTGGAACCAATCGAGATTTGACGCGTTTGAGATTCAAATAATCTTTTAAAATTGCTTAAATCGATCCAAATTAAATGCCAACAGTATCATCAAGGTCTCTAGATGTTAACCGACGATCTTTGAGCACAAGGTTTTTTATTTCTTTGATGTGTTTCTCAGTAGTTGATGCCGATGGTCGTCCTGGACGCTCTTTGTCTTTGACGCTGTCTCTACTTTGTTTAAACTGTTTGTACCACTTGTAAACATTTTTTTCCGACAAAGTCTGCTCACCGAAGGCCCTCTGCAACATTCTGAACGTTCCTGAACAAGAAATTTCATTCCAAAGACAAAATTTAATGCAACTTCTTTGCTCACTAAAATCTGACATAATAAAAATCGCTGAAATCACTTCTTAATATTCACAAAAACGAGCGTCACTTGCAAATTAATGAATATATTGACATGAAATTTGATACAGATGTCTCTCACAGTGATACCAATTTAAAAAAAAAAAGTTTTGTCAAATCGATAAACCCGCAAAATTTAAATTGAAAAATGGTGTTACTTTTTGATCATAGTAGTATATACAGGGTATTTCATTTTAAATTACGCACCTAAATATTTCATCAGGAAAGGGACCATTCCGAAAATAAACATCATTATCTTGTTGGGTTCAGAGAGGAACATTAGATGGTGACCTTGAATTCAACTTAGACCTTGACCTTCAAGGTCATTTGATAAAAAAACACAATTTTTTAAATAGAAACCCATATTTTTGACTTTGGAGTCGGAGAGAGCACAAAATTTTACGTTTAGTTTGATACTTTAGGTTCTTTAGAATGACTTTTAGAGGTTATTTTAACGACAAAGTATTTTAAATAATGTACCTGAACATTTTTTAACCCGTTTTTAACCAAAATGTTCTGAATTTTCTTCCCTGTTCAACGAGTTATTTCTTAGGGAAAAAAATCGATGGATTGATTCGAAAATACTAATTTGATGTAATTTTTTTTGCGCTTTTGAAATCTGGTCTCAAATTTACGATGTCTGCAACCGTTTTTGCAATACAGATATTTACTAGGTGTACAAGTACGTAATGCGGATTTTAAAAGAAAAAATAACACGTTCAATTTGGTAGAATAATAAAAAGTGCTTTATTTAAAGTATGGTCCATCGTTTTTTATACATTTTTCCTATTTTTCGGGCAATTTGTGAACACTACGCCAGTAGAAATCTTCCCCTTTTGCCGCGAACCATTCATTGAGCCATTTTTTGACATCTTGATAGGAATCAAAGCGCTGCTCAGTAAGTGCGTGACCCATCGATGCAAACAAGTAGTAATCAGAAAAAGCCAAATCTGGTTAGTAAGCTGCATGAGGCAGAACTTCCCAGTTGAGTGCTTCTAATGTGTCGCGAACCGGTTTTGTTGTATGTGATGGAGCATTGTCACGGAGAAAAATTACTTTGTGTTGCCTCTTTCAGTATTCTGGCCTTTTTACAAGCAGCAAATGGTTTAAATTGGTTAATTGTTGTTAGTAACGTGTAGTATTAACCGTTTTCCCAGGTTTCAATAGCTCATAATAGACCACGCCTCTTTGGTCCCACCAAACACAGAGCATCGTCTTTCTGCCAAAACGATTTCGTCTTGCGGTCGATGTGGATGGTGATCCTGGGTCTACCCATGATTTCTTGCGTTTGGGATTTTCAAAATAAATCCACTTTTCATCCCCTGTTACTATTCGATGCAAAAACGACTTCCTTTTGTACCGAGCGAGCAAAGTTTCACATGTGATTTTGCGATTTTCCAGTTGCCTGTCATTCAGCTCATATGGTACCCATCTACCGCTTTTCTGAATTTTCCCCATCGCTGGTAGGCGGTTGGAAAAAGCTTGTTGGGAAACTCCTAATTGCTGTGCGAGTTGTTTTTGTGTTTACGAATTATCTTCGTCCAACAATGCTTGCAAACCCATATCTTCGAATTTTTTTGGCGGTTTTCCATGTTCCTTGTCTGCAACGTTGAAGTAACCTTTTTTGAAACGCTGATACCATCGTTCACACGTATCTTGCGATGGAGCATGTTCACCATAAGCTTCTCGTAATAACCTAAAGGATTCAGCAGCAGTTTTCTTCAAATGAAAACAAAAAATTGATGTTGTCCGCGAATGCTCTTTGTTCGGTATAAATTTTGACATATTATAAACAACAAAACAATACGATGCACACACTTTTTCAGTCTATCACTAATGCCCGTCTGAACTTGTTGATGACACAACAAAATGGCGCAGTGTCAAATCATAACAGCTTAAACTGCATTGGAACACCATCTGTTGTCTGAAATCCGCATTTTATAATTGTACACATGGTAAACAAAAGAAAAAGTGAAAATTAACTATTTCTTTTGCAGATAATCGTATTTTTGAGCACGATATCGTATTCGGATCGTACTAAATCTCTGGATTTGGTGGCATGCATACCTATAATTAAAAATGGGGTGGTTAACTTAGCGAAATTCAGAATGGCGGGCACCAAAGTAGCTAT
The DNA here is from genome assembly GCA_949987625.1 of Chalcis sispes. Classification (NCBI taxonomy): domain Eukaryota; kingdom Metazoa; phylum Arthropoda; class Insecta; order Hymenoptera; family Chalcididae; genus Chalcis; species Chalcis sispes. Next base: position 25,513,083 of record OX465094.1, read on the forward strand.
TTTTGTACATAAATGTAATAAAAAGCTTTGGAATTTTCTTACTCGATAAGGATGTACTTTAAAACAAAATTTTATATAGGGTGTCCCATTTTAATAGCCCTACGCAGATAACTCTGGAAATGTGTCCTTTGGAAAAAAATATTCCAAATAAAAGCTGTAGATTTTCAAGGGAGTCATCCAATGGTGACTTTACTGCGACTTTGAAAATGACCTTCAAGGTCATTTGAACGTCAAGTTAGTTTTTCCAAATGGAAACCCCTACTTTTGACCCCGGAAATAGAGAGCGGAAAATTTTACGTCCGAATACGACTATGACCTTGACCATGACCTTCAAGTTCATTTAAAGGCGAACAAGTTAGTTTTTTCAATGGGAAAATCCTACCTTTAAACGTGGAGATAAAAAGAGTGGAACATTTTACGACGGCTTATGATCTTGACCTCGACTTTGAGGTCAAAGATATTAAGGTCGTAATAATTATTGACGAACATCTCTATTTTCATCCCGAAATTAATGAGTGCAAAAAAAGTGATGTTGAATTATGACCTTGGCCAGTTTAGTTTAGGGAATGACCTCCGCTCAGTTAAAGAAATGCCATTGTGTTCCAGCTGCTGAATTCTCTTTCCTTTCAAGCCCCGTTTCACACCTTTAACTCTCTCCTACATAAAAACGAGCCATGGCATCATGATCAGTGATAAAAAAAAATTAGATTTGTTATTATAATTAGATTTGTTTTTTTTTATAAGGTCCATACGAAAATAGTTTGAATTCCAATAATTTTGATTTTTGTAATTAAGAGTGTTTGAATTATTTTATCTGTAGACTTACATTTTTTTTCCGTCATGGCTGATTAGATGCCACAGGAAATAGTTAATATGATTAAGGTTCTTGGCGAGTGTCAAGACAATTACAGAGCTGTAGAAAGGCGTTACGCAGAAAAATATCCAGACTCTCGACATCCAGATAGAAAGGCTATCAAGCGATTAGTAAGTATACCTGAACAAGATAATCTGACACGAAAAAGGCGCAAAACTGGCTATAGAGAACATATTGTACTAGGTGTGCTTCGGTTGCTGATGATCCCCATATTTCTACTCGGCAAATCAGTCGAACGCATGGAGTTCTAAAAACAACTACTAACCGCATTTTGAAAAGTTTGAAATTCCATCCATACCATGTGCGCCTCACTCATGATCTTGAGATCGGAGATAACCAGCGGCGTTTAAATTTTTGTACATAGGAATCTAACAGAATGCGCCAGGATCTTTTCTATTTCGACAAATCCTTATTTACAGACGAGGCGAAATTTGACAATATGGGAGGTGTCAATCTCCATAATGCCCATTACTATTGCCAAGTAAATCCTCATTGGCAAAGGGATCATCGTGCTCAGAGACGGTGGTCATTGAATGTATGGGGAGGTATAATAGGAAATAATGTGATAGGTCCATTTTTTTATAATAATAGTTTGAATGATTCTTTCTATTTAAATATTTTCCAGAATGAAGTACCACAATTGTTAGAGGACGTCCTTGACATTAGCCTTGAGACAAATCATGTGGTTTCAACAAGATGGGGCATCAGCACACCGTACACTACCAGTTAAGGCATTCATGGATACCACATGTCCTAATCGTAGGATTGGCATTGGCAGCCAAGTACATGAATGGCCAGCCAGATCACAAAATCTCACATTGATGGAATTTTTTTCTATGGGGTGTTGTAAAAGAGCAAGTATTTGCGCAAGCTCCAACAACCACAGAGGACATGAAAGAAAGAATAAAGAGAGTTTTCGAATCCATCACGGTTGAAACATTAGAGAGGGTCCACCTGAGTTTCCGTCAAAGAATAAATATGTACATTCAAGAAAATGGATGACTAATTGAACATCTGTTTTAAGAGACATCTTAATTGGCTGAGTTCTACTGAGTCTTCCCTTGACTGGGCGGACTCGTTGCCTTGCCTTGACTGGTTAGCTGCTATGAGTCTTCCCTTGACTGGGTGGACTCGTTGCCTAGACCTTGACTGGCTGCGTATTAACAGTCTTTCCTTAAGGGGACATTCGCCTTTAAAATTGAAAAAAAAAAACACTTTTTAAAAATTTTATTATGAAAAAACTATTATATTTGTTGACAAAATTTCTTTTGGACATTATTAAACAGTCTCTAAAGAATATAAAAAAATTTTTATTTTTATTTTTAGTTTCCCTTGGTTGCTGAAGAGGGCGTCATCCAAAAGTTACTTTTCAAACGGTAGGACATATTGCGGACCTCCTGTAACAGATTTTTGAAAAATTCAAAATGGATTTTATTCTTGAGACTCAAAACTATACAATAAGCCTCTAAAACTCATACTTTTTTATATTTTGAAGTTTTTGAATGTATAGGGTGCGTACGGGATTTGAGGACAACTTAAGAGTAAAATTAATTAGCTTGTATTTTTAATAAAATTTAATGAAATTTTAGGAATTTTTTATACAACGTTAAATTAATATATGGCTATAAAGTTATTCAATAAAATCGCCATTAGCAGCAATAACCTCTTCGATCCGGGTCCGGAAACGATTACATGCCCGAATCAAATGCTCCTTGTTCATATTGACCATAACGGCATTAATAGCAGTCTTCAGCGAAGAAGAGGTGTTATGAGGACGCTTATTGGTCTCACGCACAACTACGCCCCATACGTAATAATCCAAAGGATTAAGGTCTGGGGAGCTAGGCGGCCATAGGTTCGGTGTTATGTGGTCATGAAAATTTTCGGCTATCCAATCTTGTGTCGCCATCGCTTTATGTGAAGGAGCAGAGTCTTGTTCAAAAATGTATGTTCTGCCTCCGCTTACATTGTCTATCCAGGGTTTCACTACCGTCTCCAAAACCTCGATGCATGCAGCAGAGTTCACTCGAAGTCCTTGAGTAAAAAAGTGTGGTGGCATAACATGTCCTTCGTTGCTGACAACACCTAAAACCATAACAGTGGCTGGAAATTTTGTGTGCATAACAACAGGAAGCTCCGTAGGATTTGAACATAGCCATCTGTCATTTCTGCGATTGGTCTTTTGATTTTGGTCAAAATTTTTTTTGTCGGAAAAAAACCATAACATTTTGGGCGCCTCAGGGTGTTTAATTTTGTTTAAAAGACGTTTTGATCGAAAAACTCTCTGTTCCCGTGTTCGTTCCGACATGAACTGTCCTCGGCGCATCACGTAAGACTTATACCGAAGGTCTTCGTGGACAACTCTACCAATAAGGCGCTCAGAAACATGAAGCTCACTCGCAAGGACCCTCATTGATTTTAAAGGGTCCTCGTGATCGCTTGCACTTGCTCTAAAAATTCTGCAGATCGGACAGTGTCAGAACGTTGTTCGTGCTTCTTGCATTTTGCAACCGATTCTGTATCGCCTCCTGATGCTTCCAATTCACGGCGAACCTTACGCACGAATGAACGGGCGCAATTAAGAAAATTAGAGATCTCTAAATCTGTATGGTTCGCACATATAGCGACGATGACAGCATGTCTCTTCATTTCTTGAGTGATGTTGTAGTCCGCCATTTCTTATCTGAAAAGGAAAAAAAATAAAAAAAAAAATCACGAAGTTATAGTCACATTTATGCATGTCCTCAAATACCGTACGCACCCTGTATATTTCTGAAAAATGCAAAAAAACGGCATTTTTTGGGGGTAAGTCACCCCTGTAAAAAAAGGGGGGATATTTTTTTTAAACTTTTAGAGGTTTATTGTTTACTATTTTCAATAAGTAATCGAATGCTCTTTGGTTTTTTAAAATCGGTCGAGTAGATTCGGAGAAAAATGTCCTACCAGTTTGAAAAAGGTAGTTTCGAGAAAAATGCGTTTTAAGTTTTTTTACCATAATTTTATTGAATAAAAGGTCGAAAAATTTTGTTTTACCTTTAATCGGCCATTTCTGGTGAATACTGAGGACCTTCGTTATCTAGTAATTGCTGTAAGTGGCTGGCCAAAGCTTTTTTTTTCTTAATTCGACCTTCTTTTGACTGCTCACTGCTCCTCCTATTGGCTTGAGAGATACGGTCCCCGTCAACTTTTTGCGCAAAAGCCGTTGCAGTTTCACCAATTTTGATGCCCATGAAATCCATAATAGCTAGGTAAGTTCTCGAGCCTTCGTTGAAAATGGATGCTGCGATCCACGCTGCAATTTCAGTCACATCTTTGCCAGAAAACTTGCTTTTCGGAGAAATGTTCCAAATCAAATTGTTGTAACTTTCGTTACTATTATGAGTATTTTTGCCAAGACATCTTTGCATCTCTAATTTATTTATGGGGATATTATCTCCATAAGGTTTGCTATCTACCATATTCGTGTAAGTTTTGCTGTCACCGTCGCCAATATAATTACCGTAAAAGACATCATAAAGTTCTTTTGATCTATGAAAAATGCTTACGACTGAGTGAGTTTCCATTTTTTCAGCAGATCCTTCGTGATTAGCTGAGCATTCAGATTTATGTTCCTCGTACCACATGGCAAAGTTTGCCCCACTTAGCTGAGATTTATTTATATTACACGCTTGACAAAATGACGATTTAACCTCCACATCCAAAATTTTGCCTGTAAATTTTCCTACGACTGTAAAAACACCCATCAATGATGTAAAACCTCTCTTAGCCCAAGTACCGTCGCCTGATACAGTCAAAACGTTAGCTTTATTGCCAGCCTCCTCATTTAATTGCATTTCTTCTTTGACTGCTTTTTTAGTAACAAAATCAAAACATTGTTTACAAGCTTTATGTATTCTTGAAATTACAGTATAATAAAGCGAGTCCGAAAATTTTGCAGGAATATCCATCAAACTCAAAAACATATTCACGCCATTATATCCTACGCCGAGAACTCTCAAGACAAATATGAGTCTCTGATTTATTTCGTACAAATTTCGAGATATAGATGGGGAAGATTCAATGAATTTTCTACCACACGAACATTCCACACAGATTTTAAATCCAAGGCCTCTACCTTTTTGTTGGGTAAATGAAATTTCACCATTACATTCTTTGCACTTTATATATTGAGAAAGAGCCGAAAAGACTAAATTAAAGCACAAAATCACATACTGGATAGAGCTGTCCATAGGAGGTTGCAATTCACTACTTGTTTTTAATTTTTTAGCAGAGGAACTTGGTGAATCAGGATTTTTTTCTGCAGTAAACTGATTGCCAGTAAATGTTCTTTTTTTGTTTTTACGTCTAAAACGAGGAGTACTCCGATTACCTTTGAAATGACCACCAGGTTTAGACATTTTTTACAACTTTTTAGCCAATTTTTAACGAATATAAAAAAAATAAAACACGTGCTTGCTCAAAGAATAACACAGAGCAACTGCCGAGCAGTATAATATCACATATATGTATACTAAATATGTTTACACCAGAAGAAGAAACAGCTGGCGCGCCGCGCTACACACATGAATAGAAACCGGTTTTTACTCATGGGCATGCGCTGTTACAAATACAACTGTAACTTTTTTTCTATTACGAATTTCTCGATGAAATTTTAGGAGGCAACTTTTGAACGTATATAGAATCGAAATATGTAAAAATCTCAAAATCGATTCTTTGAAAATTTCGAAGGCGAATGTCCCCTTAACTGGGTGAACTCTATGCCTTGCCTTGACCAGCTAGGTATTGAGATACTTCCCTTAAATGGGCGGACCCCACGTCTTGCCTCGATGCAATTCCGGCGTTTAAATTACGGATTTCCATTCGAAAAAACTAACTTGACCTTAAAATGACCTTCAAGGTCACGGTCAAGGGCGTATTCGAACGTACAATTATCCGCTTTTTCCATTTCCGGGGTTGAAAGTAGGGGTTCTAATTTAAGAAAACTAACTTGACCTTCAAATTACCTTGAAGGTCATTGTCAAGGTTACAGTAAAGGTCATCATTGGATGTCCTTCTTAAAACCCTACAACTTTTATTCAAAATATTTTTTTCCGAAGGACATATTTTCAGAGTTATTTGCGTGAGGCGATAAAAGTGAGACACCCTGTAGAACAAGAAGTGTTCAGAATTGATAAATGTGTGAATTTTTTGGATGATTTTTGAATTTTTTTGAATTAGACTATTTTTCAAAAATTCAAAAGAAATCCGAAAAATTTTGAAAAAATCCAGACGTATAATAACTACCCACAAAGCACGCAAGATTTCATTAAAAGATTCAACGCAAGGTTTCAGTGCAAGGTCGCAGCCAAGTTACAATAAAAACTTGCTGAAATATTATACTGATAGATTTTAATGAAACTTTGCACCAACGTTGCAGCAAGATTTCAATGCTATATTTTTTGGAAACCTTGCAGTGACCTTGCAGCAACATTTCGTGAAACATTTCGTGCAAAATTGCAGCAAGATTTTCTGAAATATTTTGACAAAACCTTGCAGCGACCTTGTAGCAAGATTTCAATGATGCTTTTTTCCGCAAACTCACAGCAACCTTGCAGCAACATTTCGCGAAACACATCGTGCAAGATTGCAGCAAGGTTTATTCGAACATTTCAGTAAAACCTTGCAGCAACCATGCAGCAAGATTTTTCTACAGTCTGTCAAGTAAGAGCGTGGTCGTGTTAATTTATGAAAAAATTTATTTGATGAAACTTTCATATTTATATATACATTGTACACATTACAAACAATGATGCAATTTGGTCAATAATGTGTCCAGTCACCACCGGCGTCGATAATTGCCTGGCATCTCCGAGGCATGCTTTCTACTAATTTGACGGCGTATTCTAGTGGCAAGGATCTCCAGATCCGACGAATTTCGTAAGACAACTGCTTCAAAGTGTATGTGCGTCTTCCACGAAGCTTCCGTTTAATATATGCCCACACATTTTCAATAGGGTTTGCATCGGGCGACTGCGACGGCCAATCCAATGTAACGATGCCAGATTGAGTCTTCCACTGAGTACAGAGCTTGCTGCGGTGTTTAGGATCGTTGTCCTCCTGCAGAATTCAATCGTCATTTTTTGTGATGAACCATCGTTTGGCAGATGGCAGTAAAGCATTTTGTAGATTTTTATCATTTTCTCGGCATTTAGATTGTCAGTAAAGAGGTGCAAAGTGCCGAATCCCTGCTTTGAGAAGCAGCCCCAAAGATGCACCTTTATTCCATGTTTTACGGTCCGCTGAACAAGCCTATTGGTGGAAGTTGACCAGACTCGCGTGAGGGCAGAACGTGCCCATATAGACCATTCATCAGTAAAAATGACATTTTCAAAATCTCTATCAATATTCTCATGCGCCCAAGCGAGTCGCTTTGTCACATGTTTTTCAGTCAACAGAGGCTTCTTCATTGTGTTGCGCCATTTCAGATGATGAGTACGAAGATGGGTTCGGATAGTTTCGTAGGATATATCTAAACCTTTTGCCATTAACTTTGCTTGTCCTTGCCGCAGTGTTAAAGCAGGATTCCGCGAAAACAAATTCACTATTCTTTTTTCATCTTTTTTGTTCACTTTTCCTATCGAGCCACGTTCTGGTAAGTCATCGACATTTTTAGCCACTTTATATCGCTGTATCCACTTCTGTGCAAATGCCTTCGACTTTCTCATATATTTAGCAGCCGCTGATTGCGACATTTTGGGACCTTTCGGGTGGATGCAAAGGAACACAGCCTCGTAGCGCGACGCGTACTTAGCACTTATGGCGTTTAACGTGATTCTCTTTCAAAAGATCAACGACAACTAAATTTTTGTTAACAATGCATCAAGGACAAAGCTTACCTCTATTGGCTCGCGAAGGAATTAGAGCGAAATCTTTTATTACCTGTCGGTGAAGTCGACCACGCTCTTACTTGACAGACTGTAAAATATTTTATTAAAATATTGCACAAACTCGACAGCAATATTTTTCAAAATATTTCGCACAAAATTACAGCAAGATTTTCTGAAGCATTTCACTGACACTTTGCAGCGATTTTGCAGCAAGATTTTAATGATGTATTTTCCCGAAATCTAGCAGCAACCTTGCAGCAACATTTCGTGAAACTTTTCGCGCAAGATTGCAGCAAGGTTTCTTGAAATATTTTAACGAAACTTTGCAGCGACCTTGCAGTTAAATTTTAATAATGCTTCTTTTTGCAACCTTACAGCAACCTTGCAGCAAGGTTGATTATCAATATGAAAAGCCATATTAAAAACTATAAAAATTGATTAAGTAAATGAATAAAAAATTTTTTTTTTATATTTCTATTTAAACTATTTTTTCATATTTTAAAAGATTTTAATATCATTTTTACATTATATATATTTTATTCCCGCCTCAAATTAATTATTTAGTCGCACATTGTCGTTTATATATTGGATTTATTAATGTCTCACAATAAAAAACTCAGAAAAATTTCTTGACCTACGGTGGAATCGAATCTGGGTTCTTCGCATTATGAATCAGATGCCTTGGACCACTCCGCTATACGCAACTCTTGTATATATTTAAATATGAATTTCAGTTATAAGTTGGCGGATGTTGCACTGTTCTCATAAGACTTTTATGCATTGATTAGTTGATCATAACGAGATTTTCAAATTTAAATTGAACTCACTTTATTATAATAATTTATACAAGCCTGCATTTATATTATATCAAGAGTGATGTTATTCATTTGAAAAATTTACTGTTCTCCAAGGTAGCATTATACTCTTAGATAATTAAAATATAATTTTAATTTAAGTATTTATTTTACGCTAAAGTTTAATAACAAAGTTTACTTCAAGAAAATTTTTTCTTTTTTTTAAACTTGGTTTTAATTGATTCAAACGCTTAAGTATTTAGACGACGGAACATCCGCCAACAAATAATTAAAATATTAATCTTAGTTGTACAAGCGGTGCGTATAACTTAGTGGTTAGGGCGTCTGCTTCATAATGCGAAGAATCCGGGTTCGATCTCACCTTAGGTCAAAAAATTTCTCTACGTTTTTTTCGTGAAATATTAATGTATACAATATACAGTCTGTCAAGTAAGAGCGTGGTCGACTTCACCGACAGGTAATGAAAGATTTTGCTCTAATTCCTTCGCGAGCCGATAGAGGGAAGCTTTGTCCTTGATGTATTGTCAACAAAAATTTAGTTGTCGTTGATCTTTTGAAAGAGAATCACGTTAAACGCCATAAGTGCTAAGTACGCGTCGCGCTACGAGGCTGTGTTCCTTTGCATCCACCCGAAAGGTCCCAAAATCTCGCAATCAGCGGCTGCTAAATATATGAGAAAGTTGAAGGCATTTGCACAGAAGTGGATACAGCGATATAAAGTGGCTAAAAATGTCGATGACTTACCAGAACGTGGCTCGATAGGAAAAGTGAACAAAAAAGATGAAAAAAGAATAGTGAATTTGTTTTCGCAGAATCCTGCTTTAACACTGCGGCAAGGACAAGCAAAGTTAATGGCAAAAGGTTTAGATATATCCTACGAAACTATCCGAACCCATCTTCGTACTCATCATCTGAAATGGCGCAACACAATGAAGAAGCCTCTGTTGACTGAAAAACATGTGACAAAGCGACTCGCTTGGACGCATGAGAATATTGATAGAGATTTTGAAAATGTCATTTTTACTGATGAATGTTCTATATGGACACGTTCTGTCCTCACGCGAGCCTGGTCAACTTCCACCAATAGGCTTGTTCAGCGGACCGTAAAACATGAAATAAAGGTGCATCTTTGGGGCTGCTTCTCAAAGCAGGGATTCGGCACTTTTGCACCTCTTTATTGACAACCTAAATGCCGAGAAAATGATAAAAATCTACAAAAAGGCTTTACTGCCATCTGCCAAACGATGGTTCATCACAAAAAATAAAGATTGGATTCTGCAGGAGGACAACGATCCTAAACACCGCAGCAAGCTCTGTACTCAGTGAAAGACTCAATCGGGCATCGTTACATTGGATTGGCCGTCGCAGTCGCCCGATGCAAATCCTATTGAAAATGTGTGGGCATATATTAAACGGAAGCTTCGTGGAAGACGCACATACACTTTGAAGCAGTTGTCTTACGAAAGTCGTCGGATCTGGATACCCTTGCCACTAGAATACGCCGTCAAATTAGTAGAAAGCATGCCTCGGAGATGCCAGGCAATTATCGACGCCGGTGGTGACTGGACACATTATTGACCGAATTGCATCATTGTTTGTAATGTGTACAATGTATATATAAATACGAAAGTTTCATCAAATAAATTTTTTTATTAATTAACACGACCACGCTCTTACTTGACAGACTGTAGCTAGTGACAAGGTGCCACGCACCACTATTCTCACTGTATGGAAAGAACGTCTTTCAAGTGACATAATTCTGTTAATTGACGATGAAATTACTCCGGAAAACGAAAAGAGAATAATCAATAGGGCAGACAATATTTATAAACTTTTGTCAAAAAATTCAAGAGCGATTAGCACGGTTGATGCAAATACAGTCATCAAAAACGGTCATTTGCAGACCGCTACCAACATGTCACAATTAGCATCAAGCATTTCGCAATTATTAACATGTGTAGAAGCGATTGAGCAAGCTCCGCGCTCATGCCGATCACACCTGATTAATCCTACGGACCAAAAGTGCAATTGTAATTAAAACTCACGCAGCTCAAGTAGGTCAAAAAGTCGTAACCGATCTTCTTCATTGTCGCCTCATACGCGCCATAACAAATCAGGCAAATGCTATTATCACGCGCGATACAGCAATAAGGCCATTAAATGCACACAACCGTGAAATTTGATAAAAAATACGCGTAATCGTAAAGGTGATAATAAAGCAAACCCTGAATCGGGGAACTAGTCCAGCCCGCCGTCACGGAGGCGGATCGCGCGGGTAGAAATTCTGTTCGTCTCTACGTTAAAGATGGCCTTTCAGGAGAGCTCTTTCTCGTTGACACCAGCGCGGAAGTTTCTTTAATACCTAAAGCCTTCAAATCATTCGATAAACTGTTAGATATAAAACTATACGCCGCTAACAATACTAGCATCGACACTTACGGTATAACTAATCGCGAATTAGATATCGGGCTCAAACGTGCAATTAAATGGAATTTTATCATAGCGGGCGTACCGTATGCAATTCTACTCGGCGATCTGTTAGAGTGTTATCATTTACTTCCAGACCTTAAACTACGTAAACTCGTGGACAGGCAGCCGTTGTTAGCAACTACGGGCGTTACAAAAAAAGTTAAAAACAAAAATTTCTTTAGTTAACCCTGGTCACGAATACGCGCACATCTTATCAAATTTTCCACGCGTGTTAAGCATCGAGCAGTCAGCTCCTATACAGCAACGTGGAGCGTTTCATCACATTAAAACAAGCGGACCCGCAATAGGTCAGCGAGCACGCCGTCTTTGTCCTAATAAATTGCGCGCAGTTAAGAAGGAATTCAAGGAGCTATGCGAATCGGGCATTTGTCGGCCTTCTAGTAGCTCGTGGGCAAGTCCAATCCACATGGTAGTAAAAAAAAAACGGTGACTGGCGAATATGTGGCGATTACCGCCAGTTGAATGCTGTAACGATACCAGACAGGTACCCTGTGCCACATATTCACGATTTCCCTACATTTCTTCATGGAAGAACGATTTTCAATTCTCTTGATTTGCAATAAGCTTGTCATCAAATTCTAATAGCTACCGAAGATATCCCAAAAACGGCAGTAATCACACCTTTCGGCCTCTACGAATTTGTCGCAATGACATTTGGCCTTAGAAATGCAGCCCAAACATTCCAACGATATATAAATAGAGCAATAGGCGACCAAGATTTCGTTTTTGCTTATATCAACGATATCCTTATTGCGTCTTCGTCACAGGAAGAGCATAAAGAGCATCTCAAAATCGTTTTGCAAAAACTGCAAGAATACAACTTGCACTTGAACCTAGAAAAATGCACTTTCGGAGTAGCCGAACTTACTTTCCTCGGACATACAAAAAGCTCCTGCGGGTTCAAACCATCACTGGATATAATAGAAGTTATTAGGAAATTTCCTAAACCGACCATCGTCGACGAGAAGCGTAGGTTCTTAGGAATGGTGAATTTTTATCGTAGATGTATTCCTCACGCAGCTGAAACATATAAACCTCTTAATGAGTTCTTACGTAATTCAAAGAAAGAAGATAAACGTCCGATTAAATGAAATCCTGAAGCAGAAGCTGCTTTTAACAAAGCTAAAGACGATGTAGCAAATGTAACGTTTATGGCGTTCCCGGATGATACAGCCGAAACACGTGTAATATCCGATGCTTTTAATTCTTCAATGGGCGCTGCCTTAAAACAGTTTGTAAATGGCGCATGGCGCCCGTTAGCCTTCTTTTCGAGAAAATTTACACCGGCGCAGCTCAGATACTTGACGTACGATCGCGAACTTACCGCAATTTTTGAGGCACTCAGATATTTTTATTATTATCTAGAAGCCAGGCAGTTTAAAATCTATACGGACCATAAACTGCTGGTTTATGCTATGATGCAGAATACTGATAAGACGAACGCTCGTAGAATACGCCAACTAACGTATATCTCCGAATTCAACACTCAAATTTGTTATATTTCCGGTGAGGCGAATCCAGTAGCCGATTCTTTATCCAGAATCGATTCTTTCTGTTCTCCTACAATCTTCGATTGGAGCAACCCCGATCTAGCAATACACCCCAGTTTCAACAAGGTGGTTGCCAAAATCGACGCTTTTAGGCTTCCTACACTATTCGATCCAGCTCATCTTAGCGTCGAGCAAACTAACGATAAAGAGCTGATAGAAATTCTTCAAAACCCTGACCACCCTCTCAAACTTCAGAGACTCACTTGGAGCGAAAATCATACACCGTTATACTGCGACACATATGAACACGTAATTAGAACGTATCTTCCTGTATCTTTGCGTAAAGAGATATTTAATTTAATGCACTCTGCTGCACACCCGGCAGCAAAGATTAACAATAGATTAATACGGTAGAAATATGTCTAGCCAAATATGTGTCGCGACATCACCAAATGGTGTAAAACTTGTTTAAAATGTCAGCAATACAAGATTACAAGACATAATAAATTCCTGCCGGAACGTTTCGTCACCCCAGACGACTGTTTTTCCCACGTGCATATTGACATCGTAGGTCCTTTACCGGAGAGTCATGGTTACAGGTACATTTTCACCAGGATTGATAAATATTCACGTGGGCTAGGAGCTGCTCCGCTCGTAGAAATGTCAGCGCAAACAAAAGCGCGCGCTTTTTACGACACGTGGATTTCTCGTTACGGAGCTCCAGCGGTAATTACTTCAGATCAAGGAGCACAATTTGAATCGCAGCTCTTCGCGGCATTACTATAATTAATAGGCTGCCAACGAATCCGCACTACGGCTTATCATCCCCAAGCCAACGGTATGGTCGAACGATGGCATCGTACTCTTAAAGCGGCTCTTAGATGTCATGAAAGCGACAAGGAATGGTCGAAAACGTTATCCACGGTTATGTTAGATTTACGTACTAGTGTTCGCGCCGATACCGACGCGATCCCGGCAGATTTTGTATTTGGTGCAAGCTTGCGCATTCCAGGCAAATTTTGCGCTTTCGGCGATTTTGAACCTAATCGGTAAATGTTTCTTGAGGAATTTCATGAATACATAGTTGAAATTAAACCTGTTCCCGTTACTCATAAACATGCAATTAAGCCGTTCGTTTTCAATAATCTTGCAAAATGTTATCACGTCTTCTGTTTAACTAAGGCTATTAAACCGGCCCTAGAAAGGCCTTATTCTGGTCTTCATAAAATAATTTTTCGTCATGAAAATGGACGTAATTTCGTTATCAACATTAACGGTATTAACAAAACCGTTTCAGTAGAGCTCCTTAAGCCCGCTCACTTTGTTCTTGATGAATTGGCAATAGTCTTAGGCAGACACAGGGGCAATGAGTCTAAAGAAGAGTCAATGGATTATAACCACGACTCGCAATCAAGAAGCTTATTGCTGAAACCTAAATTTCGTCTACGCAGAGACGACCTGCAGACAATTAACGAACCCGATTTCAACCTAGAACAATCAGTTGATCAGTCAACTAGTCAGGGAATCGAACCTATGAGTATTCAAACTAATCAAAGTGATAGTAACCTAAGCACGCAAACTAAAAAAAGTAGATTCGTTCCTAGAATCCTTCAACGCGCGAGGAACAAGTCTATTCAAAACGAAAATAGCACGCAAACCAGCAATCTTTCAGCTTCACAGGCTAGTGTATTGAGCGCGAGTACAAAAAATAACTCGTGATAATCGGAAAACATACTTAAACCAAAAGAAAGTTACATTTTTAGTGAGAAGCTTAATATTAAGTTCATTCCACCAAAGAATTTATCGCCAAGTTATCGATTCTCTCGTTAATTAACGTTGTAAATCTGTTAGTTTATTAAGATAATTAAGAATTGTTAATAAAAAGCAAAGTCAGTGTAAAATGACTGAAACGTAAACTTAATCAAACGCTTCGAATTGCATTAGTATCAATCCAAGGTACCTGATTAATAAGTAACGTTAAAATTGTTTTTTATAGTCTAAAATAAGTAAAAGCGTCAAATTATAGACAAAGTATACTTTTATAAGCGTTCATATTTTTTAATACAAGAAAACTCATTTTATTTGTAAGCAATGCTCAGTTGCAAGTAGGTCTTTTCTCTCAGCATAAGTCACTTAAATGACAACTATTTAGAAGGTGTTTATTCTGCCAAAATGGTTAAATAAGTTTGCTGTGATAATAAGATAATTTTTCATAGTTGTCATTTAGAGGGGAGTAATGTGGGCTCCACGACGATAAAATGTAATGATGCGCAGATGCGGAACGGGGCGAGAGAGAGGGAAGAACGGATAGAAGCAGGAAGAGCAAAATGGAAAGTCAGTCTTGTTGTAACGGCCAAGCTGGAGAGACGCGACGCTCATGCTTGTCTTTATGAACTCGCGTGCAATAAAAGTTTCGCAAATAAATTAATATTTAATTAATATTTTTAATTGCGGCATTCATTTCTTCCTTGGTCTTTCTCCTCCTTGTTCAATGAGGACACGCAGGCAGAGAAGACTGCCTTATTTATGGAGTCAGATAGAATAGCGGGATTGAAATTTCTCGCCAACAATAACACCAACCATCTACAAATGAATGGTCCGATTTTAAATCAGTCGATGATATGTGCTAATATTGTGCGTCATACACTGAGAGAAATCCTATAGTAAAAATTATACTACTAGTATATGGGATAATACCCTAAAGAAATACTTCAAAAATAATCATTTCTCGTAGTTGTACAGAATTTTTACCAGCTTTTCTCTAACACATTCAATTTAGCGTTCTAGTTTTTAATATTTAACCCTTTGCGGCACACATTTTTTAAAAAGATATTTTTTATGTCAACATTGATAATTGGAGGTTTCTGAGGTCGCTTATTAAAAATCTAAATTCAAAATTAAAAAATTTCTATTTCCCAGATAGCGGATTCAATATAGTGGATGAATTTTCCAGCTGAATGTTCTTTTTCCATACATTCCATATCAATTTTGTTAGTTGAAGGTTTTTGGAGCTGTTGATTGTAATTGTGAAGTCATAATTATATGTTCATTTCCAAGATGGGGCATTCAATATGAAGGATTCATTTTCTACATAAAATTTCCTTGTATTATACCGGGTGTTTGAAACCACCAATCTGCCCCTTATAAAACATGAAATAACGTTATTTATAAAAAACTTACATTGCTATTATAGATAAATAGAGTATGCTCTATCGATTGGCAATAAAATCAGCTTCCGGTCTGGACTGAAAGATTGTCAAACTGACCGAAAGTTGGTTTCTTTTAATGGAATATGCATATTTTTATGGTGGATTCGGTTTCTGGGTGGAAAAATAAACAACTTTTATTTTAAAAATTTTTCGAAAAAATGCATCATAAGTCCTTTAAATGACCTTTGAAACCTCCAATATGAAAATTTTCATTCAGTAATAACCCAATAACCCAAGAGCTAATAATATTATTATAGGTAAATGGGATGTGCTCTATCAATTGGCGGTAAAATCAACTTCCGGTATGAACCGGAAGTGGGCCAAACTGACCGGACGTTGGTTTCTTCAAATGGAAAATGCATATTCTTACGGTGGATTCAGATTCTGCGTGAAGAAATGGAAAACTTCTTTACGAATTTAAAAATATGCATTATAAGTAACTTCCAGTTTGATAAATTCAAATGTGAATTTGAGGTCAAAAATTGAAGATTGGCCGTTGGCAATTTATGAGCACGTTTACTTTTTTAAGTCATAGATTCGATTTATACCTCGAAATTAATTTCAATTCTGATTGTATTGGAAGCTTGTTTTTCTTTAAGAATAATTTAAAACAATGTCAGATTGGAGTAGTGAAATTTCCTATTCATTTGACGTTATATCTAAGTATAAAGCTTTTCTAAAAGTCAGGAGCTTAATATTTCAAAATTGTATATTAGTACAGCAGTACCTAGGGCCGGAGGTTGGATATTACCGATCAGGTGTTGT
This sequence comes from Chalcis sispes, assembly GCA_949987625.1. Taxonomy (NCBI): domain Eukaryota; kingdom Metazoa; phylum Arthropoda; class Insecta; order Hymenoptera; family Chalcididae; genus Chalcis; species Chalcis sispes. Next base: position 25,529,592 of record OX465094.1, read on the forward strand.
TACCGCACACATTCATAGGGGGTGGGTAAAAATAAAAATCCGTATTTTTTAATGATTAATAATAACAATATGTACTAAAATTAATTCTCAGGTAACAATTTAATTATTGTCACTAAATTTTGTTACTAATCAAAATTTGGTGACTCTTCCAGTGTTTATTCTAAATGCCGTTAAATCTGTAAATTTCTTTAGATCTCACTTATCAACATTTCTAGCATATTTATTACTTGATATACCATGAAACTAAGTTCAAAATATTATTGAGGTTAATTATTTATTATCACATTGAAATAAATTTTTATCCTGATAAAATTTACGTTTTTCTCTTTTAGAAATGGTGTATTCTAATGAAGAAGCAATCGATATGCTTCAAATTTTATTTGAAGCTGGATCTTTTTATGCTGCTGAGACGTTATGGAGGGTACGATTTCCCGACCGATTTCCATACTCTAGGAAAGTCTTTTCTCGACTTTCTAATCGAGTAAAAAATAATGGGATTGTGCAACCTCATCACAATAAAGTACGAAAAATTAAAAGACGTATTAGAGATGTAAGATAGTCAGATATTGTAGAATCATTAATTATTGCTCCACATGATTCTTTGAGAAGAAGGGAAATTGATTCTGGTATCAATTATTGTACCATTCTTAACGTTTTGGAAGACAATAAGTTTTATTCCTATAGAATGCAATTACACCAAGATCAGATTATTATTTGTGGGGAAGAGTTACAGACTTAGTATACCGTGACCGTCCAACAACAAGGGCAAATATGATAGAAAGAATCCGACAATCAATTCAGTCACTTGAGGCATCTGAAATTCGACGAGCAGTGAACAATTTCCAAATAGAAGTTCAAAAATGTTTTTTTCAAGATGGAGCTCATTTTGAGCATTATTAATTAAGTTGTGATTTTTTATATTTCTTCTAATATGTTATTTTGTTTAATGTTGTAAATTGTTAAGAAGATGATTATGAAATTTATAGAGTTATTCCTTTCGGCATTGATGTTTCTTTATCCGTTCTTTTAAAAGTTAGTTAAATAAGTTAAAAAGTGTTTTTGTGTTAGTATCAAAATTTTTTCTTTGAAATGTTTAGATTTTCAGTTTTATTATTGTTCATCAAATGTAAATAAAAAGGTAAATATTTCTGCACTTCAGCGTTTAGTTGGATTGCATTCGTTAATTTTATATTGGGAGTGTGAATAGGTTCTCGCCGTTTTTTGTGAAAATAAATCTTTTATTAAAAAAAATTAAAAAAACAAGTCAATTATAATATTGCCCATCACTGGAAATTACTTTTTCTCATATTTCTGCTAGCATTTGAATTCTACGTCGAGAAAACGACACTTCTTTTGCGGCTAACTACGAATCGATCCATTTTTTCGTTTCTTCATACGAAGTGAAGTGCTGCTTAGCCAGGCCGTTAGTCATCGATCGAAATAAATAGTAATCAGAAGGCGCAATATCTGGAGAGTACAGCGGGTGGGGTAGGGCTTCCCGTTTCAGCGTTTCCAGGTATGTTTTGACCAGTGGCGCGACATACGGCCGAGCGTTATCATGCAGCAAAATCACTTTATCGTGTTTTTGTTCATATAGCGACCGTTTTTCTTTCAATGCTCGGCTTAAACGCATCAATTGTCGTCGATAGAGATCTCCTGCGATGGTTTGGTAAGGTTGGAGCAGCTCGTAATACACTACCCCCAGCTGATCCCACCAAATGCACAGCATGAACTTGGAACCATGGATATTCCGCTTTGGCGCTGATGCTACTGCTTCGCTGGGCTTAACCCCCAATTTTTTACACTTGAGATTACTGTAGTATATCCACTTGTCATCATCAGTCACAATACGATGTAAGAAACCTTTTCTTTTTTCCCGTTAAAGCAGCTGTTCACTCGTGACAAGACGCTGTTTGACGTCTCTCGGCTTCAGTTCATACCAAAGATCTTTACTTTTGTATCATTTCTAATGCTGTCAGACGTTTCGAAACTGTTGTTTGATCAACTCCTAATGATTTTGCAACATCGGATTGCGTCTGACATGAATCTTTAGCAAATAATGTTTCCAATTCTTCGTCTTGAAAGTTTTTGGTGCACCACTGCGTTCTCTATCTTGAACATCAAAATCACCATTTTTAAATCGGTTATACCAATCTCTGCATATTCTTTCCGACTGAGCATGATCACCATAAGTTTCTACAAGAATTCTGTGTGCTTTAGCTGTAGATTTCTTCTGAATAAAATAGTGCAGTAAAATTCCCCGCAAAAACGGTTCATTTGGCACGAAATTTGACATGTTTTACGCTACAAAAAGAAAATGTTCTTTATAGGTTAATGGAAAGAGACGCACTGATTTTAAACATAGATTATAGAACTTCAATATAGATGCATCATCATCTTGAATTACACACATAAAATTTTTTTACCACCATCTGACGGTAAAACGACGAGGAGTTACGAGGTCTGGCTATTAAATAACGAGACTGGTTACAAAAAGGGTTTTATTATAAAAATTATTCTACATTCGAATGCTCCCCTTCAATATACTCCCCTTCCCTTGCCACACACCTTTCTATACGTTTTTTCCATTGATCGAAGCAGTGCTGGAAGTCTTCTTTGGGGAGGGCCTTTAGGAGCTCTGCCGTTTTTTGCTTTACCGCTTCCATCGACTCAAATCGGGTCCCTTTCAAAGCAGATTTCATCTTCGGAAACAAAAAAAAGTCGCACGGTGCCAAATCTGGCGAGTACGGCGCGTGTTCGAGCACTGGAGTGCGCTTACCGGCCAAATACTGCTTCACAGATAGCGCGTTATGGGCAGATGCGTTGTCCTGGTGCAAAATCCACGAGTTGTTCTTCCACAACTCGGGCCGTTTCTTACGAACTCGTTCTCGCAGTGTTGCCAAAACTGACAAATAGTAAGTCTGGTTGACAGTCTGACCCTCTGGAATCCATTCAGTCATCACGATACCGTTAATGTCGAAAAAAACAATCAACATTGCCTTGAATTTTGATTTGGACATCCTTGCTTTTTTGATTCTGGGCGATTCAGGCGTCTTCCAATGCATCGATTGCCGCTTTGTTTCAACATCGTATTGAAAAATCCACGTTTCGTCGCAAGTAATAATGTTTTTCATCTGTCCGGAATCTTTTTTTTAACCTTTCAAGGAAATCTGAGCAGACCTGTTGACGCAAGAGCTTTTGGTCAGGAGTCAGGTTTTTTGGCACCAACTTCGCACAGACTTTTGTCATGCGTAATTCCTCGTGTAAAATTTGTCTAAACGTTTCTTTATCGGCGTTTACAGCCTCGGCAATCATCCGGATGCTCATTCGACGATCTGCACGCACAATTTGGTTGATTTCGGTCACTGTTTCCGGAGTTGAAACAGTGACAGGGCGACCTGGGCGTTGGTCATCTTCAGTGCTCACTCGGCCCTCACTGAAGCGCTTACACCACTCAAAAACACGCACACGAGATAGAGAATTGTCCCCATAGGCCTCTTGCAAAAATTTACAGCACTCAGTCGGAGTTTTTTTCAATTTAAAGTGAAATTTGAGATTGATACGTTGCTCCTGTTTTTCGTCACACATGGTTTTCGGCACGAGAAAAAAACACGTTCGTTTCAAACCGCTACTGCACAAATACAATAATAGTGACGAGAACGTGTTTTGGTACGTGCATAGACAAGACATCTAGATACCCAACGCACTACTCGTTTTTTCCCCACCCCTCTACGGCGCCCTCTAGGCGTGCAGTCTCGTTATTTAATAGCCAGACCTCGTATTTACACTCCCAATATTTTTACTTGTAAACAGTACAAACCTATAAATTTTATTTATAAACAGTATAAAAAAAATTTATTTATAAACAGAATAATTAATTCGGAGTGAAGAAGTGTCTGAAGTGTACGCACATTTATCTTCAAATATGACTGCAGTGACGATTACTGAATTCACAGTGAAAAGTTTACATTCGGTATGAAGTTTCACATCCAGTATTTACTTCCTGTCTGGACGCTCGGATGCTCTTATTTGGAGTTAAAGTGTCAACTTTTGCTTGAAAAATTTTTTATAAAGTTCTATTTTTTACCACTAATTCACGTTTGAATTCGTCAAACCGGTAGTTACTTATAATGCATATTTTTAACACGTTCAACCCGGCGCATTTTTTCGAAGTCCGCATGGTCGGCGGGCTCGAGATTATCAGTTGTTTATTCGTCTGGCGGCGCTTGTTTGTTTCACTATTTTTTCTGTTGTCAGTGGCTTGAGTCTGAAGTCTAGTTGCATGAAATTGTTATCAAGTACTTATAAAACTCTATTAACGAATTGTGAAATATATATACAAATAAAATACAAACTACGTGTGGGCCACCGGTGGTTCACGCCGCCAGATAAAAGCAATGCCTGTGAACCACCGGTGGTTCACGCCGGGTTGAACGTGTTAAATTCGTAAAGAAGTTTTGTATTTTTTCACGCAGAATCTGAATCCACCTTAAAAATATGCATTTTCCATTTGAAAAAACCAAATTCCGGTGAGTTTGGCCTACTTCCGGTCTATACCGAAAGTTGATTTTACCGCCAATCGATAGAGCATACCCTATTTACCTATAAAGATATTATTAGCTCTTGGGTTATTGAGTTAATACTGAATAAAAATTTTGATATTGGAGGTTTCAAAGGTTATTTAAAGGACTTATGATGCATTTTTTCGAAAAATTTTTTAAATAAAAGTTGTTTATTTTACCACCCAGAAACCGAATCTACCATAAAAATATGCATATTCCATTTAGAAGAACCAACTTTCGGTTAGTGTAACCAACTTTCGGTCCAGGCCGGAAGTTGATTTTATTGCTAATCGATAGAGCATACCCTATTTACTAATAATAGCAATGTCAGTTTTTTTATAAATAACGTTATTTAATGTTTTATAAGGGGTGGACGGGTGGTTTTAAACAACCGATATATTTCATGTCCTATTGTTAAATGGGAGTATTTAGGCTTGCTGGTATAACTCAAGAATCAGGAAAAAATTGTCTAACCCAAATTTTTATACTATTCTCTTTATTTTAAACTATATTGCGGCACAATATTTCTACTATTGAAATTATTACCGCTCTCAGCTGAACCCAGAGACACAAACGAGGACGTGATGGTGAGTCGCCATTTTTTATTTTTTTTATTTTTTTGTTATTTTTTAAATATATATATATATATATATATATATATATATATATATATATATATATATATATATATATATATATATATAATATCATGAATTATATTTAGATGTGGTAAAAATGAAAACAGTTTTTTGACTGTTCATGTTTCATGCACAATGGTACTTCACAAATTATGCATATTCATGGAGAGCGCTTTTGATCTTTTTTCGTACTACAATGAGCTCAGCGTTTTGAATTGTTAGTACAGACAGGCAAATTAGACGATTGAGATCGCCTTTTCTCAATAGATACCTAAGGTTTGGCTTTACTCGCAATTGTTTGCGAACTTCTTCTTCCTTTTGTAGTTAGGTATTTACCTGCAACTAGTTGATCCACTAAAGTCACACGAAATTATTTTGTACTCGTGCGAGGTTTAAAATCTTTTTGTTGTATGAACTAAATGAATTAACAATAGTAGCATCTAAGAGATGTCAAAACATTCGATGCCTCCATTTCTTTGATTTACAGTCAATTTTGTAGGTGGATATTAATTGATCCGATTTATCAACAAAACCTATGTATTTATTGTAGTCTGAAACCGTTACAGGATAACTAAGATTCTTCGATGAGCCATCTTTTTGTTTACGTGCGACTGTAGTTATTTCACGAGGGTCATAATAGATTGATAAAAAATGAACTGGCTTTTTATACATCTATTTGATCCATCGAACACCTGTATTCAAAGTTTTATATTCATATTGACCACATTCCATATCTTTATTAAGTCACTCTTAGGCAGTCTAATTCGATTTTTACAAATGATCGCGCAAGCAAAAATATCTCGTTTCAGATCGATCATAAGATTAAAGCTTGAAAAGTAGTTGTCAAAATAAAAGTGGTGATTATTACCAACTGGTTTACACGTGAGATTTTTTACAACTCGTGGCTCAAGTCCTTTTTCAGCATTTTTTTTTTTTACCCGTGTATATTTGAAAGTCACATATGTAACCTGTTTCATCTGCAGAAACCCAACATTTATATCCACGTTTGATAGGTTTTTGAGGTATATATTGTTTCAAGCTACTACGACCTTTGAATTATATCATTGATTCGTCAATGGATTAATATTTACTTGGATTCATATATTTTTTTAAATTTTCATTTAACTAATCTATCATAGGTCACAATTTGTATAATATAATTTATCATAATTTGGATCTGTTCTTTTTGGTACCTTGTTGTTATTAGTCATATGAAAGTTACCAAGAAAAAAACTGAAACGATTTACGGGCATCAATGAACTTACGTAAAGATCATTCAATATTGGGTCAGAAGACCAATAATCACAATATGATGACTTTTTTTAATTCTTATCAAAATACGTAAACCCAAGAAGATGATTACTTTTTTGTACTAGATTTTTTTTTCTATCATTTTGAACAGCATAATTATTTGTTTGCAAAACTATGAGGTCTAAAAGATCTTCAGAAAATAAACACGAAAACACACTCAAACGTGTTCTAATATCTACTGTAAGATTTAGTAAAAATTAAAACTTTTAGTAAAGGGCTATCATCCTTTGATTTCGCTTTCTTCATCCATTTTGCTATATTTTTTGCATCTTTTTTCAGTATTTCCACCACTTTTTCATCTTCAGTTTCACTTTCATCTTCTTCCTCCTCTTCCTCATCATCTTTATCTCCTACATCATTTTCATTGCTTTCTGCATCAGAATTGCATAATCCATCATTCATATTCATTATCGATTCAGAATCGCTTAGAATATTTGTCACAAAACCCTATCTATTCTCATATTTTGATTTATATTAAATTAAATTATAACTGGAAGAGTAATAAAATCTAGTAGAATATTACCAAACGAATAAAGAAAACTAAAAAAAAAAAAAAAAATCCAACTAACGTTTTTTTAGGAACGGCAAAGTTTTAGTTATCGTCACTGATTTTGTGAGCTACGATAAAATTATCTTTGACAGCGGTAAAGATAAAAAAAAGTACTATAAAATTTATGATACATATCCAAGTAATATTTCTGCATAAAAAGGTGTCACAAGAAAATTGAATAAAAAAAAGAGCCCGCTGATTTAATTTAATTGAAAAATTTCAATTTCTGTATTTGGATTCGTGAGCAGCCAGCTCAATAAAATACCACTACTTTCAATTTAAAATATATAGAAAAATAAATTTCAGCAAGAAGGTGGGTTTATCATCTTAGGATTTAGAATTTTTAGTTTCTGACTTCAGACCAATAATTTACATACAAAACCCTCAAATATCGGTTGTGATATATAAAAAAAATTATAAAGAAAACAAACCAAAACATAGGTCAGTTACATTCCATCTGCAATCTTGGATTTAAAAAAATTTTTCCCAAATCTCGATTTATATTACAGACTAAATATTCTCATCCTACAGTTGGATATGAAATGAATGGTAAAGAGAAGTCTTAGTTATAAATAGACAGATCCGACATATTGGATCCGCCAACTTGGAAATAAAAACTAACAAATTTTGACTTCAGATTCGTAATCAGCGGTTTCAAAAAACCGTTAACACGTTGAGCGCCACGCCGATTTTAAGGAAGTCCCCGTCAGGCCACGCGCGCTACTTAGAAGTTCAGTGTCAGCCACCGATGGCTGACGCGGCCTAAACGGAAAATCCAGTGTCAGCCATCGATGGCTGACGTGGCGCTCAAAGTGTTAAATAACAAGTTTGACATAAAATATATCGCAAAAGGAAATTATAGGTAGAAAACGGATCCGCCATCTTGAATTTGAATATTTTTGATTTCTGACTTTAGAGTCATGATCAGTGATCAAAAAAATCTACAAGTACTTATTTTTATGCAAGTTTGTTAACACCTTGCGTACGGCGCTCCGCTCGCGCGACGCACTCACAGGGCCCCCACATTTTTTGGCGCTCTAGAAACACTTTATACGATATGACATACTATCTCATATACGACATAGTATCTCGTCTCCCGGCCACAACGTTCGGATTGCTAAAGACGAAATATCTCGTCTCCCGTACGCAATGTGTTAATATTTATTTTCAAGAATGATTTTTTTCTATAAAAATCGCTATTTTGTTCACTTTTTTAGCTTTTATTTTATAAAATATGACTAAATATGTCTGATTTAGTATTGGTATATGTTCATTGACGTCTTAGAAAGGTAAGAAGTAAAAACATTCCACGAGAAACGATTTATTAGATTCCTTTGTTGATGAAAAGCTGATTTAAAAAAGGTGGTAAGTATACTTACCAGTATGCCACAAAGGGTTAACATACAGTAAATTAAAAAAAATAAAATTTACTAATATTATAGTATATTTAAATGTTACTATAAATCAAAAAAATTTTTAATTTATAATGTAACATATTTTAGTATTTTCGAAAGTAAAATGTATGAATATACGTTTAGCCTATAGATTTTAATAAGGAAAAAGGTAAAAATTATAATTCACGAAATAGTATACGGCAGCGAGTGTACCCATTCATTTTTCTTTCGTGTGAAAAGAATGAGCACTTGTTAGGTTCCTTTTGTTTATTTAATATTAGTGATCGTAACCGCTAGGTAGCCACATGTATACTGTGGTTCCTCGCAAGTAACCGACGATCTTCCCGATCAGCGTTAATTCTTAATCAAATATTATAATATAATTTGTATTCTAAAATTTACAAGTTTCTTTTTATAGTTAAAACTTTAAGTTTAGAATAATTAATGATCATATCATCTACAACATTCTCTTAAATTCATAATGCAACAGATGTTCTGGTAAAGCAGAAAAAAATTTTTCGATTTTCTTAAAAAATAAATATTTAATGTATTAAAAATTAAAATTTACTGCTAAAAATAGAAAAAATTATATTGAAATTTAGTATAATTTCTAAATTCATTGCAGAAAATTTTACTATTTAATTTTGTAAATTTTAGTGTTAAAAATAGTAAAAATTCACTCGAGGTTCAGTAATATTTCTAAACCCACCGTATCAAATTTTATTTTTTTTTTTTGCGTATTCTGCTATTTAGAAAGTATGACCTCGCTGTGCTATTGAAAACTAGTAAAAAATCCTATTTTTATAATAAAAATTACTATAGCATTTCTCTCAGTGTACTTAAAAAAATTCAGGAAATATCCCAAAAAGAGTTCTTTGCTTATAATTCGAATAGTATGTGAAGTAGAAAAAGCATGAGAATTTGAATATTAACAATACTAAAAAAAGATTATTTATATTGAATAGTTCAAGCCTAAACATTTTTATGAAAAATATTGATTGGTATAGCAACGATATGAAGTTTTTGTAAAAAAACAATTGACAGATTTCCGATTATACGTTTTCTAAGCGTCATAGAATAACATTCGAGGGAACTATGGATTCTGAAAGAGCTGTTTTACTATCAAATAAAATATCAATTTTTCAAATAAAAAACCTAAAAAAATATTCATAGGCTACGATTTTCCATGGTTTGAAAAAATTGTTTAGCCGGAAATTTCACATTTTTGTCAACATTTAAAAAAAAAGGTGTCCGATAAACAGGAGCCAAAATAAAGTTTTTTTTCAAGTCACTACGTGTTGAGTCGAAGTGCAAGTGCAAAAATTATAATAAAAAAAAGAAAGTAACGTAGTAGTAGCAGTTCGCAGCGATACGCGGTGGCTCGGAGATAGAAGTGGACAAGTCTTTTATCTCGCACAACTTATTGTTTCAGTTCAAAATGAAATTGAATTTATTGATAATTTTTTTTTTTTTTTTTTAAATTACTACTTTTCGATATTTTAAATAACTGTGCAGTTGTTGGTAATGACAAATTAAAATATGAGTACCAGTAATAAGTGTTTGATTACATTTTTTTGAAAATATTTTGAAAATTAATATTTTTTCGATTCCTATAAAAGAAATATTTTACCGTTCAAATTAAAAACCATAAAGTAAGTAGAATAAAAGATCATAAGATTTATTAATTGCAACTAGATAAACAGCAAATTTAAGGATTTTTTGTATTAAATAAAAAATAAAATAAAAATTTATAGAAAAATTTATTACTTTATCTTTTCTATGATTATGCGATTTTTTATTTGTATTTTTAAAAAAAGTTATATGTTATTTTTAAAAGATTATTGATAATTTAATTAAATTTTTATTTCAAATAAAAATAATTTTAAATTTCTAATAAATATAGCTTGTATTTAAAGCTACGATTTTAATTGTTAGATAATCAAACGAAAATTAAATCATTAATGAAAATTTTAATTTCATGTTTTAATATATTATAATGATATTTTACTATTAAACATATCAATACATGGTAAAAATGTAGAAAAACTGCCTCACTCGAAAAATGAAATGCGTAACATGTTTTTGATGTATTTCGGGCTGCTGATTACGAATATCGCAATAAAATTTGGCGGTCAGACGTATTGAAGCCACTATCTTTAGAAAACCGCTAAAAATCGTGATTTTTTTGGTTTTTTTGGATTTATCTTGAAAAGTACGAGTCTGGTAAAAAAATGTATCAAACAAAAAATGTAGAGCATGTAATTCTCTACAAAAAAGATTAAATGCATTTTATTCATATTACCAACGATAATCCCATAAAAGAAGGATGAACCCCGGAGAAAAGTGGGTAGCAAGAAATACCGTCCTGCGCAGGAACTGACAAAGCGCTTCCGCTCGGCGCGCAGAACGCAGTGTATTTAATACGGCTTTATACGCTCTTATGCAAAATAATATACTGTTATAACTGATTGAAAAAGATGTCACTTTCTAAAATTCATTTTTCCCACAGCGAGTTCATACGCGCTACTTTTGATCATAAATGGTGCGTTCAATTTTTGATCGAACATGGAATATTTCAAGAAAAAATAAAATGTCCAGAATATGGATCTGATATTCAGTTAAATATTGATGCGCTACATTTTCGATGCAAAAAAAGATACGTAGTCGCTAAAAAGAAAAAGAAGAAAACGTCAGTACAATGTGATTATTTTCAATCGGTAAAATCAGATATCTGGTTCAAAAATGTACATCTGCCGATAGAAACTGCATGTATATTTATCGCCCATTTCTTATGAATACCCGTTCCAAGAACCAAATACGTGACAATGGATTTAGGAATATCCTCACGTACTTTGATCGATTAGAGCAGTTTCTGTCGAGAATTGTGCGTGTACTGGAGTGAAAAAAATTCCCAGAAGCTTGGTGGTCCAGGAGTAATAGTAGAAATAGATGAAGCTAAGTTTGGAAAAAGGAAATACAACTGAGGACGCCTAGTTACTGGGAAATGGATTTTTGGAGATTATGAGAGAGGCACAAAGAAAATTTTTATTATGCCCGTGAAAGACCGTACAGCTGATACACTTTTGCAGTGTATCAAAAAGTGGACTATCCCTGAAACAACAATAATGTCAGATAAGTGGAAAGCTTACAATTGTTTAGACAGGGAAGACTATAAACATCTTACGGTCAATCACTCCATTAATTTCGTCGATCCAGATATAGGCGCACATACTCAAGGTATTGAATGTACGTGGCGAGAAGTACGCAGCAATATTTCTAAATACGGCACAAAAGAAGGACACTTAATATCGTATCTTGCAGAATACCTTTTTAAGCGATCGCATTTACATACTGAACGTATCCACGTATTCTTTCAACTAATGAAGGAATTTCAAAGTGAAATGGTCGATGATAATATTTTCGATGATCCAAGCACCGATTCTGATATTGATTAAGATTCGTCACACACACGCACGCACGCACGCACGCACGCACCTACCCACCCCACGCTAATGCCGGCGGTAGGCATGCGTGATAGTTTCTCCATCCTCCACGAAATTTTGTTACAGTCTGAAACGACACACTGCAATCTCCTAGGTCCACGCAGTGGTAATTACAGGGACACATACTTAAGGTCGGTTCGATTATTACTACTAACATTTGTTGGTTGGAGGTTAGGCTAGTATATAAAAGGGGGGTCTGCGAAGCGGAGCCCCCCGGCACGCAAGCACTCCTTGGGAACATGCATTGTCTCCAGACAATGGAGTTCTGTCTCCAGAACTTATAATTGACTGTTACCTTCATTTTGGATGGAAATTCGTGTACCAAGCGGGGCTTCGCCTTCAAACCCCTTTTTTTCACGCACATGAAGTATGTGTCCGTTTAATTACCAATAGGTAGACCTAAGGGGTGCATGCGTGCTGGCCAGTCCCCCCTTTTTATACTAGCCTAACCTCCAACCAACAGATGTTAGTGAAAATCGAACCTACATGTGATATGTGTCTCTGAGTATCCATGCGGAGGCCTACGGGGCGCCAGGCCGGTCATTCTAATGTTCATCCAGTTTCATTGCTGTTTTACGTGCTTCCCTTTGCTATTACGAAAAAAATGTATCAAATGTTTTTTGTACAGAATTCCATTTTATATCTTTTCTGTTTTACACATTTTTTTATCAGACTCGTACTTTTCAAGATAAATCCAAAAAAAATCCAAAAAATCACGTTTTTTAGCGGTTTTTTAAAGATAGCGGCTTCAATACGTCCGACCGACAAATTTTATTGCGATATTCGTAATCAGCAGACCAAAATACATCAAAAATATGTTACACATTTCATTTTTGGAGTGGGGCAGTTTTTCTACAACTTTACCTAATATATAATGCATTTTAAGAGTACATTACGATACGAATATGCAAAGAAGGTGAACTTCCGTACTCCGCTCGTGCGGGTAGACCTACACAGCGCACGAGTATCTTATACTATTTTTCCTATCAAGTTGCGCAAATTTAGACACTTTCGACTATTATTAAGATTAATGATTGATAGAGTACACCCCGCACAATAAAAAAATGAATAAAGAAGCTTTAATAAATTTATTATATTTACAGAACTAAATATTACTTTTTTACACGATTTCAGTGAGGCAACTGAAAATAATCACGTTTTTGAATCGTATTATAAAAATGTAGAATGTATGTTTTGATAGGTTTAACGAAGAAAGTAAACATCGTAAGATGTAAACAAACCGGCACTTGAATTAGCGTTGATGCGGGTGAATATGTATAGTATAGTAAAATAGGCGTGCGGGAAAGTGGCAATTTACGAAAGCAAATGCGTGCGCACAATCGAATTTCGCGCATGATAGTAAGAAAATTAATATATTTGGAAGTGTAGAATCAATCAATAATATAATCAAAATTTCATTTGAAATTCATAAATAATTTTTATGTAAATATATATAATATAGTTAAGCCATAATATGAAAAATGTATATGGGTATTTTTAATAATTGTTTAATGCAGTACAATAAAAATATGTTTATAAATTCTATACAAATAAAATTATTAATTATATCTTTACTTATCATTAGCGACTCTGTTGTGGGACGTGTACCAGTTTCAAGACGTTTTTGGAAATTATGGATGATACATTATTGAGATAATTTCAAATTTGAGTGAAATTAATTGAAAGCGAATTTTAATATTTTGATTCTCACTTAAGTTAAAAATAATTTATTTTAAATTATAGGAAATATTTTTAAGCACATTTTCAAAATTAGCGTAATATATATATATATATATATATATATATATATATATATCGATCTCCACATAAATGAATTACACAGTATCACTTAACAATGAGACAAAGGGAATAGTAACCAAAACATTATATCTACAAAATACAAATTTTAAATATATTCAAAATTACTTATTCTTATATAAAACTAGTTATATTTTCAACATAAATTTAAAAAAATTTTAAAATTAGCGAAATGCTTAAATAATATCAAGTCTTTTTACTCGGGCATCTGTTTTATGTTGGCCTAGATGATGAATCCATCTGTATGGCAAATTAACCTTTCAAAATTATTTACATCAAATATAAATAAAAATTTTCATTCATATATCTGTTACTTTTTTGTAATTTGTATTGTTAATAATCATTTTGTACCGATGACTTGTCATTGTCTTTATTTTTGTCATTATCCTTTAAAGGACCATGCAGGGAGGTCCATATATAGATCACATATTTACAATTGATAGTTACAAAAATTTGATTTGATTTTTTATATTGACAAAATTTGATATTTACAGGTATATTAGTATAAATAAGCATGGGATGTGTTTTAGCATGAGTCAGTAGAGACCTTGAAAACCCTACCAGAGTTATTAGATGTTTATATATATAAATACCATTTCAAAATTGAGACTAGACAAGTTTCCTATTTACATTAATATTAGTTAATTATCAATTCTTTTATTATAAAATAAGAATGTTAAATGGCAAATGAAATATTATTCAAAATTACTATATGTATGAAGTCTAAAATATTTTTCTCCAAACAATTTGAATGGTTCATGAGTATAGGCACATATTAAATATCACATAACTAAGACGTTGACAATATGTAGAATATTTTTTGAATTTATTTAATTAATTATCCAAATAAACAATTATTTCTCAATGTTCTATTATAAAAGTTTTTGAAAAGATTGTTTTAAGTTGTAATTGACTATCGATGCTTGCAGTCTTGTAATTTTTTATTCCTAGAACCATTAATACTCTTTTATGTAAAAACCTTAACTGCAAATAAAAGAGTAAATTCAATTTAAATTATCTTGATATTTATTGAGATATTTATGCATAAATTATTTTAAATAAATATTCTTGTTTAAAAAATAATTGAATATATATTTTTTTAATCATCTAGAAGGTGGAAATTTGATATAAAATAAATTAATAGTTAAAAAAAGTTAAATAAGTGCTGCTAAAAAGAAAAAAATAATTATCGTAACTGTCTTCTCTTTTTATCATGTAAAGGCCTTAATACAAGCCATGTTTGTAATTAAGTAATATTTCAATGTAAAAATATAGGACAATTATTATGAAAAAGTAAACAATTTTGTTTTTCACATTAATGTTATGCGAATAAAAATACTTAACATTTCTATTAAATTAAAAAAAAATTCCAAACAATTTTAAATCAGCCAAAAATAGTGAACCTAAAGATTTGAAATTTAAAGGAAATATTTATTTTGTACTCAAGGATAAATAAAGGAAAAATTTTTTTTAATTTTATCTAAAAAAATGAAAATCAAATAGTAAAGTTTAAATGAATACAAAAATTTTTCCAAAGTTATTATGATGATACTTTGTAAATATACTCTTAAGGAGGTTCTCTCAGGATGTTCTCTCTTCTCTCATAACTAATTCACGTAGTATAAGCTATTACGCGTGGTCAACTCACGTAGTATGAGGTATATTTGTAGATTTGGCAACATCACACTATTCACAGCTGTTTATTTTAAATTTTATAAAAGTATATACATACATCTGTAACCTTAATTGTGACGTTTTAGAATGAAAAAGAAAAATGAGTGTCACCATTAAAAAGTTTTTTTTGGAAAGGAAAAAGGGTGATAGAAAAGGTGTATAAAAATGTTTACAATGACAAAAAATTGAAAAAAACATTAAAAATGTGTAAAGACGGTATTAGAAATGATGCATATAGCATATATATAATCATTGAGAAAATAGATAAAGAGAGAGGAAGTACAACGTTGCCAAATGTACAAAATAATTTACGAAATAATTTACATGTGCGTGCGTGCGTGTGTGTATATTTGTGAGAAAGTGGCGTCACCTGCAGGCCGGGTCAGTAATTAATTCTCCTTTGACCAACGATTACAAAATATTAACTAAGAATGGTTCTTCTATAAGCGTCTATATTCGTTGGTTTTATTAAGAAACTATAATTCTTCTAAGAAAATAAAAATTATTTCTAATTAGAATAAAAAATTTAATACTATTACTAGTAATTTTTAAAAATAAATAATTCTTTTTTATGGGTTTTGAAGTTTCTAACATTCGAGTCCAACAAAATTTTTTAAAAACTGTTTTTATTTAAAATTTATATTTATATTTTTTGTCTTAGTGTTTATAGCATAACCTAATATTCAGATGCATATTTAAATATAATTTGTACATTTTTAACAGCTTTATTTAAATGTGAAAAATTATTTCATTGTACTCTAACATTGTAAACTTCAAACCCATTCTTTTTATTTTTTATAATACTACTATATTTTACAACAGCTCAAAGATTTATACTTTGTTATTAAAATTGGTTTCATAAATTTCAAATTAAAAATAATACTTATGTCAATAAAATATATGTTTACTTATTATAATATTTACATAGATTTTGTAATAAAAATAAAAAAATCCATGTTTAAAACCCAAACTAAAGAGTTTGTTAAAAAATATAATCTTGTTACATGTATTTAGTATAAATTTTAAAACTTAAATCAGAAACCACTTGTTTTAAGATAAAAGTAAAATTTTAAGGAAATATAAAGAAAAAATATGTGTATAAATCAAAATATAATTTATTTTATAATTTGCATATAAATAATAAAATAAATTATAAATATTTGAATTTTAAAAGAATTAATAAAACAGATAAAATATAAAATTTAAATAACAACAAAACATAAAAGTATTTAATACTTTTTTATTAATGGATTTGAAGTTTGCAACGTTAAAGTACAACGAAATAATTTTTCGCATTTAAATAAGGCTGCTAAAAATGTACAAATTATATTTAAATTCGTATTTGAATATTTGGTTATGCAATAAAATACTAAGACTAAACAAATATAAATAAAAATATTAAATAAAAACCGTTTTTAAAAAATTTCGTTGGACTACAACGCTGAAACTTCAAACCCATTTTTATTTACAATAACAATAACTTATCAAAACAATGTTTTTTTTATAATATTTAATCACTTATATAATAAAATCAAAATTTTACATATTATAAAATTGCTATAAATATCAGATGAAAAAATTATGAATTATGAAAAAAATAATTAAAATTCTAATTTATTTAAATTAGTCTATATTAATTAAATTTTTAATTAGAAATTTCTGTTATTCAATTTGCAACTTCTTTTTATTAAATAAAGAAGTAAAATAATACTTACGAGCTGAATGCACAAAAATTGTAGCACTGAATACATTTTGACTAAATTCAAATAATCAACTTTCACTTACACATTTTCACTAATTCCATTTGCAAAACATGTTTTTAATTTTGTTCTTAATTTAATATTTTATGAATAAGCGATTTTAGAAAATGGAGCACACAAGAATTATTTTAAAATAAACTGTAAAAAATTAACTGAAAATGTATATATGTTTATTTGAGAATTAATTTTAATTTAATTAATTAATAAATAACTAATTGATAAATTTATATTTAATACATTTCTTATATTTACTTGTGTGTACGTGCGTGTGTGCGTGCGCGCGCGCGCGTGTGTGTGTTGTACTATATACATACATATATGTATATGAATGTATATATAACAATATTATAAATTTTAAGTATTAGTCGTTTAATAAATTGTAATATTCTTTATTTATAATAAAGAATAGTTAACTAACACAAATAATCAATTAGAAATCACTACTACCGATAATTTTAAACAACGATCCACACCAAACAACGTCAGTTAGGAAACTGAGCATCATGAGAAAACAAAAACGGCGTCGCACCTCTTTATTTATACAACCTTTTCACAATTTCACAGTAGAATTTTCTGTTCTAACACTAGATGTCACTAATGCAGGTACAAAGTTCCGTAAACTGTGGATTTAATGTATTATGTAAATATATTTTATTAATGTAAAAAAAGTTTTTTTCATTATGCATTCAATATTCATTTGAAAAAATTGTGTTTTATTAACTTGTGATAATAATTAAAAATAAAACTTTTTGTACTCAAGTAATTTTAAATATTAATTTTAATAAAAATTATTGTGAATCAAAGCTATTTGACTAGTTATTTCGAATGCGCGTATTTTAGACTTTTAGAAAACTTATAAAAATTCATTATTTAATGAAAATTTATTGTTTATTGAAAAAATACTTTTTATCATATTTTGTAATCGAGACTCTTGATTGCGCATGCGCACACTTGTATTCTTTCTATTTTCTATATTTTTAAATATAAATTTAAAATTGAGAAAACTAAAGAAATGAAAAAATTATTTAAAAAATTGAACAATAATTAAATATTTTTATTAATAAGCTGATATTATATTTAGATTTGACGATATCGTTTTTTAATCAGTTGCAAGTGTAGGATGATCTCTGCTTCATGTTTTGCGTATTCATTTTATAGAGTAAATATAGGATAAAAAATGTTTAAGAAACTTTAATAATATATAATTAGGAACTTATTTTATTTACACATACTAATTTTTGTGTAATATTAACATATTATTATTAATATTTATATGTAAACTAAAAATAAATACAAAAGTTAAAACAATGAACTACACAGTGTGTCCTATGGAAAACGGAACTTTTTCAAAACATCGATTTATATTGGCGCCACCTATTGGTGGATGTTAGCAATAGAAAGGTCGATTCTTAACTGACATCCTGTCAAAATTGTATGACATTTGGTTCAATGGAAACCAAAATATCGCGCTCAAAGTGACAGTGTGTTTGTGGCATCGGTCGAAAAATGAACTTCGAACAAAGAACAAGTATTAAGTTCTGTTTTAAACTCGGTAAATCCTTTACTGAGACGCATAATTTGCTGAAACAAGTTTATGGCGATAATTGTCTATCCCGTACCAGAGTGTATGAGTGGTATAAGCGGTTCCAGGAAGGTCGTGAAGACATTCAGGACGACGAACATCCAGGTCCTTCGAACACCGTGGTTACTCAAAGTAACATTGAAAAAGTGCGTGAATTTATAAAAAATGAGCCAAAATCTTCATTGCGATACATGGAAATGGAATTGAATATGTCCAAAAATTCAATTCATCGCATTTTGACCGATCATTTGAATCTACGGAAGGTGTGTGCACGCTTTGTTCTACACAAATTGACCGACTACGAAAAATTGCTCCGAATTCAACATTGTAAGGATTTGATTAAAGAGTCAAAAAAGGACCCAAACTTGAAATATTCAATTGTGACTGGTGACGAGACATGGTGTTTTCAATATGATCCCGAAACCAAGCGTCAAAGTGCTGAATAGAAGCACCCAACCGAGCCCAATCCGAAAAAAAGTCATCTTGAGAAGTCAAAAGTGAAGACAATGTTGATTTGTTTCTACGATTCGGAGGGTATTATTCATCGTGAATTCGTTCCACCTGGTCAAACGATTACTGCTGTGTTTTATCTTGGTATTATGAAGCGTTTGCTCAGTCGTATTCGTCGTGTGCGGCCACAATACCGTGAAAAAGGGAGCTGGCGTTTGTTGCATGATAATGCCCCGTCTCATCGATCGAACTTGATCACGGATTTTTTGATCAAAAATTCCATTTTAACCATCAACCATTCACCGTACTCACCGGATTTAGCTCCGTGCGACTTCTACTTGTTCTCCAAATTGCACTTGCCTATGAAAGGAAAACGTTATGCCGACGTAGAGGCCATCCAAAGAGCGACGACCGACATACTAAAGTCGATGGATAAAAATGATCTCAAAAACTCATTCGATATGTTAATTGATCGTGCAAAACGTTATATTGATGCGGAAGGAGACTATTTTGAATAAAATAAATGAGATTTGCCGGAATATTGAGTTTTTGTCTTTATTTTGAAAAAGTTCCGTTTTCCATGGGACACACTGTGTATTATAAAAGCATGAGGATATGATTATTACCTACAAAAGAAAAAATGATTATCACTTGTGCAGTATTAAAGCAAATTTTGCATTTGAAAGATTTTTTTGTTCTTGTTACAAAAATAATAAAGTCAAACAGTCAGTAGGTATCTGAATAATGTCACACTTCGGAACCTTCGAGTAGAAATACGTAGTGCGTTAGGTGTGAATACAAAATCGAAATTAGAAAATTCTAATATTCATTTATTTTTAAATCGAATATGATATGTGTGAAACTTTATTTGTATCTCATATCGTCGCTCATAATGTGTTTTAGCATATAACGTGGACGCTCGCTTACAGGTAGGTAGATATGCCCGTATGCTACGATGAGTTGGTGGCAGGTAATTGGAAAGTTTTAATATGAAGCGCGTGGCGCCAGTCTTATCAAAATCTGTTTGTTCTTGTCTATAGATCGTTCGGTCTATTTCAAATAATGTCTATATCTTTCGGATATTATAGTTCGTTCTTCTTGATTACGATTTATTTTCAATGATCCAGATTTAAAAATAAACTTACTATTACGCACTCGAGAATATAAACTAAAGTACAGATTCGTTTTTTAAAAGGACTCAAGTTATTTTTGCTGGCTTAAAGACTGAACTTGATCATTGACTAATGAACTTAAGCGATTAGTAGACAGTTGGAACTTAACACATCGTTCAATAAGTCCCGAGACTAACAACGAAAACAACATTTTTATTCAAAAATCATTTTTATTCATCAATATAATCTCCTTTTAGAGTGATACAATCTTTCCAACACCTTTCCAACATTTCTATACCATGTTTATAGAAGGATTTATCCTTTGCTTCAAAATAGGCTTCAGTTTCGGCAATGACCTCCTCCTTCGAGCCAAATTTTTTTCCCTAGAGCATTTTTTTGAGATCAGTAAAGAGCCAGTAGTCGCTGGGGGCTTAATCTGGCAAATACGGGGGGTGGGGAAGCAAATCAAAGCCCAATTCGTTCAATTTTGCCATTGTTTTCATGGACTTGTGGCATGGTGCATTGTCTTGGTGAAAAAGGATTTTTTTCTTCTTCATGTGCGGTCGTTTTGCTGCGATCTCCTCCTTCAAAAGTACCAACAAGTCAACATAATAATCACTTTTGATCGATTTACCTTTTTCCAGGTAGTCAATGAAAATCACGCCATGTGTATCCCAAAAAACAGACGCCATGACTATGCCAGCAGACTTTGGACGCTTTGGGCGGCTTTCGCCAGCCATGCGCCACCCAGATGATTGCCGATTCGACTCCGGAGTGAAATGATGTATCCATGTTTCATCCATGGTCACGTATCGACGCAGGAAATCCTTTTTATTGCGAGTAAATAGCGATAAACAGCTCTCTGAATCGTCGACTCGTTGCTGGTTTTGTTCCACTGAAAGCAATCGCGGCACCCACTTGCAAAAAACCTTTTTCATGCTCAATTTTTCATAAAGGATTGTAAATACGCTTCCAGATGATATCTGTGTCATTTCTGCAACCTCACGGACCTTCACTTTGCGATTTTTCATTACAATTTTTAACACTTCACTCACATTTTCCTATGTAACGGCTTCCAATGGCCTACCCGAACGTTCCGCATCGTTTGTGTCCGTACGACCACGTTTAAACTCAGCATATCAACGACAAATCGTTGGCTTGGATGGAGAGGAGTCCGGGTAATGTTTTTTAAGCCATTGCTGGGCTTCTAAGGTATTTTTACCCATTAAAACAATGTTTTATCAACACGCGAAACTCGCTTTTTTCCATTTTTCAAACAAATTACAAAGTGACTTTACTCTAACCTCGATAACTCTGCTGTCTGTGATCCGATCGACGTGAAATCTTTACACGTTTCATGTAAAGGTTCGCACTCTATGGAAACGTGGCCAGTTTGGTACTACTAGCACCATCTCTGGGTTAGTCTCGGGACTTATTGAACGATGTGTTAACTTGATTCTTCAAGATCGAATGAAAGTTCAATAAAGAGTGATATCTAATCATTTCTCCTGCTTTCATATCCCTTTTTAGACCTAGGTTGGTTCTACAAAAAGCGTACATTGCATCAAACTTTTCTTCTCTTGCCTTCATTTCTTAATATGTTTACTCTTTTTTGTCCGTCTACAGGTCCTCTTTTTGACAAGCTTAAAAGATATGTGGGCCCGGTCACCTTTGATTGGACATCACTCATGCTTAAACTTATTATTAAACTATTAATAACAAAAACAAATAAATAAATAAATAAAACATAAAGCACTTTAAAAACTAAAAATAACTAAAACAATAAAATTAAAACTAAGGCTAAAGTTGGTGAAAAATTTAAAAATGACAAAAAATTAGGATTAAATTGAAGAGTAAAATTTATAAAAATATCTTTCAAAAGATTAATTGAAAAGCCTTGCTCACATACAAGAGAAAACTCGGCTATTGGATAGTTGATAATGAAATAAAAATAATTGTAACATTGCTAAACGTTCTTGTTTATCATTAAATAATGTTTCAAAGTGTTTGTGCTTAAAATTTAAGAAATTCTCTACAGAGAGCATAGGGGGTCATAGTGCATTTATAATCTCAGATGCAACATGGATAAACAAAGGGCGCATTTCCTCTGTTCTTGGCATCGTAAGGACGCCGAGGTTCCTTAGACATGACATGAAAGGTATGCTTTTATCGTTGCAGCCTATTGATGAAAGCGTTACTCCCTAAAATCATGATCTGAGACTTACTCTCGTTAATCGTAATATTATTTCATTTTGCCTAAATAGCAATGATTGTAACCGTAAATTATTATTGAATAAATTGATGTGATTTTGTAAATTATGTGGCGAACAAGACACGTCAATTTCAAGATCGACTTCATAAAGTATGTATTTTTTAAGCAACAGATAATATGTAACTGAGTCAAAGGCTTCAAAAATCGATGAAAACAGAGATAGTTTATCTCCTGTTATCAATGTTAACATGAATATCCTCAGTAGTTCTAAATATAGCTGTTTACATACTACACTCTGACAAAAAAGTATCCGGAAATTTGAAATAAAACGCAAAAATATTAAACTTCTTCAATATTTATTGAATCTCCTTTAAAATATGCTCCATTTGAAGCGATACACATGCGCCAACGTTTTTTTCAATCATGGAAACATTTTTTATAGGCGCTTTCAGGGATGGCCTTCAGCTCCTTCTGCGAATTTTCTTTTATGGCATCTATGGAGTCAAATCTGGTTCCTCGGAGCGGTAATTTCAGTCTGAAGAAAAGAAAAAAGTCACACGGAGCTAGATCAGGCGAATAAGGTGACTGGTCGATGGTATTTATCGAGTGTTTGGTCTTAAAATCATTATTAATCGTGGCTCGATGAGATGGTGCGTTATCGTCATGCAAAATCCACGAATTGTTTTGCCACAAATCCGGCCGCTTACGGCGAATATTTTCTCGCAAACGTCTTAAAACAGTGAAATAGAAGTCCTTATTCACCGTTTGACCTTGCGGAACGAATTTATGATGAACCACACCACGAATATCGAAGAAAACAATAAGCATCGTCTTGATTTTCGAACGACTTTTGCGAGGTTTTTTCGGTTTCGGCTCATTTTTTCCCACCCATTCCGATGATTGTTGGCTCGTTTGTGTGTCGTATTCATAGACCCATGTCTCGTCACCAGTTATGATCCGTCCCATGAACGTGGGATCAGAATTCGCACGATCCAGCATGTCTGCAGCTACCTGCATCCTGTACTGTTTTTGAAGAAAATTCAGCTCTAACAGAACGAGCCGAGCGGCGACGCGCTGCATGCCCAATTGGTTCACCAAAATCAAACGAGCGGTTTCACGAGAGATGTTGAGATCACGAGCTATCTCTCTAACACTGGCATGACGATTTTCGAGCACAATTTCCTTGATTTTTTCGACGTTATCGTTGGTTGAAGAGGTCGACGGTCGTCCTGAACGAGGCAAATCTTCGACGATCTTCCGACCGTTTTTAAAGGCTTTGTACCATTCGTACACTTGGGTTTTCGATAAAACAGAGTCTCCATAAGCCTTTTCCAGCATTCGCAACGAATCAGCACACGACATTTCGTTCAAAAAACAAAATTTGAGACAAACTCTTTGTTCAATATTTTTTTCCATTGTAACATTCGCAGACTACCACTGAGGTCGACTGGTTTCAACAGCTGTCGTAAACAAACTAGTTGACAGACCGCACTCATGTTTGGCATAGTAATTACGGACAGTCCTACCAACATACAGAAACTTCAAATACTTAAAAATACTCAACGCGGGCAATTTAAATGAGAATTTCCGGATACTTTTAGTCAGAATGTATATACAGGGTGTCACAGAAGTCCCGGAATGGCTACATATTTTCTAGGGTGGGGTATTCCGGAAAATGGTCAAGGTCAATCCTTAAGTAACTCTCAACGAGAAATTCAATGGTAACCTCTATTTTGACCTTGACAATGTCCTTCAAGGTCATTTCAAAGTCAGGTCATGTTTTTTAAATGGGAATTCCCTTTTTTGACATTGACAATTGAATGAGCGAGAAAGTTTACGTTCAAATATGTACTTAGGTCATAAGGACACGTTAACCTTGAAGGTCAGCCAAGGCCATTTAAACATGAACAAGGTTTGGTTATCTTTTGACATAGGAACTCCCCAATTTTTTTTCAAACCGATGTATTAAAATTAGCAATGTTTATGAAGTGTTGACTGTAGGCATGACTTTGACGATGTTCTTTGAATTCCTTCAAGGTTATTTCAAGTTCTACTCATTTTTTAATAAAAATTCCCTTTTTTTGTTCATGTTTAAATGGCCTTGACTGACTTCAAGGTCAACGTGTCCTTATAATCTATGTACATATTTGAACCTAAAATTTCTCGCTCTTTCGATTGCCGATGTCAAAAAAGGGAGTTTCTATTTAAAAAACATGACCTGACCTTGAAATGACCTTGAAGGACATCGTCAAGATCAAAATAGAGGTTACTATTAAATTTCTCGTTGAGAGTTACTTAAGGATTGACCTTGACCATTTTCCAAAATACACCACCTTAGGAAATATACAGCCATTCCGGGACTTTTGTGACACCCTGTATAACCTTCTCTAAATGCAGTCTAATAGTCTTCAAGGAGATTTTGGAATTCTAAATATAAAGATAGTTGTCTGGCTACAATACGCTCGAGTATTTTAGATTATTCGCGTAACAAAGCTATAAGGTGAGTGTCTGATAAAGATGATATTTTTTTGGATTTTGCTAGCGAACGAATAAATCTTTTCCACTTTGAGGAAAAATAGCTGGTTGAAATTAATAAGTTGATAATTTTAGTGAGTAAATTTATTACTGAAGTGGCTGAAACATTTTAATATAAAAGTTGATATATCATCTGAACCTACAGACTTTGGAGATGCAGCTTAATTAGGATTGAAACAAGTTATGTGGTAGTAAGACAAATATTAAATGGTTCTTCATTCAAGATGGTTCTTTTCCAACTAACAAATTTTGTTAAAATAATTCTTATCAATTTCATATTCAGTTAATGAGTAGGAAGCATAAAAAGTATTTCTGTTATCAAGCGAAAAAAAGTCTGTTAGGATTAGAAGTGTTTAACTAATCAGTTCGAATTTATTTAGTTCATGCCATAGTGAACACGAATCTGTGGAATTATTGATACTTTTAGATATGTTTTTATTCTTAGCTGGATTCAACATGTTAGAAAAATAGCTACGAAGTTAGCAAAATTGTTGAAAATCGCTCTCGAGGTTAGAGAATTTGGCTTCTTTATATGCTGCATCACGTCGCTTCTTAAGGTTACGGATCTTATCGTTGACCCATGATTTCTTTCTATATGAAATTTTAATACGTTTAAGAGGCGCAAGCAGATCGAAATTAAATGCGACGTAATTAAATGCGAGAAAAGAGGCACATCAGTCTACAGAGTTATAGTTACAAGTTGAAATAATTGGATTAACTTGCATTAGAGAGAGCATATTAATAATAGATTCGGCATTTACTTCTTTAAAAGATCTTAAGATGATATATTTTGGCTTAGAGGTAGCGCGTATTTAAACTTAATGGCAATAAGATCATGACCTGCGATAAATGGTGAATGTCCTAAATGATTTGAGCAGTGCGCATGATGAGTAGGCTCCGATTCAACAAGGCCCATATTTTCAATATTTGATCTACGAAATTGTGAGGCAGACGAAGATGAGCATAAGTTCATATTTAAATCCCCAGAGAAAATGATATTATTATATGTAGGTAAAAATTTTGCAAGTTTTAATATAATAATATCGGAAACGCAACTGTAGATCTACAATAGAATAAAAAATGAGACATTTAAATTTTTTCATAACGTATTCAGAGACACCTCCGCCAAATTTATTAAGTTGATCAAGACGATGAAAACCATAGCTGTCCATGCTAACAGGGGAATCCAAGTCAAAGTCTGATTTAAATGTCTTAGTGATTGAAAAAGATCATAAGATTCAGATAAACAAGTATTTTTAATGAGAGAAATGCGTCGGAAGCCAATTTATATTTATGTGACCAATATGTAACTGACTTTAATGGTGAGACATATGGGGTGAAACTTGCGATCGACAATTTTAATTATGTTCAAGGGGCTCAAGAAGATGAAAATTATTCTCTTTGTAAATTGGAATGAGAGGGGATGTAAGCGTTTTTCTCATGCAGACGATTCTATTTTTAATTATAGGTTTTGCATATTTAAGTTATTGTTTTACGAAGACCTTATGCCATAGCTTATACACCTTTATTGGCCAAAGAGCTCTGAGAAAAATATTCGAGGCATTCTCAAAGCCAAACACTTGCAAAGAGCTAATATTTTTCAATTGAATTGCCGAAAGTAAAAACAAGTTTTTGGACGTGGGAGATGTAAGTTGAACAATAAATTCTTTATGAGGAGTTTCAGACGGTGATCAATTTGTTGGATTATTTGATGCAATAGCCGGCGATGGACCTGCGATGTCCATAGACAATTTATTACATTAGAGAGTAGATCAGAGAGCTGGATAGCGTTTAAAATTTTTGTGGAAACTTCTTTGTATGAAATTTGTATGAAAATTCTTTGTATGAATTATTTTATTTGGCAGAAATGCCACTCATAAGAACTTCGCACGCATCTGAATATACAATTTTATCTGTGACTGACGACGAAGCGTTAGTGATTGCTTTTAAAATTATTTCAATCAGAGAGGATCAGATGATGTACTGAATTTTGTCTCAACTCTCGAAGGAAACTTATGAAATTCATTTAAAAGGTCTAGAAAATCAGTTGAGGCATTTTCATTTGCTATGTTTACGTTTGCAGTAGATAAAACAAGTAACGGAGAGGAATACGAATAACATAGTAACTTCGATACTTATGCATATGACAGGGACGGTGGAAAGGCCAAACGTTTATAAGTACTCACAGTAGACAAGGGAGTGGTAGTAGCTTAGAGAGGGATAAGCAAGACGCAACTAACATGATGAGAGAACTCGCAACAGCAGGAGCAAGTAAACAGAGAGAGAGAGAGAGAGAAAGAGAGAATCAGTTTAAAATCGCCCTAACTCGCTACCTCCAGATTCCGAAGAATTATCTCAAAAATGACTAACGATGACAATAGTTTTCAGATGGGAAATTCAAGGCACGTTAGGGGGGGGGGGGGGGGGTAAGGTTTTAAAATTTTTTATTTTGCATTTTTTTTTATTTTTTTTTTTCTGAATGCACAACATGTCGAGAGTATTGTGTCAAAATTCCAAGTAAATCGGAGCAAAACTAATGAAGATACAGCGTTTCAAGCGACCGGCCCTCATGCTCGATTTGTAAGTATAAGAAACTTTAAATTGATTTTCCCGAAAACGTCATTTTTGAAGTTCGTGAACATTATAACTCAAAATCTACTTGACCGATTCTTTTCAAATTTTGAACACTATTTCTACAGATAAATCAACAGGTAATCAGAGAGAGTTTTTTTTGTTTTACTGTTTTCTTCCATTTTATAAAAACAAATTCACCGAAATTTTTTCAGCGAAAATCGCGTTTTTCACTTTCAAATGCTGCCAAAAATAAAAAAATCGAAAAAAAAAGAAAAACTCTCTCTGACTATCTAGGGAAACTTATCACCTTTTAAACGCATTTCGATTTTTTTGTTTCAGATAATCCGGTAACGAGTTATGAAGTTCACCGCATAACAACTTTTTGTTGAAGCGTCTCCGGAGATTCGCTGTCACGGACTTATTTATTGATATTTTTGATTGAAATTTTTTCCAAAAATACTTCAGATGTTATACTATAACGTGTGTATGGAATAAATAAACCAACATTATTCATATCTCCAGAAAAAAATAATGAAAATATGCCTTATTTCGCCCTGAAAACCTTACCCCCCCCCCCCTTAAAAATCAAAACAAAAATAAATTTAAAAATATCTTAGCTCTGAAAAAAATCGTATCATTGAAGCTCACAAAATCACGTATAAGAGACGTGAACAAGGAAAAAAGTAGAAGGAAATAAGAGAATAAGCAATAATGTTTGATAAACTCACCAGAGAGAGATACTAGGAGAAAGCCTAGCAAATCGAGACTAGTCTTACTTATGGGGCACAACGGTGTATCGTTTATTATTGTTTATTTATTTATTTATTTTTTTTTTTACTCTTATACGTTTATTTGGCGCTGTAAATAATTTTTTACATCTTCTTTGATATTTTTTCTATAATAATTCTGTTTATATCTTTTATTCGTTTTATTTACACCCTTGCATTCTCCTGCGGCGGGAGCATGCATCTCTTCTATTATTCTGCTTCGATCTGTTTCTTTTATAATTTTGACTTTTCCTTGAAAGACTATGATTTTTATTCCTTTTTTCCTTTTAAAATATGCGTCATTTTAATTGAAATATCGTTTGTAATGTATTGTATTATACCTGTCGAATCTTTCCAATTTTTTTCTTGACATACTGACGCAAAATAAACTTCATTGTTTTTATAGAATATTTTTACTTTATCTGGTTCTAGATTTGAAAATCGTGGTAATTTTTTCTCAAATAAGTTTTGTGTTTCTTTATCACACGGCATTTCGTCACTAGCTATAAAATACTAACAGTTATCTTTTCTTGTAAAAAATTACTTCGCGCCTCAGACGGCTAATCTTTTATATGTTGTTATTTTATTTTTATTCATACTCACCTTGTTCGAATTAAAATCTTTCCCATTTTAATCATTTATATTTTGAAAATTGTTTCAACTATCTTTTTCTTTTTCATTACGATCATTTCTGATATTTTCATAAATTTTATTATCTTCTTTTGCAAATTTTTTACTTTCACTTCTTTACTTTTGAAAATTGTATTGAATCGTTTGACTTTTATTTAAGAGGACATTCGTGTTTGAAATTGAAAAAAAAAACACTTTTTAAAAATTTTATTATAAAAAAACTATTATATTTATTGACAAAATTTCTTTTGGACATTGTTAAACAGTCTCTAAAGAATATAAAAAAAATTTTTTTTTCATTTTTAGTTTGCCTTGGCTGCTGTAGAGGGCGTCATACAAAAGTTACTTTTCAAACGGTAGGACATATTGTGGACTTCCTGTAACAGATTTTTAAAAAATTCAAAATGGATTCTATTCTTGAGACTCAAAACTATACAATAAGCCTCTAAAACTCATACTTTATCATATTTTTAAGTTTTTGTATGTATATTTCTGAAAAATGCGAAAAAACGGCATTTTTTGGGGGTGAATCACCCCCGTAAAAAAAAACGGGGGTATTTTTTTAAACTTCTAGAATCTTATTGTTTACTATTTTCAATAAGTAATCGAATGCTCTTTGGTTTTTTAAAATCGGTCGAGTAGATTCGGAGAAAAATGTCCTACCAGTTTGAAAAAGGTAGTTTCGAGAAAAACGCGTTTAAAGTTTTTTTGCCATAATTTTATTGAATAAAAGGTCGAAAAATTTTGTTTTACCTTTAATCGGCCATTCCTGGTGAATACTTAGGACCCTTGTTATCTAGTAATTACTGTAAGTGGCTGGCCAAAGCTTTTTTCTTCTTAATTCGACCTTCTTTTGACTGCTCACTGCTCCTCCTATTGGCTTGAGAGATACGGTCCTCGTCAACTTTTTGCGCAAAAGCCGTTGCAGTTTCGCCAATTTTGATGCTCATGAGATCCATAATAGCTAGGTAAGTTCTCGAGCCTTCGTTGAAAATGGATGCTGCGATCCACGCTGCAATTTCAGTCACATCTTTGCCAGAAAACTTGCTTTTCGGAGAAATGTTCCAAATCAAATTGTTGTAACTTTCGTTACTATTTTGAGTATTTTTGCCAAGACATCTTTGCATCTCTAATTTATTTATGGGGATATCATCTCCATAAGGTTTGCTATCTACCACATTCGTGTAAGTTTTGCTGTCACCGTCGCCAATATAATTACCGTAAAAGACATCATAAAGTTCTTTTGATCTATGAAAAATGCTTACGACTGAGTGAGTTTCCATTTTTTCAGCAGATCCTTCGTGATAAGCTGAGCATTCAGATTTATGTTCCTCGTACCACATGGCAAAGTTTGCCCCACTTAGCTGAGATTTATTTATATTACACGCTTGACAAAATGACGATTTAACCTCCACATCCAAAATTTTGCCTGTAAATTTTCCTATGACTGAAAAAACACCCATCAATGATGTAAAACCTCTCTTAGCCCAAGTACCGTCGCCTGATACAGTCAAAACGTTAGCTTTATTGCCAGCCTCCTCATTTAATTGCATTTCTTCTTTGACTGCTTTTTTAGTAACAAAATCAAAACATTGTTTACAAGCTTTATGTATTCTTGAAATTACAGTATAATAAAGCGAGTCCGAAAATTTTGCAGGAATACCCATCAAACTCAAAAACATATTCACGCTATTATACCCTACGCCGAGAACTCTCAAGACAAATATGAGTCTCTGATTTATTTCGTACAAATTTCGAGATATAGATGGGGAAGATTCAATGAATTTTCTACCACACGAACATTCCACACAGATTTTAAATCCAAGGCCTCTACCTTTTTGTTGGGTAAATGAAATTTCACCATTACATTCTTTGCACTTTGTATATTGAGAAAGAGCCGAAAAGACTAAATTAAAGCACAAAATCACATACTGGATAGAGCTGTCCGTAGGAAGTTGCAATTCACTACTTGTTTTTAATTTTTTAGCAGAGGAACTTGGTAAATCAGGATTTTTTTCTGCAGTAAACTGATTGCCAGTAAATGTTCTTTTTTTGTTTTTACGTCTAAAACGAGGAGTACTCCGATTACCTTTGAAATGACCACCAGGTTTAGACATTTTTTACAACTTCTTAGCCAATTTTTAACGAATATAAAAAAAATAAAACACGTGCTTGCTCAAAGAATAACACAGAGCAACTGCCAAGCAGTATAATATCACATATATGTATACTAAATATGTTTACACCAGAAGAAGAAGCAGCTGGCGCGCCGCGCTACACGCATGAATAGAAACCGGTTTTTACTCATGGGCATGCGCTGTTACAAATACAGCTGTAACTTTTTTTCTATTACGAATTTCTTGATGAAATTTTAGGAGGCAACTTTTGAACGTATATAAAATCGAAATATGTAAAATTCTCAAAATCGATTTTGTAAAAATTCCAAAGGCGAATGTCCCCTTAAGATTCAGCTTTTTAGGTTGCTCATTACGATAATTATATTCTGGGAATCAACAGCAGATTTTCGTGGCTAAATTACTCTTAGTCAAGAATTCTTTGAAATTCTTTATATTAGGTTGCTGCTGATGAAATGGCCTATTTAGCAATGACGTAAAGTTGGTTGCAATTTTAGTGTATTATGTTGGCACTAGGCGGCGCAAATGATATGACATATTGAAGTATAAATGCTGCTACCTTGGTTTATGGAGTCATTTCTGTTTTGCACTTTATAGTGATCGTAAAAACAAAAAGAGAAAGTGAACATGGAAGTGAATCAAAAACGGCTACTTTTACTATACAAATTTAAATTAGGGTACAACGCAACGGAAGCAACGAGGAATATTAACAGCGCATTTGGGCCTGATACAGTTAGCGAACGAACCACTCGGCGGTGGCTCGAAAAATTTCGATCCGGAGATATGGACCTTGGAAATGAGCCACGTGGACACCCAGGACCATCGATCAATAACGATGAGCTGCGTGCATTAGTGGAGCCTGACCCCCACCAAACCATAAGGGATCTTGCCGAGAAATTAGGCGTTCACAATCCGACAGTTTGCCGCCACTTGCAACAACTTGGAAAAGTGAAAAAGCTTGACAAATGGGTTCCGCTTGATCTTATCGAGCAAAATATGACGTGTCGAATGGAGATTTCAAGTTCTCTTCTCTCCCGCAACAAAAAGGAACCGCTCTTGCACCGAATTGTGACCTGCGATGAAAAGTGGATTTTATGCGATAATCGTCGCCGATCGGCCCAATGGCTAGATGCCGATGAAGCGCCAAGACACATGCGGAAACCAAGCCTTTATCCAAAGAAAATAATAGTAACTGTACGGTGGTCTGTAGCTGGAGTTATCCACTATTCGTTCCTGCAACCTGGCGAAATCATTAATGCTGAGAAATACTATGCTCAACTGGATGAAATGCATCAGAAATTGATAGTCCAACGACCTAGGCTTGTCAACAGGGATGGAGTGATACTGTTTCATGATAACGCACGACCTCATGTATCGAGAAAAACGGTCCAAAAATTAATCGAGTTGTGCTATGAGACTCTTTCTCACCCTCCATATTCACCAGACCTCTCACCAACAGATTACCATTTCTTTAAACATTTGGATTACTTTTTGACAGGAAAAAGATTTAATAATGAAGCTGCTGTCAAAAATGCCTTCGAGGAGTTTCTTCGAACTAGAAACTCGGACTTTTACAAAACTGGAATAAATGTACTAGTATCTCGTTGGGAAAAGTGTGTTGCATTTATTGGTACCTATTTTGATCAAATAAATTGTCTTTATAAAAAGTTACAGCTGTTTAAAAATTTATTACTAAGTCGGCCTTTTCATCTGCAGCAACCTAATATAATCGTGTCATGAAGCCTCATGAACGTCAGCTGCGACACCATAATATTAAATTGATTGAAAGCAACTTCTCACTCATAAGAAAAAAAAATTTGGAGTTATTAACTTTTAGTTGAAAATTTGTCAGATAATAGTTTACTTATATTGGGTGTACAACTTTGCTTCCGCCGTTTTGCAATAGATAGCTGTAGCGGTAGGTAATAGTTGAAATAAATTGATCATAGATGTCATACAATAAGCTTAGGTATTTGTAAACATAACACCATCGAAATATTAGTCGATTTGTGTTTGCATCATAAAGTTATTCTCGATTAAACATGTCAGCTTACGAGCCAAATTCTCGTCATTTGCGGGAGGTTTTAATTTTCTGCTTTAATATGAAGAAATCTGCGACTGAGGCTCATCGAATGCTTTCAAATACCTATGGTGAGGCCGCTATTAGTGAAAGAACGTGCCGAGAGTGGTTTCAACGCTTCAAGAACGGCGATTTTAACGTCGAAGACCATCATGGCGGTGGAAGAAAGAAGGTTTTCGAAGATGCAGAATTGGAGGCATTACTTGATCAAGACTCGTGTCAAACGCAACAAGAATTGGCAGGATCATTGGGAGTGACGCAACAAGCCATTTCAAAACGCCTGAGAGTCATGGGAATGATTCAGAAACAAGGAAATTGGGTGCCGTACGAGTTGAAGTCGAGAGATGTTGAACGGCGTTTGTGTGTTTGTAAAAAGCTGCTTGCAAGCCAAAGACGGAAGGGATTTCTGCATCGCATTGTGACTGGGGACGAAAAATGGGTTCACTACGATAATCCCAAGCGCAGAAAATCATGGGGATATCCCGGCCATGCTTCCACGTCGACAGCCAAACCGAATATTCACGGTTTCAAGGTCATGCTTAGTATTTGGTGGGACCAGCTCGGCGTAGTGTATTATGAGTTGTTAAAACCGACTGAAACAATCACAGGCGATCGTTATCGAACGCAATTAATGCGTTTGAGCCGAGCATTGAAAGACAAACGGCCGCAATACAACGAGAGACATGATAAAGTGATTTTACAGCATGACAATGCTCGACCCCATGTTGCGAAAGTGGTCAAAACATACTTGGATACTTTGAAATGGGAAGTCCTGCCCCACCCGCCATATTCTCCAGACGCTGCTCTCTTGGACTATCACTTGTTTCGATCAATGGCACACGGCCTGGCTGACCAGCACTTCCGGTCTTATAAAGAAGTAAGAAATTAGATCGATTCGTGGATCGATTCAAAAGATGACCAGTTTTTTCAACGCGGGATTCGTATGCTGCCCGAAAGATGGGAGAAAGTAGTGGCCAGCGATGGACAATACTTTGAATCATAAATGTATAACCAGTTTTTTACAATAAAGCCTCGAATTTCGGAAAAAAACAGCGGAAGCCAAGTTGTACACCCAATACTTCAAATAAAAAGAAAAGTTATCTGGTTGTTTGTCCATGGAAACCTCGTTAGCTGGTATATTTAGATATGCGAGCGAATTAGTTTACTTAACGTATATTTAAATGAAGAATAAATTAACTTTTATAGGACGAGATTGGCGAAATAGCGACCCGCCAGGAAAACAAAATATTCTATGTTTTTTAGGAAAAATTTGATGTACGTTGAATTTTCTGTTACGTATGGGACTAGTCTCTTTTGGGACCCTTAGTTGAGTCGAAGATTCGCCATAAGTTATGCATTCAATTTATTTATAAATTTTACGTCT
Source organism: Chalcis sispes (assembly GCA_949987625.1). Taxonomy (NCBI): domain Eukaryota; kingdom Metazoa; phylum Arthropoda; class Insecta; order Hymenoptera; family Chalcididae; genus Chalcis; species Chalcis sispes. The sequence continues at coordinate 25,564,263 of OX465094.1, forward strand.
TGAAAGAGGCTGATTCAAACTGAAAATTTACTGTTCTCTTGAGATTAAAAAAATTGAATTAAAATTAAAACGCAATATTGGTCTTAAAAAAAATAAATTACTATTTTTATTGAGTTAATTTTACGCTGATGTAATAATTTCAAAGCAGCGTAACTCTTTATTTGAATGTACTTTATTCAAGTGTAACGAATGAATTTTCGTCGTTCATAACATAAAGTCAAGTACAATATATTAACCCTTTCAGTCACGCAATTTGATTTTATTTGATATTGAAGTGTAAATAACACATCCTTCAATAAGTCCCGAGACTAACCGAGAGGTGGTGCTAGTAGTACCAAACTGGCCACGTTTCCATAGAGTGCGAACCTTTACATGAAACGTGTAAAAATTTCACGTCGATCGGATCACAGATAGCAGAGTTATCGAGGTTAGAGTAAAGTCACTTTGTAATTTGTTTGAAAAATGGAAAAAAGCGAGTTTCGCGTGTTGCTAAAACATTGTTTTTTAATGGGTAAAAACACCGTAGAAGCCTAGCAATGGCTTGAAAAATATTACCTGGACTCCTCTCCATCCAAACCAACGATTTGTCGTTGGTATGCTGAGTTTAAACGTGGTCGTATGGACACAAACGATGCGGAACGTTCGGGTAGGCCATTGGAAGCCGTTACACAGGAAAATGTGAGTGAAGTGTTAAAAATTGTAATGAAAAATCGCAAAGTGAAGGTCCGTGAGATTGCAGAAATGACACAGATATCATCTGGAAGCGTATTTACAATCCTTCATGAAAAATTGAGCATGAAAAAGGTTTTTTCCAAGTGGGTGCGCGATGGCTTTTAGTGGAACAAAAACAGCAACGAGTCGACGATTCAGAGAGCTGTTTATCGCTATTTACTCGCAATAAAAAGGATTTCCTGCGTCGATACGTGACCATGGATAAAACATGGATACATCATTTCACTCCGGAGTCGAATCGGCAATCATCTGAGTGGCGCATTGCTGGCGAAAGCCACCCAAAGCGTCCAAAAACGCAGCAGTCTGCTGGCAAAGTCATGGCGTCTGTTTTTTGGGATACACATGGCGTGATTTTCATTGACTACCTGGAAAAAGGTAAATCGATTAACAGTGATTATTATATTGACTTGTTGGTACATTTGAAGGAGGAGATCGCAGCAAAACGACAGCACATGAAGAAGAAAAAAATCCTTTTTCACCAAGACAAAGCACCATGCCACAAGTCCATGAAAACAATGGCAAAATTGAACGAATTGGGCTTTGATTTGCTTCCCCACCCCCCGTATTCGCTAGATTTAGCCCCCAGTGACTACTGGCTCTTTGCTGATCTCAAAAAAAAAAATTTGGCTCGAATGAGGAGGTCATTGCCGAAACTGAAGCCTATTTTGAAGCAAAGGATAAATCCTTCTATAAACATGGTATAGAAATGTTGGAAAGGCGTTGGAAAGATTGTATCACTCTAAAAGGAGATTATATTGATGAATAAAAATGATTTTTGAAAAAAAATGTTGTTTTCGTTGTTAGTCTTGGGACTTATTGAACGATGTGTTATATGTACAGAGTGCAGCAGCATAACTTTCTTTTGTCAAAACTTAATAAAACCCATTTTATGAATTAGAAAATTTTTATTTGTTTTTTATAATGTAGACGCATACCTAAAATTTTATTTTACATAGTTTTGAAGATCAAATCAGGTAGGTGACGTTCCCAATTTTCCATACACTGAGTAAACCGATTTCTGGCGTTTGTCATGACTCTTGCCAGCATAGCAGGCTTTAGGTTGGCGATTTTTTTCTGGATGTTGGTTTTAAAATCTTGTAGGATCTTTGGTTGGTTCACATAAACACGGGATTACCAAAAACCCCATAGAAGAAAATCACTAGGGGCTAAATCAGGAGAGCGGGCCGGCCACTCCAAATCGCCCCTAATTGAGATGAGGCACTTTGGGAAGTGTTCCTTTAAAACAGCCATCGATGCTCTTGAAGAGTGTGCCGTTGCACCGTTTTGCTGGAACCAAATTTTTCCTAATTCCAAGTCATCTAGCCGTTAGAAAAAAAATTCCTGTTACATGTTTACATACTGGTCCGAATTCACTGTCACTACAACTTTATTTTTCTTAAAGAACCTGGGACCATTAACTCCAGCTGAGGAAATTTGTATACCACATTGTGACTTTAGGTGGATGCAAAGGCCTTCGATGCAATTCTCAAGGATTGGTGTCAGCTCAGTAGCGCCTGTTTTGTTTGTTGATGGATCCACATAAATGAAAATGGGCTTCATCACTAAAAAAAACAATAGCGTCCTCAGAAACGACTTAGAGAAGAACCTCACACGCGTTCCTCCGAGAATTGAAGTCACGTTTAGAAAGTTCGTGCACAATCGCCATCTTGCAAGGATGGAAATGAAGATCATTATAAAGAATTCTCCTCACAGAACAATCGGAAAGTCTAAGGGCAGATGTATGTTTGCGCGCAGAACGCCGTGGTGATCGCAACATTGAAGCTCTCACTGTCTCAATGTTCTCAGGTGATCTAATGGGCTAAAGGACTCCAGTTCTTCGTCTTGTCGCACTTGCAGTTTGTCTGAACGTAGTGACCCACATAAAAATGATATAACATGATTTCCGGTCCGGGACAGGGGCCACCGGGGCTAAATTAAAGCGATTCCGAAAGGCGCACTAAGTTGCGATCACAGAACATCTGCTCGAAAAGTAGGTCTCAACAGCAAAAGCACGCTCCTCACTGTTTCAAAGCATGATTGCGACTGAACTATGTCGGGAAAAAACTTTTTAGTCCCGCCTCTCGAACGAGACTACTAGCGCTCCGCTACCACTTCAACTGACTGAATGGCGCGCATTTTAAAAAAGGAAGTTATGCTGCCGCACCCTGTTTTTGAAGTATTTTTCGACGTTAAATCGGAATCCGATATTCAAAATACAAAAAAGTAAAATTCCTGAAATGGGGTAAAAATTACCTGTTTTATCAGGAAATAATTATTCTCAAATATTAGTCCAAAAATCCTTTTCAATATTTTTTCTTTACCGAATACGAATATGATGTTGAAAATACAATAATCATGAAATCTACTTCTAAAATGGAATAAAATCTACCCTTCTTTCATAAAATCAAATCATTTTTGATAAATCAGTACAGATATAAGTTTCTGATGTACTTTTCAGTGCTCAATTCGAATTTGATATCGAAAACAACATATACTCAAAAGCACAACTTTTTACTTTTTCTGCTAATAAGTGGATTTTAACTAATCTGCTTTGTTAACGTATTTCATATGATTGTTATATTCCTCAGTAACCTGCGGACAATCAAGCTGAATGATGGTACCATCTTTCTAACATTGATTTACAGTAGTGCTGATAGAAGGATCGTGAAAATTAAATACAAATTGGACGTAATTATTATCTTTCTATTTCACTCAACTGATACCTTTGTATGAGGTTCAGATTTGATAGTTTCTTCTTTGCATGTTTTGTCTTCTGTCTGTTTTTTTGGCAAATCTTTGCGATCTTCTTGCACCGTTCCACAAGCTATAACATCTTTATTTTTGAGCTTAATCATTAAATCATCACTGCTAAAATAGTTATCAAAATGTACTTGATAATTTTTTGAAACGATTTGACGGGTCAAATTGATTACAACTCTCCCATGCAATTTTTTTTCTGCTGTAATAGAAATTTTTCCAGTATAAACCTGAAATTTAATTATAAAACCATGTTCATCTGCTCTAACCTAAATTTAAAAACCCCGCTTTATAAATTTCTGCGGATTATAGTGTTTGAGAGAGTTTCTACCTTTGAATTTGACCATACTTTCAACAACAGCTTGTCTTTCTGATGGTTTGTAGAATTTCGAATAATTTTTTTGTCTTTCATTGTCTTCACTTTTGTCGTCACCTGGAATTCCAGAAACTTCTATTGTGAATCGTGTTCTATATATTGTAAAATAAACAGAAACTTTTAAAACAATGAACTAAATTATTCCCAGTGAGCAGTACAGCTAAAAAATGTTAGCTTGAAGTCGAAACTGTTGTCAAGAAAATATACCTATGTTACTTTTAAATAATAAAAAAAATGTCTAATGTGGGATGAGAAGAAGAAATTTCACCTAGCTACACTAGAATAATTTCGAAATTGATCTTTGCAATTATTGCAAGTTCATATTCATTTTTTCATAAAAAAAGAACTATCTAAACGCAGATACACATACACATATGTGTTACAGATAAATATAATTTTTTTTTTTTCTGAGGGAGGGGAAATCCTTTTCACGGACCATTAAGAAGGTTCCGTGCCCCCCCCCCCCGGTGTGTGGGACTCGCAATCGTTGCCCTACCCACTAAAACCCCTCCACCTAGCCTGGTCGTGGTACCCACTCCAGAACTACTTGCGCATTGCGTCGGAATGGGACCAGGCCTTCGCAAGCAAGGCGCCGTCTTCTTAAGGCCTGTTGAACCTCCTCATCTATCTTCTTTCTCTTAATTGTCGTCCTCTATGGACTACCTATGGCAGGCCGTCCAGGGCGGCCTTTTTTTGTCGAAGGACCCTCCTAACAAAGGACGTGACCTTCGACCACGCCGATTGACCCTGTAGCATGACGGAGACAATATTGTCTGGCGTGATGACTCCAAGGTCTTTTTCTAACTCTCCCCGCTCGACGCTCCAGCGCTCGCAATAAAAGAACGTGTAGAGAGCGTCGTCGCAGGGACAGTCACAAAGGGCACAGCCACTAGCCTCTACCTTCCCCATACAGTGAAGTTATTTGAGGAAGAGGCCGTGCCCTGTCAGGGACTGGGTAAGGTAGTAATCCATCTCACCATGGGAGCGTCGAAGCCATGGCTCGAACTGAGGGATCAGCCGAGCCATCCAACGCCCCCGTGGGTCCAGTTCCCAACGTTGTTGCCAGGCCCGCAAGGATTGGGCTTGGGCTTTCTCCGTTGCAGCAACCTTGCCGAGTTCAGCTTTGTTCTGGTGCATGAGCTAACGCTTTTGAGCCAGAAGGTCGATAGGGACTACTCTAGCGACTACCGGCACCGCAATCCCCGAGACCGTTCGATACGAAGAAGCGATGCGAAGGGCCCCTCTTCGCTGTACCGCGGCCATTTCGCGACGATACTTCCACGTCCGCAGTGCTTCAGCCCCATATAGCATTATGGACTCCACGGTCCGCATAAGCAGGCGTCGCTTGCAGGGATTCGGGCCCCCAATGTTGGCCATTACCCTGCTAAGAGACGCCGTTCCGACGGCCGCTTTGTCCATAGCTCTTTGGATCTGGTGCCAGAAGGTAAGCTTGGAATCAAGCATTACCCCCAGGTATTTCACCGATGGCTTGGTTAGGACTGACGCTTCCCCCACATCGAAAGTACGTATCTTATCGATACGCCTCTTGGTAATCAAGACGATCTCGGTTTTTGAGGCTGACATCTCGATGCCATGATCGTCCATCCACCGCACCACACGGCGTATCACCTGATTCAAACGCATCTGTACTGCCTCCACATCGCGAGCAATGATGACGACAGCAACGTCATCTGTGTACCCAATCAGGAAGGTCTACTCCGGCATCTCCATGCGCAGGATCCTGTTATACGAAATATTCTATAATTCGGGACCTGGCACTGAGCCTTGTGCAGCTCCAGCTGTGAGCTTCCTTCTTTTCGGTCCATCCGATGTTTCGTACACGATGTAGCGATCCGTCAGGTAGCTCTGAATTATTCGAAGAATGTATCCAGGAGCCTGGAAATCACGCCGCATCGCGTTTAGAATATCGGCCCACCTGACCGAGTTGAACGCGTTCTTCACATCCAGGAGGACCAGCAGGCAGACCGGGCGAGAATGTTGGTTGCCCCGTTTCACGGTTCTGGTAGCCTCCACCACCTCCTGGATAGCACCGATTGTCGACTTACCACTCCAAAAACCGTGTTGCCTTTTGGCTAGAATTCCAGCGCAATGCACGTCTTGCTGGAGTCGGGGTCGCAATAGGCCTTTCAGGAGTTTGCCCGTGGTGTCGAGCATACACAGAGGCCGATAGGAAGATGGTCCACCGGACGGCGCCTTGCCCTTGCCGATAAGCACAAGCCTCGCAACCTTCCACCGGGCACAGAATGTACCCGCCTTTAGGCACGAGTTGTACATACCGAGCAAGAGCTCTGGATGGAGTTCAGCTACGGCCTTGAGTATCTCCGCCGGAATTCCGTCGGGTCCCGGCGCCTTCCGATTCTTTATCGAACCAACAACTCGTTTGAGCTCCTGTTCAGTGAACAATGGAAAGTCCGGGTCGATCGGTGCTATTGCCTGATCCTCGAGCAATGGATGCGTCGGGAAAAGGGCACTGACAATACTGTCGATCGTATCCGTGTCCGTGGGTGCTCCTCGAGAGAAGGCACCCAGCTTCTGCATAACGATCTTGTACCCCAGACCCCACGGATCCTTGTCCAGTTCCAGGCAAAGCTTTTTCCAGCATTGGCGCTGACTGGACCTGATGGCCCGTCAAAGCTCTATTTTGGTCGATTTGTAGTCGTCCATTTTCCCTGCTAGATCGCCGTCCCGTTTTCTGGATCACGTCGCTAATCGCCGAGATCTCAGACACTTGCGCCTGAGGTTAGCGATCTCATCTGTCCACCAGTGGGCCGGACGTCGCACGATCTTCGGTTTCCTCCGCGAGATCGCCTCCTTGCAAGCTCGGTGGATAAGACGCATAGTAGCGTCCGTCACCGCCTCTGCTCGCTCGGAGGCTGGGAGGTCATCTGGGACTTCTTCAAGGGATCCCCAACCGCGCGTAATTGCCAGAGATAGTTCTTCCCTATCAAGTTTATCAATATTCCATCTGGTTGGGCCACGCGTATCGATTGGCCTTCCATCGCCCACGCGGAAGGTGATGTACTGGTGACCCAGTTGAACCCTTGACACGCGCAACCAGACTTGCAGATGCGAGAGACACATCGGGTATGGTCTCTCGATACCCTGGCCGTCTAAAGGTTGAGATGCGGCCGGTATTAAGTACCACCAGCCCGAGCCGCGACATCGCGTCCATGACTCGCCTCCCCCTTGAGTCCGGCCTGTCCATCTCCCATTCCAGAGCTTTCGCATTTAGATCTCTGGCAATTATTAGATCGCCCTCCATGTCTCTGACGGCGTCTTCCAGACTATCAAGTCTAGTCTGGACGTCACCTATAGTTTCGTTTGGGGTAAAGTAACAACTGACGTATGTGACGTCAGTGTCTCTAACCCAAACGAAACCATTACCAGATCTATGGCTCACGACGCCGAAACGACGTGGATCAGGAACCCAGATGGTTGCTGTTCCGCTATCATCGGAATACCACTCTCCCGTTTCCCTGCTCCGATACTGTTCGCAGATAAGAACTATATCCACGGACAGGTCGAAGCAAATTTGCGGGAGTAGATCGTGTGCCGTTCGGCTCCTATTCAAATTGCCCTGCAAGAGTTGCATCATCGCTGGGCCTTAGATATGGCTGCGCGATATGCAGCGCAAACGCTCGACCCGGCAATGTGTTTACGCATTGCCGGATCGCCTTGTGCTTCCCAAAGGAAGCACTCGGGTGGCGCCGCGCAATCGGCGGCCCGATGATCCTTTGCTCCACACCTATAGCACCAGTTCGACCTGTCCGGTTCCTTACAGTTCTGGCTTGAATGGCCGAAACCGAGGCACTGGTAATACTTGAGTGCTACAGTTTTTTGTCACACTCTGCAATTCACCCAGCCGATCCAAAGCCCAGCCGACTCGAGCAATCGGTTGGTGCTGACTTCGTCGATGGTCACGAAGGCCATCCGCTGTGTAATAGCGTTTGACTTGGTTAGCGCTACTTTTATTGCCCCGCAGTACCCCGGCAGGGCGCTCCGAAGGGCCTCTTCAACTTCTGCCTTCGAGGTGCATCAGTCTAGGTCTCTGATCTCCAAGATCGCCCTTGGGATCAGCTGCCTGACTGAGCCTGCACCCCCAACAGCTCTTTGAAGGGCGGTTGATAGGCCCTTCCATCGCTCGGCAGAGGTATTCCTTAACTCGAGGAGAACCTCGCCAGCTATAGTGCGCCGAATCGATTTGATTTCGGCGCGGCAAGCTTCGGGCTTCACATCCTTGCGGACCTGACCTAAAATATCGGCGTACGTTTGGCCGTCCACCGGCTAAACGCAGATTGCTTCGGGACACGTTCTCTTCGCTCTTGCGTTTTTCTTTGGTGCAGCGGCTTTTTCCTGTGGCTGCTGCTGCACCTTTTTTTCTTTTATTAAGAGCCCGTCCTTTGGCTCTTTGCTAGGGGTCGTCTTGGTCTTTTTCTTTCTCTTCTTGGCGACCTCCGACCATGTTTGCGCTTCCCCAGGCGTTTGAGTGTAGAAGCTGGGCGGGCTGGAGGCCGGCCTCTTTGACTGAGGAGTTGCTCTATCGCTGATCACCGTAGTGAACAGCTGTTTTCGAGCCTCACTGGCTGCTAAAGTTGTGTGCCGGAGTTTATCCAGCATCTCCTCCATCCTTGGTATACCCTGTTTGATGGAGGTCTTAATGTTGGGCTGACTTTTCAAAGCAGCCAACATCTCTTTTATGATAGACTGCGTACCGTAGATACACTCCATCGTAAGTCTCTCGCTTTCCGCGAGTTTTCGCGGAAGGAGATTCTCAGCACTTGCAGAAATGGGTGCATTTCTGCCTTCATCATGTCACGTACTTTCACCATCCTCCGGTTTCGGGGGAAGACCAGTGCGTGAATTATGTATTGGAGGTGTACAGGTAGTACACCTTTCCTCTTCTTTTTTCTCTTTTTTGTCAGTCGTTCTATCCGCCATGGTTTTGATAGATAAAGACTCCTAGAAACGCTCCGCTGCTCCACGGAAGACCCACCATCTCGGGGCCCCGGTAGTGGCAGTCGAACCATGGTCATTCATCTCGACTCGTGTTTCGGGCCGGCACCTGGGGTCGGATCGTTTCTGAAGCTCACGCAGCTGCCAGGCCTGGTTGTCGGTCCGCATCCTCAACTCAGAAACCGTGACTAGCGGCCCTGAGTTTCTGGGATGATTCATGCCCCATTTCCCGACGACCACGCTGCCCCTAGGGGATCTTGCTTAAGTACGTTGTCCCCCTGAGCCGACTAGTTCCAGCGGGGGTGTTAGCGGAACCACCCGTCTAGCCGATGCAAGGCGCGAAGTCGTGTGTTGCTCCACAATACGCCCGTCATCTGGCGTCAGAGATATGACCTTAACGTCAGAATCACTTGATAAGCATGGCTTCACTCAACTCCCAGCGACCCCTTTACCGACGACACGGGATAGCCTCTCGCGGCTAAGAAAGAGGGAGGGTGCGCCTCTTTCGTGTATTGTGTAAAGTGTTAAATGGCCGCAAAGGCGACAAGTTTTGGATGGGTGTCAGTGTACTAGAGTGTGCGCTGTAAATGTGGGATTGCGTGTGTGCGTGAGTACAATAGTCTGTAGTGCGTGTATGTGTTCATGCACATGTGCTGCCCACTGGGATCCAATGTTCCACCACCCGCCGAAAAGAGTCCGTTTTACGGGACCTCTCCGCACCACACGGACTGGCTCCCGTTTATAGAAAGCACTCCCGATCGGCTTCACATTGGATCTCCCCGAGACAAGCAGCAGTATATGGGAGTGTAATTATGATGAGTGGTTGAACGTGTCAGCAACGTACCACTATACCGTGCATCATTCAAGGTTTTTTTTAGGAGGTGTAATTCCTCCCTCACCCCCTCCCTCTTTACTAGGAGAAGAGGTCCCGGGCTTGGGACCGGTATAGCGAAGTTACATATAAATATAATATACATCAATGAAATAATATAAATCAATAAAAAAAAATATATTAATCGCATTAGATAGTTTAGTAATAATATAGTCATTTATTAGTACCAAATTTATGCGCACACATACGCACGCAAAAAATGTAGAAAATTTAAATTTCGTAAAAAAAGATGTACTTTCCATCTCACCTTAGGTGTTTTTTTTTTTGTTTATTTTACGGCTTGCGGTCACGTTTACTGTAATTTCGACATTGGATTCGCATTCAGCGTCAAAAAAACATTAGGAACATATTTAACTCTTGCGTGTCAAAAAAAAATTGAATTGTAAGACTGAAAATAAAATGACGCCATTATATTAACGTTTGTGATTGAAAAGATTAAGACATGTAAACTCGAAGACTCGAGTAATAGGCATATGTGTAGAATTGAGAAGATAGCAAAATTCGAGAGTTAGAAGAAACGAGATGAAGCGAGAGAAAAAAAGCAGTAGACTATCTGAGAGAAATCAGTATAGAAAGACTAGACATGGTTCGTTTGCATACGTTATCCAGATACTGGCAGAAAACTTGTTATCTGTTAATAAATGAATATAAATGTTAAAAATTTATTCGCGATCGATAAATATTTATGAAATATAATAAGTTAATATTTACTGAATATCTTACTAAATAATGTTAAGCTTGGTTAAGTCGTGTGCGTTGTACGTGTATACTAGTACATGAATAAACACAATTTTACTATTAAAATAATATAAGTTAAATGTATTAGTGACCAAAAATTTTACTGCAATAGTTATTTAGTGTTAAGTTAAATTATAAAATCATTTTTTAATTAATATTTAACTTTGTGTAATAATATTATTTTGATATAAATACATTATACGAAGTGTGTTTAAAAAGTAAGGTGACTTTTCAAATTGCGTGGGTAACTTACATTCGATTATCAATTTTTTGTTGTTGTTTTGTTGGTACATATGCTGGAACATAAGTTCACAGATTTAAGTGTACAGCATACTTAGTTTGCTTTTGACAGATAGAAAGATTAGACGTATTTCAGTGTGCTTGGCGATTTTCTATTATTATAAAAAAAGGGTCAAGAATTTGCATCAAATTTTGTGTAAAAAATCAAATCAAGTTCTCTAAAACAGTTAAAATGTTGACAGTGGCATATGGTGAATCTGGTCTAAGTAAAAAAATGTGCAAGCTCTTACAAGCTCTCTTACTCTGATACAAGCTCTTCCAATATGGCCAAAAAGATGTCAATAACAAATTTTGCTCTAAACGCTCAGCACATCAATAATAGATGATAACGTCGAAGCTGTGAAGACAATTGTTTTGGAAAATCGTAGAACTGTCATAAGAGAAGTTGCTAAGGTTATCGTCATATCGGTCCAATCGTGTCATGCAATTTTTTCGCATGTTATGGGCATGAGATGTGTGTCAGTGAAGTTTGTGCCGAAACTTCTTAATTTTGATTAGAAGAACCGTCACATGAGCATCGCTTAGGAGCTCTTGAATAACGTCAATGATGGCCCTGATTTGTTCAAAACTGGTCATAACTGGTGAAGAGTTGTGGGTACATGGTCATGATGTCGAAATCAAAGCCCAATCGTCCCAATGGAAGCATCCAGAAGAGCCAAGACTGAAAAAAACACGCTAAGTTCAATCAAATGTCAAACTTTGCTCATTGGTTTTTTTGTATTACCGCGGCGTAGTGCATCAGAAGTTTTTACCACAAGGTCGTACGGTCAAAAAGGAGTATTACCTTAAAGTTATGCGAAGTTTGCGAGAAGCAATACGAAAAAAAAGTCCGGAATTGTGGAAAAATAATTCATGGCTTTTGCATCACGATAATGCACCTGCTCATTTATCGTTACTTGTGAGAGATTTTTGGCCAAAAACAACACGACAATCATGCCTCAGCCACCATATTTACCGGGTTCAGCCCCCTGCAACTTTTTCCTGTACCTAAAACTAAAGAGACCTATGGAAGAATGCAAATTTGCAATAGTTGAGGAAATAAAAACTGCACCACTGGAAGAGTTCAAGGCTATACCAAAAAGTGCATCGGGGATTGGAAAAAACATTAGCACAAGGGTATTGTATCTGAAGGAAATTTCTATAAAGGAAACATCATAAATATTGATGAATAAATAAATATTTTTTCATAAAAATATAAAGTCACTTTACTTTTTAAACACACCTCGTATTATATTTATGTATACATTGTAATTTTTCTTCAGTTCTCATAAAAATAGTGAAAAATTATTGCGCAATTACTTTAGATAATATTATATAGTTAGAATCCACATGCACAACTATACAATATAAGATGATATTTTTTTAGTATTGCATTGATGGATGTGTTTGTATTTAACGTCAGTTTCAGCAGATCTTAAATTTTTTTAATGTATTAGGTTGCTGCAGATGAAATGGCCGATTTAGTAATAAATTTTTAAACAGCTGTAACTTTTTATAAAGACAATTTATTTAATCAAAATAGGTACCAATAGATGCAACACACTTTTCCCAACGAGATACAAGTACATTTATTCCAGTTTTGTAGAAGTCTGAGTTTCTGGTTCGAAGAAACTCCTTGAAGGCATTTTTGACAGCAGCTTCATTATTAAATCTTTTTCCTGTCAAAAAGTGATCCAAATGTTTAAAGAAATGGTAATCTGTTGGTGAGAGGTCTGGTGAATATGGAGGGTGAGGAAGAGTCTCATAGCACAACTCGTTTAATTTTTGGACCGTTGTTCTCAATACATGAGGTCGTGCGTTATCATGAAGCAGTATCACTCTATCCCTGTTGACAAGCCTAGGTCGTTGGACTATCAATTTCTGATGCATTCCATCCAGTTGAGCACAGTATTTCCCAGCATTAATGATTTCGCCAGGTTGCAGAAACGAATAGTGGATAACTCCAGCTACAGACCACCAAACAGTTACCATTATTTTCTTTGGATGAAGGCTTGGTTTCGGCATGTGTCTTGGCGCTTCATCGGCATCTAGCCATTGGGGCGATCGGCGACGATTATCCTATAAAATCCACTTTTCATCGCAGGTCACAATTCGGTGCAAGAACGGTTCCTTTTTGTTGCGGGAGAGAAGAAAACTTGAAATCTCCATTCGACACGTCATGTTTTGCTCGGTAAGATCATGCGGAATCCATTTGTCAAGCTTTTTCACTTTTCCAAGTTGTTACAAGTGGCGGCAAACTGTCGAATTGTAAACGCCTAATTTCTCGGTAAGATCCCTTATGGTTTGGTGGGGTCAGACTCCACTAATGCACGCAGCTCGTCGTTATAGATCGATGGCCCTGGGTGTCCACGTGGCTCATTTCTAAGGTCCTTATCTCCGGATCGAAATTTTTCGAACCACCACCGAGTGGTTCGTTCGCTAACCGTATCAGGCCCAAATATGCTGTTGATATTCCTCGTTGCTTCCGTTGCGTTGTGCTCTAATTTAAATTCCTATAGTAAAAGTAGCTGTTTTTGATTCACTTCCATTTCACTTTTTCTTTTTGTTTTTACGATCACTATGAAGTGCAAAACAGAAATGACTCCAATAAACCAAGGTAGCAGTATTTATACTTCAATATGTCATATCATTTGCACCGCCTTGTGCCAACATAATACACTAAAATTGCAGCCAACTTTACGTTATTGCAAAATCGGCCATTTCATCTGCAGCAACCTAATATTTTAATTCTAGAGGCTGCGCTTATTTACGTTTACAGAAAGTATTGGAGTTCTTCTGTTATCTTTCGTTAGCTCACGCTGATACCTACAGCACTCACATTGTGTGTGTCATGGTACTCCATACTAAAAGCAATTAGAAACTCGTGAGCTACTTATAGATGCTACATATAGATTATAGATCTACTATAATCACTGTATCATTCATTTTAAAAGCTGCGTCTGTTATCACGGTTATCTGATAAAAATAGCTATAAATATTTTACCTACTAAAATCGCTATAGGGTCATTATTCAAATGGATGCCAACTTAAAGGTCAGTAACTGTGATTGTCTGTTATTATACCTCTTCAAATTTTCTAGTGCCAATGATAAGCAGTTCAGATCGTTTTTTCAAGCAAATAATTGATTTGTGTCGTATGATGAAATGACAATGTACGTGCGAGTGCGCTTTGCGGTACATGTTGTGTGTGAGTGTGCGTGTGAGAGCGCTCCAGCTGGAAATTTTCTTAATTTTTCTTTTATATCGATCTTAGCTATACTTACTAGGTTGAGTTTATCATAATATATCACAATCTAACATGTTGCAGGCAAACTCTTTTTCAATGTCAAAAATTTTATTGAATATTACAGATTTAGCATGGAGTTGCAACACTACCCCATTGGATTGAATACACGACTGCAAAAAAAAATACAGTCTTCCTTCCGAATAATGCCAGTGAGATTTGTGAGTTCAGTGTTAATGTAATTTTCAGAAACTCTTTGCATAGTTTCATTTCAGCTAAGTGTATTTATCGTTTACTCATGTTAATAAATTACAAACAAATAAGAACGCGGGGGTACATGTAAGTGTAGGTATAGTGTCACTTTCTTATACTTTTGTTGTACGTATATACATGGCAATATATTAGGTTGTTCAAAAAGTTTTGAAAGCGACATCTATAGAGCAGTAGAAGAACCAAAATTTTTACGCCATTTTAATATTTTATCTTTCATATGAACATACCCAAAGTTTCATTCCACTCTGTCAATTCAATGTTTGTTTACAAGGCATTTGAAGTTAACGTGTCAGTGTATTTTTTTTACAATGGAAAAAACCGAATATCGTGCAGTGATAAAATTCTTTGTTTTGGAAGGTTTATCAGCAACGGAAATTCATACAAAAATGGTGAAAGTGTTAAAGGAATCTGCTCCTTCATTCCCAACTGTGCATCGATGGGTTTTAGAGTTTAGACGTGGTCGAAAAAGCGTTGAAGACGATCCACGCTCAGAACGTCTAAAAAATGCATCAACACCAGCATTTATAGCAAAAGTACAGGATATGGTTTTGGAAAATCGTCGATTGACCGAGAGAGATTTAGCAGAGGCCCTAGACATCTCATTAGGCAGTGTAAGTCATATTTTAAATGAAGTTTTGGGTTTCAGAAAGCTCTGTGCACAATGGGTGCCACATTCGCTCACAATGGAACAAAAACACGTTCGAATGCGACTTTCTGAGCAACATTTGGAGCGTTTTCGAAAGGATAAAAAGGATTCTTTGCGTCGATTCATCACTATGGATGAGACTTGGGTCTACCATCATGACCCTGAATCAAAACAAGAGGCTAAAGAGTGGTGTCAACCAGGTAGAAGGTGTTAGCGTCAGTTTTTTGGGATGCAAAAGGGATTTTGTTGGTGGATTATCTCCAAACTGGCAAAACAATAAATTCTGAATATTATTGTAACCTTTTGGACCAATTGGATGAAAAAATTAGTGAAAAAAGACCCGGTTTGCACAAGAAAAAAATCATTTTTCATCAAGACAATGCACCCGCTCACACAGCTCAAAAACCATCACTAAAATAACCGAATTAAAGTACGAATTGTTGCAGCATCCACCTTATTCGCCTGATTTAGCTCCCTCTGACTTCTGGCTGTTTCCACACCTCAAGAAATTCCTTCGTGGGAAGCATTTTTCATCAAACGAAGTGGTTATAGCCGTCGTAGAGGAGTATTTTGCAGGCCTTGCAGAAAGTCACTTCCATGATGGGGTAAACAAGTTGGAAGACAGTTGGACCAAGTGTATTGAACTTATGGGAGATTATACTGAGCAATAAAAGTGATTTCACCACCAAAAAAAAGTATCTTCATTTCCGCTTTCAAAACTTTTTGAACAACCTAGTAAATGTGATAAGACCTTGAAAATGCTTAGCTAATTATGTTGACATTGCATCAATCTTTAACTTTTATTTACAGTTGCTTTTCTAATTTTATTATAAGTAGTGTAGCTCGATCTAATTTTTTCCCTACTTTAACTTATTCTCCTTAAGGGGGGAAATCATAGTAGCACACAAAAAAATAGGCATATTTTCGGGAATTAATTTTGGCTGAATAAAAGTATCAATCGAAAATCTGTAAAGTAGGTTTTATAGCAATACTAAAAAAGTACAAAATGTAATTTTTTTAATAAAAAATATTTAAAAATGGCGGCTGCGCAGCATATGCTCCAAGGCGCCTATTTTTGAAAGCGTGTCGATGGCCGAAGACGTAGACTCCTTAATTTTTGACCTGGAAAAAAAACCAAAAGTTTTTAGTTTTCATATAACAACAGCTAGCGAGCTACGTAGGATTTTTTCGATGTATTTATTTTTTACAAAATGGTGCATGTTTGAAAATAAAGTTAAATTTTTAACAAAAAAAAACGCCATCAAATCTTCGATAAAAAAAACTAAGCCATATAAAATAAAAAATCCTAGGTAGCTCTGTGGAGAAAGATATTTCAAAGCTAATGTCGAAATTTCAAGTCGATCGGTAAAGATTTGCTCGAGTTATGTCTTCGGCGAGCTTAAAAAAAGTGGTTTCGAGAAAAACGCGTTTAAAGTTTTAAGTACTGAGATACCATACCTGAGTGGCGTTACCGCAGAATGAAAAATTTGGGCATTCGGACACTTTTGCCGTGTTCCATCATTTGGTATATTATTTTTAAGACCCTAAAGCACCTTTTAGGCGAAAAAAATTTTTTTCGAAAAATTGAAAATTTTACTGTGATTTCCCCCCTTAACGTATTTTTTTTATTTTATTTAAAAGAATTCATACAGATAGTAAATAATACATACAAGTTTAGAACATAAATATTTATTGAAATAGTGTAGGCATATCTATTGTCATATTCTGTAAGTAGGGAAGTAATTCAAAATTCTACATAACATACATATTCAGGGTTATCCATTTGTGTGTGTCCAAAGTTGTGAGTTTTTAATGAGGTCAAATAATCGTGATCTTGAACTTATCTTGAATGTGACCTTTAAAATTATTCGAAGGTAAACTTAAAAAATTCTATCGGAAACACTTACTTTTGAAGCCGTCAAAGTAAAGAGCGAAAAATTTTATAGATATATTTTAGATATAATCTTTTTGTATTCTTTTGTTTGACCTCGAGGTTGATTTTGAGGTCAAAACATAAAAAAATATTAATATCTTGAAAAGATTGAGTTGTATAGAAACGAAAGTCATGGAATTTTTTCAGGGCTATCTACTACTAATGACCCAAGGTTAGACCTTGACAATGACCTCGGAAGTAATTTCAAGGTCAAGCTGAATTTTCAGAGTGCAAAATTTTGTTTTTAACTTTGAAATGAGAAAATGAAATAAAATGTAAGCTATTCTTCTACGAGGTGTGGCAGAAAAGTAATAAAACTGTTTTTTTATTTACCAAAGATTTTATTTTTTTCAAACATCAATGTTATCCCCTTCAAAGTAGTTCCCTTGGGCAGCTACACACTGATGGAGACATTGTTCCCACTTTTGGTAGCTGTGAGTCTTCAACCGGCATGGTCTTTAGCATGTCCGTTACACTCTTTTGGATGTTTTCTAAAGTCCCGAAATGACGTCCTTCAAGGACATTTTTGAGTTTAGGAAAAAGGAAAAAGTCACAGAGACTGAGGTCAGGTAAATAGGGGGGGGGGGGGGGACCACAGGAATGCTTTTTGAGGTCAAAAGTTCTGTGATGGAGAGGGCAGTGTGACATGGGACGTTGTCATAATGGAGCATCCATTTTCTGCAATGTTTGGTCTCACGCGAATGACCCTTTTTCTGAGCCTTTCAAGAACGTCTTTATAAAAAACTTAGTTGACAGTTTGTCTTGGAGGAACACATTCTTTATGAACGATTCCCCTTCTGTCAAAAAAACAAATCAGCATTGATTTGATTTTCAATTTGCTCATTCGAGCTTTTTTTGGTCGAGGAGAGCTCGCAGTGAGCCACTCCTCACTTTGCCTCTTTGTCTCAGAATCGTTTTAAAAAGTCGATGAAAAACCCATTCCAAATTCATCACCTGTGATTACACGACTAAAGAAATTTTGCTCATTGGCAATTCTGTCAAGAAGACCAAGACACTTGTATTTTCGATTGTCCTTCTACTCAATTGTGAGGTTTTTTGGCACAATTTTGGCACAGACCTTTCGCATGTGAGAATATTTAGTCAAAATTTAATGAACGGTAAATCTCTTCAAATTTATTTGTTCACTCAACATTTTTAATTTTAAAAGACGGTCTAATCTCAAAAAAGTTCACACGTTCGATGTTTTCGTCGGTTTTCGAAGTTGAAGGCCTCCCTCAACGGTGTTTATCTTCAACGTGTTCTCTGCCTTTCAAAAATGATTTGTGCCAGCGAAAAACTTGGGCTCGGGATATAGAATATTCCCCACAGGCCTGTTTTAACTTTTCAAACGTCACACTTGCCGATTCTCCAAGCTTAACGCAAAATTTAACGGCACAACGTTGTTCCAAATTCCGCTGTTCCATTTTGCGTGACGCACAACCAAAACACAACTTCACTAATAGCAGTCTCAAAAATCACGTAGTTAACGGAAGAAGTTTAAACTCGCACTGAGCCATAGGAGGATACTGATACACCTGCAAGCGATCTGGCAACAGCACAGCGTCTTTTACTAATGCAAAAATTACAGATAGTGAGTCAGGTGATATTATTAATAAAATTAAAGGTAATTGGCAAAATTTTAATAAGTTCACTTTACTTGTCTTACGACGACACGAGCTAAATACTACTAAAAATCGTTAAATTCATAGACTGCGACCAGAAGCACAGTAAGCATCCCCTGTTGGCTTATGATACAAATGCATACTTCCGCCTGTAGGATCACTTAAATATTATTGGGAGTACAAATTAGTTCGGACCGTTCTCAAAAGATGGCTTTGGCTATTATGAATATTTAATAGTAACAGCTGAAGTCGGTAATTTCAGAGAGGTTAGACATCGGTCAATAATATTCAGTTTATATCGCTTTGAGTTTCATAAAAAAATCTTGTTTTTAACTGTGTTAAATATGTCCAATTTTGTGTTAACTAAGCAGCATTAGTGGAAGGTTTTAGTTTACAGTTTTAATTCGAACAAAGTGCAGCTTTGGCGCATCGAATGCTTGTGGAAGTTTATGGTGACAATGCTCCAACTGATAAATCTTGTAGGAAATGGCTGACGTTTCAAAAATAGAGATTTCAGCGTTAAAGACAAGCCTCGCTCTGGACAGCCAAAAAAATTCGAGGACAAAAAGTTGGAGGCATTACTCGACGAAGATCCGAGTCAAACGCAAGAGGAGCTTGCAGAATCACTGGAAGTGACTCAACAAGCAGTTTCTGTGTAATTGAAATCCATGGGAATGATTCAAAAGCAAGGCAATTGGGTGCCTAATGAACTGAAACTGAGAGACATTGATAGGCGATTTTTCTTTTGCGAGCAGCTGATTCAAAGGCAACAAAGAAAAGGTTTTTGACATAGAATTGTTACTGGGGATGAAAAATGGATATACTATGATAACCCCAAAAAAAAAAAATACTACGCTATGCCCGGTCAATCGTTGCCATCGACCTCAACATCAACATCAAAGTTGAATATTCATGGTTCGAAGATCATGTTGTGTATCTGGTGCAACCAAAAGGGTGTTGTGTACTATGAGCTGCTACAACCTGTCGATACCATAACGGCCGATCGGTATAGGCTACAATTGATTCGTTTGAGCCGTGCATTACGAGAAAAACGGCCGGAATACTAGGAAAGACATGACGAAATTATTTTTCTGTATGACGACGCTTGGCCTCATGTCGCAAAAGTCGTGTAAAAATATTTGGAAACGCTTAAGTGGGATATTTTGCCGCACCCGCCGTATTCTTCGGACATTGATTTTTTTGATTACTGGTCGTTCCGAGGGATGCAGCACGATCTGGCAGATCATCGGTTTACTTTTTCGCAGAAGTCGAAAATTGGCTCCTAACTTGGATCACCTCAAAAGACGAGACATTTTTTCGAGATGGAATTCGAAAATTGCCGGAGAGGTGGGAAAAAGTAGTAACTAGCGATGGACGATACTTTGATTAATCTTTTAATTCTTTTTATTTTGAAATAAATGCATTTTTGAACACAAAAAAAAACGGGCCAAATTAATTTGTACTTCCAGTATTTAGAGAGAGCATAATCCAATAGAATATCTTCTCAAAATCTGGCTAGATGTCTTCAATAATAGAATCTTACTCACCTTTCATAATTTACTTGAAGTAAAATTTATCGATATAACACCCCACTATAAGAAAATTATAAATATTCTTGAAAATTGGGAGATATCATATGAGCCGATACTGTCAGACTATATCTAGACGGCCATGGAAATCCTCAATCGTTCAATTTTTCAATCGTTCAATAGTTATAGTTTGAACGAAACTCTAGACACATCAATTAGGAAAGCTTCTTTGCGGAGGTGAAGGGATTCTTAAGGGACTTTCTGAATTTATAGAAGATGAGCACATCCTAGAAAAAGTACAGACTATAACGGTCACTCTGCAGAGATTCTATGGAAACAAATGCCTATTAAAAACAATAAAGGCCAAGGACTAACAAGAAAACTATCCCAGGTGTACCTCACCAATTTTTTTCATTTTGTAATATGTTGTAGTACTCAAAAAAATATTAGATATGTGTTTTTTCCAAGGGCTAATTTGCCGATTTAAGGGGTGAAAATCACCCTTAAAGCTCACTTCCAAAAACAGTTTGTTTTAATATCTTAAAAATTTTCGGAGTTTTTATAATATAATCAACAGCAAATTGTTTCTTATGAAAAAACGCTTCTATGAGCATGACTTTTATGCCAAAGAGTTGAAACCCTAATTTCTTTTAGGGGTAAATGTGCAATTTTTATGCTTTTTCTTCGTGTACAATTTATTAAATCAGCCGAAATAGGTTATAAATTGCTCTGTCATGTAGAAAAAAAAAAAAATAAGTTAATGTGTTTTGGGGTTTCTGAAAAAAAGTTTTTTCTGAGGGTGTTTTACTTTTAAAGTGATTTTATTATTATACTGTGATATAGATAATTATCTACTAATTAACTTTCAAATTTAACTTGAATACTTTTATTAAAAAAAAAACTCATCTAAAAAATAAATGAAAAACGAAAATATAGCACCTTTATGTAACGGGGTTTATTAGCCCTTAGCCTTTGATCGTTATAAGATTGGCAGTTAATTTTTTTTATAAGTGTAAAACTATAAAGAAATTATAGTATTCCGTACACTTCTAAACTCAAAGTCAAGTTATCCCACAAAGCATGAAACCTTGCGGCAAGGTTGCTGCAAGGTTTGATGTGAGGTTTGAAAAGTTTCTGCAATGTTGCAATAAAAGGTTGCAGCAACCTCAATATGTCCCTTGCACAAATCCTTCAGCAAAGTTTCAATGAAAGGTTACTAAAAGGTTTTAATGACAGGTTGCTGATAACTTGTGGTAGGAGATTTCTGCAAGGTTTCAAAAAAAGTTCTCTACAAGGTTTCAATAAAAGTTTCCTACGAGGTTTCATTGAAAGGTTGCTGCAACCTTTATATGTCCCTTACACAAATCCTGCAGCAAGGTTGCAGTAAAAGGTTTGTGCAAGATTTTTCGTTTTTGCGGGGCCGGCGTACAACGTGTTAAATAAAAATATAAAAAAAATTTTTTTATTCATTTACTTTATCAATTTTTATAGTTTTTAATATGACTTTTCACATTGATCATCAACCTTGCTGCAAGGTTGCTGTAAGGTTGCAAAAAGAAGCATCATTGAAATTTTGCTGCATGGTCGCTACGAAGTTTCGTTAAAATATTTCAAGAAACTTTGCTGCAATCTTGCGCGAAAAGTTTTACGAAATGTTGCTGCAAGGTTCCTGCTAGGTTTCGGAAAAATACATCATTGAAATTTTGCTGTAAGATCGCTGCAAAGTGTCAGTGAAATGCTTCAGAAAATCTTGCTGTAATTTTGTGCGAAATATTTTGAAAAATATTGCTGCCAAGTTTTTGCAATTTTTAAATGAAATATTTTAGAAAAATCTTGCTGCATGGTTGTTGCAAGATTTTACTGAAATGTTTCAATAAACCTTGCTGCAATCTTGCACGATATGTTTCGCGAAATGTTGCTGCAAGGTTGCTGTGAGTTTGCGGAAAGAAGCATCATTGAAATCTTGCTGCAAGGTCGCTGCAAGGTATTGTCAAAATATTTCAGAAAATCTTGCTGCAATTTTGCACGAAATGTTTAACGAAATGTTGCTGCAATGTTACTGCAGGGTTTCCAAAAAATATAGCATTGAAATCTTGCTGCAAGGTTGCTGCAAGGTTTCGTTGAAATGTATCAGAATAATATTTCAGCAAGTTTTTAGTGTAACTTTGCTGCAACTTTTCACTGAAACCTTGCATTCTGTGTCGGTAGGTATAAATGACGATGTACTATAGAAGAATTGGATCATAACTACAAAGCGTGTGTCGTGGAATTCTGGATAAAAAAGAGAACCAATAATCTTGCATTAAAAACTGTTCAAAGTTGGTTCCGAAAAGTGCAATTAATTACGCAACTAAAACGTTGGGCAAAAACTTTAAATAAGGAAGTAACTTATAGAGAAAATATAGGCAGAATTCGTCAGTTTGTATTGGACAATTTTAAAACTGCTATTGATGTCGGTCATATTGTTCATTATAGAGATTTGCAGAAATGGGCTTTACAAGCTCAAGAGGATATTGGACACGAGAATTTTAGATTTAAAGCTTCGAATCATTGGGTAAATAATTTTAAAAAAGCTCACAGGATTGTTAGTAGAAAAATTAATAAGTTTATTGCTAAAAAAACTCTCGAAGGAACAGATTATTCACCAAGAAAAGCTGACGAATTTGTCATTAAAATTAAACTTATTCAAGAAGAAGGTATAGAAAATGTTTACAATTCAGATCAAAGTGGATCTTAGTTGGAAATACATTCTGGAAGAATATTGGCGGTTGAAGGAGAAGCCAAATACAATGCCTGGTGCAATCTGTAACTTCAACAAGCCAGTTATATAATTCAACCAACAATCTCAGGCGATGGAAGACTTCTATCGCCTCTTTTTTTAGTTCTTAAAAAAAAAGTGGCAGAATTTCGATCAGTTGTGCAACAAAAGTATTTTAGACCTGATAATATCTACATTATGGCTTTAAAATCTAGAAAATTAACTACAGGTGTTAATAAATTATTTATAGTATTAATACATATTCAATGCATAATTATAATTTTTTTTAAATTTATTTAATTTTAGATCACATCAGAACTTGGCTAAAAGAAGTGTACTATCTGAATGTTGGTTCATCAAGTGTTTTGTTGATTGATTCATGGAGTGGCCACTGTCCTTCAGCAGTGCAAAAAATTCAACCTCAAAATAAAGAAGTTATCTTGGAGTTAATACTAAAAGGAACAACAAGTAAAATTCAGCCACTCGATTTATTACGATTTAGAATATGGAAAAATTATGTCAGATTTTTCTCTGACAGTGTCATTTTAATGAATGAAGATTTGAATCTTCATGAACGTAATAATATAATCATTCTCCAATCTTTAGTACATAATCAACTGTCGTCACCGAAGTATGTAAATTTATCCAAATGCGCTTGGTTTACAAGTGGTTACACGGATATAAAACCTGGCGAGTTTGAAAATCCAGTTGATTTTACTTCTGGGTCAAAATCTAGTGCTCGCTGTGAAGTAGAGGGATGTTCAAATGTAGCAATTATAAAATATGCTTGGTGTGAATAAAACGTTATGTTTGAAACATTTTTTCCATTATTATCATAATGTTCATCTTACAAACCCTAATAATAAATTTATCTATCTTAGTCTATCAAATACGGGCTTGAAGTCGGCAAAAGTGGCCCAAGTAATATCGAGTATGATGCCTAATATAGGAGGACCAAAACAACCAAGAAGATCTCTTTGTAATACTTTACGGGGCTCCGATATAGGCAGATGCAATATAAAATCATACAAGCTATAAAGTAACGCACCGATCGTCAGAGTTTCTCTAATTGACTTGCTGGCAATGGAAGCGGCTGATATTAGGTGTAGTAAGAAGTAATCCATTATTTTGCCAATAGATGGCTTTAGTAGTCTGTATCTCCCGTTGTAAAAGTGCGATCAGGTTACACTAGATGGCGTTAGAAAGATAAGATTTCGTACTAAAAAAGCTTCTAATACAGTTTTGTGATTGCTTGATTCAGTATTTTTTTAGCACGCGTCGAAGATGGACACCAACAAAGAGAAAATACGCCATATTTTACAGTTTTTCTTCGATAAAGGCGAAAACGCAAGCCAGGCAGCTAAAAATGTTAATATTGTTTATGGTCCTGATACTGTAACAGCCAATCACGCGCAATTTTGGTTTCATCGATTCCGTTCCGGTAATTTTGACGTCAAAGATGCACCTCTGGAAGTCCAATTGTCGAAAATGTCGATAAAATAATGGAAATCGTTGAGTCCGACCGTCACGTAAGCACTGTTTCGATTGCCCAGGAGCTAAACATTGCACAAAAAAACCGTTTGGAACCATTTAAATAAGGCTGGATACAAATAAAGTTCGATTTATGGGTGCCTCACGAGTTATCGCAAAGAAACCTCATGGACCGAATTTTCATCTGCGAATCGCTGCTGAAGCGCAACAATATCGATCCATTTCTGAAGCGGATGCTTACTGGTGATGAAAAGTCGGTCACTTACGACAACGTCAAGCGACAACGCTCGTGGTCAAATCGCGGTGAGTCGGCGCAAACGGTGGTCAAGCCAGGATTGACAGTCAGGAAGGTTTTGCTGTGTGTTTGGTGGGACTGGCACGGAATCATCTACTATGAGCTGCTCCCCTACGGCCGAACTCTTAATTCGGACCTGTACTGTCAACAATTGGACCGTCTGAAAGAAGCAATTGCCCAGAAGCGGCCAGCCTTGGCCAATAGGAGAGGAATTGTGTTTCATCAGGACAACGCCAGACCGCATACATCGATAGTGACTCGCCAGAAGCTCCGGGAGCTTGGTTGGGAAGTTCTTATGCATCCACCTTATAGTCCGGATCTGGCACCAAGTGATTACCACCTGTTCCTGTCTATGACGAATGATTTTGCAGGTGAAAAATTCGCCTCAAGAGAAGATTGTGAAAATCGACTGCCCCAGTTTTTTGACAATAGGGACAAGGGTTTCTACGAGAGAGGCATTATGAAATTACCTCCAAAATGGCAACAAGTTATCGAACAAAACGGTGCATATTTGACCTAAATCGTATCATTCTATCTATGCTAAATAAAACCTTTAATTTAATGCAAAAATAATGGATATCTTTTTACTACACCTAATATATTTTACAGAACGGTCGGAAGGAAGAGGAAGCATGAAGGTATTGCTGTAGCACATGGTCCAGAAGGATCATAGAGGAATGGCAACAGCGATGGGAGTCAGCCAAGTACGGTCGGTGGACTAACCGCGTCATTCCTAACATTCTCCAGCAGACGAAGAGGGAACACAGATTCTTGAATTTCCATTTAAGCCAAGTCTTATTAATATGGCTGCTTTGGGTATTACTTATAACTTGTCCGCGTCTACGAAAATGCAGAAGGTCGGATTTGTATTAGTGATGCTGTGATATACACACATATACACATGTACAGTCGCTAAGATGTACACGCTGACTCATATCGATGATTCCTTGCGGTTTCGGGCTTGACGTGTTTATAGATAATGTAAAGCGCTATTTAGTGATAATGAGGGAGTAATGAGATTAAAGAGGGACCTACGGATCGTTGTCTGACCACATGAAGTAATGCCATTATAAAGGGTGATTCATTATGAGGTTTGATTTTCAATAGGCTTTTTTTTACAGATCACGCGTGACTCCTGTCAAACTGTAATGTAATTTTTATTCAGTATTGTTTGACAAATCATCATGGAAAGATTTACACCGCAACAACGTATCCAAATTGTTCAGCTGTATTACGAAAATAAGCGTTTTGTGAGAAACGTTTGTCGTGCTCTTAGAGCAACTTATGGTGTGCATCGTCGACCTACTGAAACCACTATAGCCAATACCATCCGCAAATTTGAAACCCAGCATACATTATTGGATGATACTCGACCGATTAGACCACATCCATCACGTAATGAAGAGAATATAGCGGCTGTAGCTGAGAGTGTGGCTGAAGACCGTGACGAATTGATTCGGCGTCGTTCTCAACAGCTTGGTTTGTCGTACACAACAACTTGGCGTATTTTACGTAAAGATCTTGGTTTTAAGACATACAAACTTCAACTCGTGCAAGAATTGAAACCGGGCGACTTAGGTTTGCGTCGTGTTTTTGGTGAATGGGCTCTGAATCAGCTCAATGAAAATTCGCTGTTTTATCGCGAAATTTTGTTCAGTGATGAAGCGCATTTTTGGCTCAATGGATACGTCAATAAGCAGAATTGCCGTATTTGGGCTGATGAACATCCTGAAGAGCTTCAACAGCTACCACTAAAGCCACAGAAATTCACAGTTTGGTGTGCTTTATGGGTCGGTGGAATCATCGGTCCATATTTCTTTCAAAATGAGTCTGGTCAGAACGTAACCGTCAATGGCGACCGCTATCGCACCATGATAACGGATTTTTTGCTACCTGAAATTGAAGCCCGTGGTATCGGTGAACTTTGGTTTCAACAAGACTGCGCTACTTCGCATACAGTGAGAGAAACAATGGACTTATTGAGAAATCATTTTGGTGAGAACCTAATTTCACGTTTTGGACCAGTAAATTGGCCGCCTAGATCATGTGATATCACACCTTTAGATTATTTTCTTTGGGGTTACACGAAGTCTCTGGTCTTCAGGGATAAGCCAGCTACAATCGACGCTTTGCAAGCCAACATTACTCGTGTCATTTGCGAGATACCGGTCGCTATGCTGGAACGCGTCGTCCAAAATTGGACCCTTAGGATGGACCATTTACGGCGTAGTCGCGGTCAACATTTAAATGAGATAATCTTTAAAAAGTAAATGTCATAGGTTGTTCTTTCGACTCACAATAAAATTTTTACTATAAAATTCAACTTTATGCTTTTTATTTGAGATTAAAAACCAAACCTCATAATGAATCACCCTATACTTTCACTAGTCCCGAATAGCGAAGTTGGCTGATACAGCTTTCCATTATCACAATGAAAAGAAAAAAAAAATGTGCTACGTGCTATAGCAGATATCTTTGCTTGGTCTTCTGCAGGAGTGCAAGCTGAATCACATTAAGTCTTGAGAACTAGAACGGGTCATAAGATTTTAATGCCTGTCTTATTTTGTCTGAGTCGTCGTGACGATTTTTCTAAGCAATCGATGATGGTAGCGCCTTTGCAGTGCCTTTTATCCACGGTGCTCAGATCGTATCTTATGTTTCACTCATGAAGTTGCAACAATTCTATTTCCTAGTTTAGCAAAGCCTGGGATATTGGTCCTGATGAGGTGATCTAGTGTCTCCTTGTCTGTTCTTAAGTGTCTTCCGTTCAGAAGTTTAATGAACCGGAGAAACGCATTGGAGTTTTTGAATAAGATTTTATTGCCTCGATACTCTCTTCTAGCCAATTCCGTTGCATAAGGCGGCCCAGCTCGTGTCCCGAATCTTCTTTACTTCTAACCTAATCATTTCCATTTTTAGAAATTCCACAGGTTTTGGCTTTTGTATTTCCTGGATTTGTAAGCAAATCTCTAACGACCAACGAGCAATTATTTTATTAATTTTTATCCATGAAAATATATTTAGACACTTATATTCTTCTGTATATCACTATGGCAAATTCAAGAAGTGTAATAAAATTATATTTTTATTAATATGATAAAGTTGATTAATGTGATAAATTATTATTATAAATGATTAATATTATAACATAAATGTAATTTATTTGATACAAATTTTTAGATCTTTAATATTTTTACTTTGTACTCAATAAGATAATATAGAAAAAAGTTTTTTTTTCAAACTGATTTTTGTATTTGTATTAAATAGTAAACGCATAAAAACAGGCGCAAATATTAGACATGCGTATTACGCTTGATAAACTAACTTTTAGCACTATGAGTGGCAAATATAGGAATTAATATTTCCTCCACAAAATTGTCAACTATATCCACGAAAGTTTCCAGACTTATGTGTGCCAACAGAATTTTGTTGAATAGCAGATTTAAAATATAAGATTAAATTATTTTGATGATTTTTTATACAAATCAAAATTTATTTTCAAAATCAATTTTAAATTTGTGAATTCAAAATTTTTAAACTATTTATCTTATTAAAAATTAATACATGCTTAAATAATGGTTCGATTTATTTCAAACGCTAATGTTTTGTACTAGGCTTAAAATGCATCGACATAAGTATTGTACAATAACCTTTTATTCAATACATAAGACTTAATAAGGTTATTGCGCGCGAAGAAATCAGACATTTAGGGAAATAGTTAACCCTTAATCCTTCCTAAAATTAACTTTAAATTATATGAATCTAACCAATTTCAAATTTTTAATTTTCTAAAATATTTATTAGATATATCAAAAAATAAAATTTTTATTATTAATATAAATTATTAATACAATGGGAGGCGAAGAAAATTTAGTTAAAAATACCGAAAAATCAAGTATTTCAAAGCAAGATCTTTCTGTACTAGTATGTATTATTATTTAAGAATTATTTTTAGTTTAAACTTTAATGTATACAATTATCTAATTAAGTTTAATTTACAATCCATTATACATTTTATCAATTTAGTAAATGGTTTTAAAAATTATTAGATTTAATATTAACTTAAGAAAACTAGCATTTTTATTACGGATTAAATTTTAAATTTTATATTTTCATAATTTATAAATATTTCAGAAATATACTGTTTTTTAGAAAATGTATGGTAGAACATTAATGTAAAAATACTTTATAAAATTAAAGAGAATTGTCTATAAGCAGTGTTCAATTTGAATGTTTTTGAAAATATATTTTAAAAAGAAAATTATAATATTGACATAATTATGACGTTTTAAACTTTAATGAATTATATGGTAAATAAAAAATGATTTATTTGTATTAATTAAACAAATTTCAAACTTTTTTTATTAGACTTAATTTTTAGAAAATATTGAATGTAATTATTATTAACAAATAAATTATGTAACTTATAAATAATCATTTTATCAATTTTCTTTTGGACTTTTACGAATAGACAGAATTTCAGATCATATAAATATAAATATTTTAAATCTTTAGATTTTATAGTAATTACAATATTTATAACAATAATAATTATAACATTTTGGTTATTTTTTACTAAAATTAATTAGTAATTTTAAAATTCATTATTCTTATCTTATTTATATAGAGATTTAGTTAATATTATTGAAATTTATTAACTGTATATATGCAAAATTTATATATAATCATAAATATAAAATATGAATATTAACAAAGAAATTGTATGTATATTTTTTTTCTTTGCATACTAAAATAATTTAATTTGTATATTGATTCATTGTATATTAAAATTAATTATAATTTAATTCAAAAGAAAAAGATTATTATTTTTTCAATTTCATGAGTATCTATTCTGCTAAAAATATTCGATTTAATGTTATTAAAATTGACTAAAATTTATAAGAACCAATTTAAATTTAATTGGTTTTAATTCATTTTCATCTTTTTTAATAAATTTTAATTGGATATTCTTAGCATGGTATTTCTTTATACAATTGATTAAATACAAATATAAATTATAAATAAAGAAACATCGTGATTAATCAAAATAAATTGTAGATTTAGTTAAGTAAATAAAGAGCAGTTATTAAAATATATTTTTTTGATGCTTTTTGTTATATCAAATATTTGAAATAATAATTATTGTAATGGAATATTTTATTGTTTATATCAGTTCAGAGATAAAATAAAATATTATTTGGAATATCATTAAGTATCCAAAAATGTTTTAATTTTATATTTAATTTTATTTTTATGATTTTTAATTTCATTAAGTTTTTTTATTTCTTTTAATTTCATTAGTTAACAGTACCAACGTGTAAAATAATATGCAAAACAAATGAAAAGTAAATTATTAACTTGAGATTATTATGAATTATTTATTTGTCTACTTACTTATAAGTGAGTTAATAGATTTTTAGAGAAAAATAATATTTATTATGAACCAATTCTATTAGTTATAAAATAATTTAAAATTCAAGTTAGTGAATTAAAAATAAGCTATAATACATATTCTGCTTTAAATAAAAAATGAATTTCAGTTTGAAAAATTAATAAAATCTAGTTAAATAAAAAATGTATGACAATTTTTCTAACTTATTGAGCAAAAACAATTGAAGATAAAATATGCCGAAAATATAATAAAAATATGTTATTTCTTATAAGAATGATAATTTAATGGAACAGTTTTAGGCCTTATAATCTGTTTTGGGCCATATAATTTCAATATCTTTTTTCTTTTAAATTTTATAACCCCCGGTCTAAATTGATTTTATGATATATTCCAACTTTCTAATCAAAAAGATTTCACAAGTCCATAACAAATTTGGTGTGATGTTAGAAAAAGATCAGAAATTAAGAAAAAATCTTATTTAAATAATTGAAATTTCTAATTTATATAGCGGAGGTAAAAGGGAAAAACATTGACATTTCTTCAGAGATGTTGAGGCACATAATTATTAATTATTATAGTAGAGATAGACAGTGCAATAAACTTCATCATATATACTGTAGAAATTTTCAGATAGATAGATAAATAAATGTTTATTTGAATTAGCACACAAAATGAATTTAAAATGAATACAACATTGCACAGAAAATATCGCATGCGATATCACAGTCGAGATACTTAAACTAATAGTACTGATATAAAAATTGTAAGTCATATAAAACAAGTGATATCCCAGATAATTAAATACGAATAAATACAATAAAATTTGGGCTAACATCTATCAGTCAAATACTTAAGGGGGGAAATCACAGTAGCACACAAAAAAATAGGCATATTTTCGGGAATTAATTTTGGCTGAATAAAAGTATCAATCGAAAATCTGTAAAGTAGGTTTTATAGCAATACTAAACAAGTACAAAATGTAATTTTTTCAATAAAAAATATTTAAAAATGGCGGCTGCGCAGCATATGCCCCAAGGCGCCTATTTTTGAAAGCGTGTCAATGGCCGAAGACGTAGACTCCTTAATTTTTAACCTGAAAGAAAAAACCAAAATTTTTTAGTTTTCATATAACAACAGCTAGCGAGCTACGTAGGATTTTTTCGATGTATTGATTTTTCACAAAATGGTGCATGTTTGAAAAGAAAGTTAAATTTTTAACAAAAAAAAACGCCATCAAATCTTCGATAAAAAAAACTAAGCCATATAAAATAAAAAATCCTACGTAGCTCCGTGGAAAAAGATATTTCGAAGCTACTGTCAAAATTTCAAGTCGATTGGTACAGATTTGCTCGAGTTATGTCTTCGGCGAGCTCAAAAAAAGTGGTTTCGAGAAAAACGCGTTTAAAGTTTTAAGTACGTAGGAGCATACCTGAGTGGCGTTACCGCAGAATGAAAAATTTGGGCACTCGGACACTTTTGCCGTTTTCCATCATTTGGTATATTATTTTTAAGACCCTAAAGCACCTTTTAGGCAAAAAAAATTTTTACGAAAAATTGAAAATTTTACTGTGATTTCCCCCCTTAAAACAAATAAAAATATGAAAAAGAAATACACAAAAGTAAAAAAAAAATAAATTATTTAAAAACAACCCATTCATACAATAAATACATACGCTCCTCACCCATTCAACCCTTAATACATTCGTACTAAAGATGTATATGAGACTACATACATAAATAAATAATTTAACACAAATACATAAAAGACAAATCTAATTGAGTTTAAGGAGGTATCTCTTCACTACTTTTTTAAACCCACTAAGAGAAGAGAAATTTCGTAACTCAGTAAGTAGGAAGCTCTATAGATGCGCACCTTGTACTTGGAAAGAACACTTTCTAGTCTCAGTGCATACCAGAGGAGCGACGAGTTCCTTTGTTTCATCTCAGGGGCTCCTGGGAATATATTTAGAGATAAGACCCTCTAGATAGTTGGGTACATACGTGCGTATGATTGTGTACATTAGTACAGCCATAAAATAATGTCTCCTCGTATCGGTACGCAGCCAACCCAGAGAATACCGGTGAGGCGAAACATGGTCGTTCCTCTTAAGACCCTTTACGTATCGGACGGAAGAATTCTGTAGAATCTGTAGTCGATTTCGTTGTTCTTGAGAAGCATCCAACATGACCACCGAGCAGTAGTCTAGGTGAGGAAAGAGCAGCGTCTTCGAAAGCCTCTTATGCAGCTCTTGGCAGGTATATTTTCAAATAAAACGCAGATTATAAAGAACTCTATTAAATTTTTTAGTTATATAATCAATATATGGTTTCCATGATAGTTTCGAGTCTAAAACCATCCCAAGGCTGGTTACGGTGTTAGAAAAGGGGATGTAGATACCATCTCCAAGATTAATGCAGGCCTGCTTCCCATAAAACTCATTAACAAATCTTTGGCAACCGAAATAAATATGCTTGGTTTTACCTGCATAGAGTCTTAAAGAGGCATCCACTGCCCAATTTGAGACCATTTTACCTGCTCGCTGTAGCACCGCTATTCCCTCATCGAGACAATCCAACGAGGATTGTATATATATTTGAAGGTCATCTGCATATAAAATATGCTGAATGCTTCTTGCGTCAAGTGCGTTACGTCGTTAACGTATAGGCAAAACAAGAGGGGACCCAGAACAGATCCCTGTGGTACGCCGAGACTCGTACTCAGCCAGGCAGATTTACCAGTTGTGGATGTGTGTGATTTTAGTGTAGAGACTGATTGTAATCTATCAGAAAAGTAAGAGTTAAACCACTTAAGAGCTGCTCTGGATACCCTCATATACCGTAGTTTCTCGAGTAATCGTGTAGGTTGTATCGTGTCAAAAGCCTTACTGAAGTTAAATAAAAGAAGTAGAGTTAACATTTTTTGTCAATATCAAGTCTGATGTCCTCCGTAAGTTTGAGTAAGACTGTTTGTGTTGAGTGGAACGTTAAATAAAAGAAGTAGAGCTACTATTTTTTGTCAATATCAAGTCTGATGTCCTCCGTAAGTTTGAGTAAGACTGTTTGTGTTGAGTGGAACGGTCTAAAACCTGTTTGTAATGGGTCTAGAATGCAGTAGGTTGCTAGATGCTCCTGCAACTGGTCATGCGCTAACTTCTCTAAAACCTTTGAAAGAAAGCACAAAATCGCAATCGGTCTGAAATTCGATGCTGTTGAATAAGCTTTACATTTCTTTAATGAAATTATTGGCGCCTTTTTCCAATTTGCAGGAAAGATGCCGCTTGCAAAAGAGCAGTTGAACAGTCGCACCAAGTAATGTTCAATAACCGGCAATGCCTTAACTATGACACTGCGAAATCCTATCGGCTCCCCAAGCTTGTGAAGAGAAGTGAGAGATCGCAAGAATTACGTTATTTAAATCAGTACGGTTAGAAAAGAAGCCTTCCGTCATCGCATTATTAATAATTTTCTCACGTTCAATCACATCATTTCCACACGGAGACACCGATACACCTGCAAAAGTGTCTGTTTAAATCATTAAGCAAGAAACCATTCAACCCCTCCTCATGCCCAATTAATAATCCCAAACTGCGTAATTCTTTCCAGGCATTATTATTTGCAAGAACATCAAGCAATCTATTATGGTAGTAGTCAGTTCTTGCATCCTCATTCCGTTCGTATGCAAGTTGTCGTATAGTCAGAAATTCGTAAATTAGTAATGACAAGTCATTACTAAACGAATCGTTACTACAAAACGGGAGCCTTCTCTTTTTAGAGGTGATAGTTTTTATAACACATCGTTCAATAAGTCCCGAGACTAACAACGAAAACAACATTTTTTTTCAAAAATCATTTTTATTCATCCATATAATCTCCTTTTAGAGTGATACAATCTTTCCAACGCCTTTCCAACATTTCTATACCATGTTTATAGAAGGATTTATCCTTTGCTTCAAAATAGGCTTCAGTTTCGGCAATGACCTCCTCATTCGAGCCAAATTTTTTTCCCTGGAGCATTTTTTTGAGATCAGCAAAGAGCCAGTAGTCGCTGGGGGCTAAATCTGGCGAATACGGGGGTTGGGGAAGCAAATCAAAGCCCAATTCGTTCAATTTTGCCATTGTTTTCATGGACTTGTGGCATGGTGCATTGTCTTGGTGAAAAAGGATTTTTTTCTTCTTCATGTGCGGTCGTTTTGCTGCGATCTCCTCCTTCAAACGTACCAACAAGTCAATATAATAATCACTGTTGATCTATTTACCTTTTTCCAGGTAGTCAATGAAAATCACGCCATGTGTATCCCAAAAAACAGACGCTATGACTTTGCCAGCAGACTGCTGCGTTTTTGGACGCTTTGGGCGGCTTTTGCCAGCCATGCGCCACTCAGATGATTGCCGATTCGACTCCGGAGTGAAATGATGTATCCATGTTTCATCCATGGTCACGTATCGACGCAGGAAATCCTTTTTATTGCGAGTAAATAGCGATAAACAGCTTTCTGAATCGTCGACTCGTTGCTGTTTTTGTTTCACTGAAAGCAATCGCGGCACCCACTTGGAAAAAACCTTTTTCATGCTTAATTTTTCATGAAGGATTGTAAATACGCGTCCAGATGATATCTGTGTCATTTCTGCAATCTCACGGACCTTCACTTTGCGATTTTTCATTACAATTTTTAATACTTTACTCAAATTTTCCTGTGTAACGGCTTCCAATGGCCTACCCGAACGTTCCGCATCGTTTGTGTCCGTACGACCACGTTTAAACTCAGCATACCAACGACAAATCGTTGGTTTGGATGGAGAGGAGTCCGGGTAATGTTTTTCAAGCTATTGCTGGGCTTCTATGGTGTTTTTACCCATTAAAAAACAATGTTTTATCAACACGCGAAACTCGCTTTTTTCCATTTTTCAAACAAATTACAAAGTGACTTTACTCTAACCTCGATAACTCTGCTGTCTGTAATCCGATCGACGTGAAATCTTTACACGTTTCATGTAAAGGTTCGCGTCCATGGAAACGTGGCCAGTTTGGTACTACTAGCACCATCTCTGGGTTAGTCTCGGGACTTATTGAACGATGTGTTAGGAGCTTGCTCTTTAATCGCTGCCATTAGGTTGTCACAGAGACGGTTCAGCGCATTCTCAATATCAAGGTTTCTGTCAGCAAAAGGCCACCAATCATAGTAAGTCAAAAAGAAGATAAGTCTATCAGAAGAGATGTTTTTAAAATCACAGTACTTAAAAGAATTTACAATTTGTTTGTAGTTATGATAGGCTATGGCAAACAGTAATGATATTATACTTACTGTGAAAGTTCGCTGGAAAGCTGCATCATGCGTCCATGACCAGGTCGTTGTAAAGAAAGTTCAGCAGTTAATTTGCGCACAAATTTTGCATCATCACTCTCTTAAACAAGATCGGCAATCAGATTGCTCATAATGATTTTGTGGCTAAATTTAAAGCAAAAGGTGTGAAGATCTTTCGTAAAATTTTCATTTTTTGAAATGCAATTTTAGGTGGTCTGTAAATAACTCCCACAAGTATAGAAGGAGAGCTGTTAATTTGAACATCACAAAAAATAAACTCAGGGATGCGTGATTTGCCCTTTTGTTCAGTTTTTGATAAAGCCAGAAACTCACATTTTAAATGGTTTCTAACATAAAGGGCAACTTTCACTATTAACGTTTCTGTCTTGTCTGAAAAGATTAAAACCATTGATCTGAATGATATTCTCAGGTACATCTGAATCCAGCCAGGTTTTAGCCACACCGGGAAGGACGTAAGAGGAATCGTGCCATAGAAATTGACGAACATGCCCAATGTGAGCTCCCAGGGAGTTCACATTAAAAAAAAACCCGCTCGAAACTCCGTTTTGACACCCCTTTTCTCTCTAGTAGTACCATTGTAGTCCAGGAAAACAAGTCGAAAAAGAGGGATAAAAATCGAAAAATTTTTATCCGTGATTTTTCAATTGAGATGTCTGGAGGAAGCTAATAAAAAAGGTCTCTCATCTCGTAGGTCATGAACTGGAACCTGCGTCATTGTTTTTTTAAACATTTAGGTGAAAAAATCAAATAATAACTTTTAAAATATTCATCAAAATAGTACAAAATTCTACCAGGTTGTGAGTTTTAATGCTCTTAAAATGTGTGCAAAACGTGAACATAATCGGTCTGATAGTTGTTGTAAAATTGAATTTATTTATCCCGTTTTTGCAAAAAACGACCATTTTGAATCGGATGTATAGCTGGCTGGGCGGTGACTAAAACGCCAATCTTCATCTCATTTTCTTCATAAAGGTTTAAAATATCATGTACTTAAAAAAAATGCAAGTTTTTTTAAAATTTATTTATGAATAATCAATGAAGAAAAAGTGGTACTTTTTTCCTTATAAACAATTTAAATATATTTTTTGTTTCTTATTCGATTAATTAATAAAATATACCGTTGGAAAGCTTATATAGGAGCGCATTTACTCGAAAAAAGAAAAATATTGTCCGACCAATAGAACTGAAGATAGCAAATTTTTTTTTAGAAATACCAGAGCCCTTGTTTATAAACATTAAGCGTTAAAATTTTAATAGTTCGTTCATGAAGCTTTGCTGTATTATATAAAATAGTCGACTCAATTAATGCAAAATTAACAGTATGAGAGCTGGTCAAAGTAAGGGTGTGCGATAAAAGATCGCCAAGGAGTCGTGGTGGGAGGAATCTTGCTCTCATGCACCGAAACCGAAAACGGTACTTCAAATTGAAGTGCACTTGAAAAATTTTAAATATCTCGGCTTCTAGACATCATAGAGCCTTCTTTTATTTAATTCAGGATAGTTCATCGAAAAAATAATATCTAACATACTTTCACCCTTATAAAATCACCAACCCCTAAAAAATAAAATTTTATTTTTTTTTTGTCAACTTATAAAATTTATTTTACTCTACACTGTGAATGATAAAAAATTTTGAATAGTTTTATTTATTATTTATAACCACTATAACGGGTATAGTTAGTTAGGTATAGTTAGTTAGGTTAATCGGCCTCCTTTTTTACTCCTAGCCCTCGGACGTCGACCGCGCTTTTTAGCCGGCGCAGCGGCTGCGCGTTCGCTTTGCGTGGGTCCCCCGCTGGGGACCAGGCCTGCTCCTGGTTAACTCGCTAAGAGGGGCCCCGCCGCGTCGAGAGTACGGTTCGTCGTACTCCCATCCTCTTCTGATGGTGATGGTTGGGCAGCTACGTACTTCTTGAGCTGCCTGACGTGTACGGGACGGATGGTACACTCATCTCCGTCCCTCAGCTCGTACGTATTGCTGCCCAGGACCTTACTGACCATGTTAGGCCCTGCAAATTTAGGGGCTAGCTTCCCCGCTATCCCCTGGGCTGTGGAAGAAAGCACCTTGTTCTTCTTCCATACCCAGTCACCTTCTTGAAAGGAGAGCTCTCGGCGGCGCGCATCGTAACAGCACGCCTGCCTCTCCTGATCTTGAGAGGCAATTTCGAAGGCGCGCACGTGAAGCTCCGGTAGCTTTCGCACGCGCTCTGCCCAGCCCCGTTTTGCTTCCTCCTGCAATAACTGAGCTGCAGCCTCGCGTGACGTGCGGGTTTCGCTCCTCGGAGTGGCGGGCTGTCGGCCGTAGTTGAGCAGCGCCAGGCTCGCTCCGACGGCGCTCTGCTCAGCCGTGTTGAAGGCGAATACCACTTCGTACAGGTACTCGTCCCAACGGTCGTGCGACTCCTCCAAGCAGGCCATGATCATCTTGATCGTCCTGTTGGCCCGCTCGACAGGATTCGCCTGCGGATGGTAGGCTGGTGTCGTGGAATAATGGATACCGTCAGCTAGGCCTATGGCTGACACGGCAGGATTGTCCGTTGTTTCTAGCGAGGCCAACTCCAAAGCCAGCTCCTTCTTGGCTTTTTGTATAAGGAGCTGGTTCCTCGCTGGATCGAGGATGGCCTTGAATCCTCTTATAAAATTGACGCCGAGGCAAACCAGGCAGAATTGCCACCTCGATGTCCTTTGTCACGCCAGCCACCTTAAAGGGCAGTTGGACGAACCCAACTATGGGAGCGTAATGGCCATTTGCGATCATTACTCCCTTGCCTTGGCTTGGCGTGACCGCGCGTCCACACGCCGTGGCTATTTGTAAGACGACGGCGCTCATCACTGTGTGTGACGCGCCCGAGTCGTATAGTGCGCGTAGGGTGTACCCCCCTACGCACACAGGTAACCACTATCTGGCACTTACTTAAGCACCTTCCTCTGGATGGTCCGGCGCCGTCTCTGGCACGAGCTCGGTGCTCACGGGCTCGCTGGTGGTCCCTTCGGGGACTTGGATCCCAGACTCGGAGGGGAAGGGCGTAGGGACCTCGTCTACGCTTTTCCCTGGTCGTTTCCCGAACAGTCCGGGCAGCACCGTCTTATCATAATTGGTCTGACGCAGCCCTGGCAGCTGAACTCTTCTGCTTTGGCTGCTCGGCTTTCTCGTCTCTCTTCTCTTTCTTCTCCCCCCTTCTGGGGGATTGAGACTTCGGACTGCTCAGTCCGGATCTCGGCTTCTTCTGTCGCTTTTGGCTGGATTTCCTGGGCGGGCTCTTCCTACCCTCGCGGCTCCTATGGCCAGCCATGAGGCCGTTGTGTTTGGCGAAGTTCGCTAGAACCTCCTTTAACGCCTCTTTCATTTGGTTGATCGGCAATTCCGGCCGATTAACCTTCGCTGCGGCGACCACCACTTCGGTCGCGCCTACCTTGGCGCTCACCTTTGGGTGCGCTTTTGTGGCGGTCCTCGGGCGATAGGCCGCCTCTGGTACTACCGCGTGATTTGGGGGAACGGGCGTCCGGTCGCCTCGTTCCCTCTCCAATGTCAACTCGGCTCTTGCGGCACTCCATCCGAGTGACAATCCTCTTAATCTATGAGAGCAGATTATCGTGGAGGCTATCCACAATCTGCTCCTCGCTTGGTGGGGGGCGATATCTTCATTAATATCGTCTCCAGGCACGTGATGTATGTGCGCGCTGGTTCATCCGCCTGCTGGAAGCGACGGCTGGCCTCGTCTCTTAGCCTCTCCTGAACGTTGGCCTTGAAACCCCAGTGCGCGCGTGCTGCCTGGCAGAACGCCTCCCATGTCTGCCATTTGTGCTTGTGGCAGCCGTAACACATCTCGGCTATGCCACTCAGCAGCGCGGGTAGCGACGCCAACATCTCTGGGTCGCTAATCCCTGACGCTTCCTTCGCTTCTTCCACTTTGCGGAAGAACGCGTCAGTGTTGCCGGTCGGCTCTCCCTAGAACGCGATGTTCCACCGATCGACAATGCTATCGACATCACGAGGGCCTGCCATCCAGGCTCCATTTAGGCCGGATTTGGGGGATCGCGGGCACTCAACAGTCCCTTGCGTATCTTCGTTTTCGCGGGGGCTGCTGTGTGTGGACACGTAATTACACGTAAATATGTCCTGAAATGCTACGTGGCTCGGCGCTTTGCTCTTGCGCCGAGCCTGTGGCGAGAGAGCCGGTCCCGCGGTTTCTCGCTGTGGTTGTCTGGCCGGTCCTGGCATGCCCTCTATCCTGGTGGACGACGCACTCGGCCTAAGATTTGCGACCTCATGCTTGGCTCGCAAATCCTGTATTTCCGCCTGCATGGCCGTGAGGCAAGTGACCATGCCCGCGATCGTCTGCGATAAGCTCTCGATGCGTTCCTGTATCCAGAGCTCCCTTCTCGTTGGTGGCGGGTCTTCTTCGTCCGCTACCTCCTCTTGTGTTTCGGTTAGGGACGGGCGGTCCGCCTCGTCATCTAACAGCATGGTCAGCGGATGCGGCTCCTCTCTGTCGTAGTCCGCTGACCCCGCCGTTGTGCCTGCCCTGTCCTGGGAGGCACGGAGCACAAAGCTTCTTCTTGCTTCAGCTCTCGCAGCCTGGGCAGTCTCGTCTGCCCCGGCGACCTCCTCCTGGAAATCGGCTGCTGTGAAATTCCTCAGCAGCAAATTACTGATTCGGGCCAATTTCGCAAATCGTGATCCTTCTGGCCTCAATCTAAGGGCGTAGAGGGTCTTTTCTATCTCCTCGCCCTCCATAGCACCCAGCCACTTCTATCCTGGAGGAGTCTACTGTCACCATTTTCCTGTTTTATTCCGCACGCTTTAATATTTACAAATACTCGAATACGAGGTCTGGCTATTAAATAACGAGACTGGTTACGGAAAAGGGTTTTGTTTTCCCTTCAATATACTCCCTTTCCCTCGCCACACACCTTTCCATACGTTTTTTCCATTGATCGAAACAGTGCTGGAAGTCTTTTTTGGTGAGGGCCTTTAGGAGATCTGCCATTTTCTGCTTTACCACTTCCATCGACTCAAATCGGGTCCCTTTCAAAGCAGATTTTATCTTCGAAAACAAAAAAAAGTCGCACGGTGCCAAATCTGGCGAGTACGGCGCGTGTTCGAGCACTGGAGTGCGCTTACCGGCCAAATACTGCTTCACAGATAGCGCGTTATGGGCAGGTGCGTTGTCCTGGTGCAAAATCCACGAGTTATTCTTCCACAACTCGGGCCGTTTCTTACGAACTCGTTCTCGCAGTGTTGCCAAAACTGACAAATAGTAAGTCTGGTTGACAGTCTGACCCTCTGGAACCCATTCAGTCATCACGATACCGTTAATGTCGAAAAAAACGATCAATATTGCCTCGAATTTTGATTTGGACATCCTTGCTTTTTTGATTCTGGGCGATTCAGGCGTCTTCCAATGCATCGATTGCCGCTTTGTTTCAACATCGAATTGAAAAATCCACGTTTCGTCGCAAGTAATAATGTTTTTCATCAGTCCGGAATCTTTTTTTAACCTTTCAAGGAAATCTGAGCAGACCTGTTGACGCAAAAGCTTTTGGTCAGGAGTCAGGTTTTTTTGGCACCAACTTCGCACAGACTTTTGTCATGTGTAATTCCTCGTGTAAAATTTGTCTAACCGTTTCTTTATCGGCGTTTACAGCCTCGGCAGTCATCCGGATGCTCATTCGACGATCTGCACGCACAATTTGGTTGATTTTGGTCACTGTTCCCGGAGTTGAAACAGTGACAGGGTGACCTGGGCGTTAGTCATCTTCAGTGCTCACTCGGCCCTCACTGAAGCGCTTACACCACTCAAAAACACGCGCACGAGATAGAGAATTGTCCCTATAGGCCTCTTGCAACAATTTACAGCACTCAATCGGAGTTTTTTTCAATTTAACGAGAAATTTGAGATTGATACGTTG
The DNA here is from genome assembly GCA_949987625.1 of Chalcis sispes. Lineage (NCBI taxonomy): Eukaryota > Metazoa > Arthropoda > Insecta > Hymenoptera > Chalcididae > Chalcis > Chalcis sispes. The sequence goes on from OX465094.1 coordinate 25,605,430, forward strand.
CTCCTGTTTTTCGTCACACATGGTTTTCGGCACGAGAAAAAAACACGTTCGTTTCAAACCGCTACTGCACAAATACAATAATAGTGACAAGAACGTGTTTTGGTACATGCATAGACAAGATATCTAGATACCCAACGCACTACTCGTTTTTTTCCCCACCCCTCTACGGCGCCCTCTAGGCGCGCAGTTTCGTTATTTAATAGCCAGACCTCGTAGTTGCGATATCGTGGGTATCGCACGCACTATTTACTTAATAGCTTATTAAATAAATAAATGAATAAATATTTAGGTAAATATATATGTAAACTTATTTCTAACAAGGGAACCACACCAACCCGACCTCACCGATTTTAATAATTTTTGGATATGTTGTAATGCTCAAAAAAATATTCGACATGTGTTTTTTTTTATCGGCTGACATCCACTTTTAAAGGGTGAAATCCACCCCTGAAAACCACCTCGAAAAATCGTTTTTTTAATATATCTCTGCATCTAATGAATATTTTTAAATAAAATCAACGCCAAAATATTTCTTATAAGTAGGCGCTTCTACTGATATAACTTTAACACCAAGAGGTTGCAACCCCTTTTTATATAGGGGTCAAAGTTCTATTTTTTTTGCTATTTTGCGATACAAAATCTGTTAAATAAGGTCGAGTGGGTTATAAACTGTATTTATAATAAGAAAATAAGAAATTAACATTGACGTATTTCGGGGTATTTTAAGAAAAGATTGTTTAGGGGTGTGTTACCCCTAAAAACCATCTCTACCAAATCACAAGCAGGCTAACCCACCTAACCCTGGCCACAGTATGTCTATTAATTATTTGTTTTGTTATATGTACCATATGACAACCGAAATATATTAGATAACCAAGCTACCCCTAAACTCTAACCCCTAATCCCGAAAACCCAAAAAACCACCCCTATCAAACCACAAGCAGGTAAACCCACGTAACCGTGGCCACAGCATGTTTATCTATTATTTTTTTGACTAAATATATCCTACATCACAAGCGAGCTATGTCCGCAGAAATCCGACCCTTGACCCCTAACCCGCCTAACCCCAAAAAACCTCCCCTACCAAACCACAAGCAGGCTAACCCAACTAATCCCTGCCACAGCATGTTTATTAATTATTTTTTCTGTTATTAAATATATCCCATTTCACAAGCGAACTATATTAGCTAACCAAGCTACTCCTATCCCCTAACCGTTCAAAATCCAAAAAACTACCCCTATTAAACCACAAGCAAGCTAATCCATCTTAACCTGGCCCTAGCGTATTTTTTGATGATTTTTTTTTTTAAATAAATATATCCTACATAATAAGCAATTTATGACAGCAAACCATTGTACCCTTAACCCAATGAATCCCTAAAGAACACCCTTACCAACCCACGAGCAGGCTACCGCCCTCAACCCTGACCACAGCGGCGTTTATCGCTCATTTCTTCTTGAAATAATTGTCAAATCGAAACCTGTGATGAAAAAAGTCACGTCTAAAAATAAGTGTCTAATGTAATACGTTGTCTTATTATTTTCAAATGAACTTTATTAAAAGTTATTCTTATAAAAGACTATATTTTTGACTCATATGTAAATTAAAATGTATTATTTGACATAGTTTTCACAGTAATGATAATCTTTAAAGAAGTGCTTGGAACATAATGACTTTTTACACCAACCACATCGTATTATTGCAACATTCTTACATCCTTCTACTTCGCAGTTGACATTACAAGATTCTCCAAAACTAAAATCAACAGGATTATCAGTTTTATCTGGTTTTTGAGTAATATAGCCGCTTTTATACCAGAAATATTTAAAAATATCCGTACATCTCGGTGAAGAAAACTGGTTATGTACCAGCGATTGTAATGTTATAATGTTATTTCGTACATGTAAATTTAAGTCATAATCCATTAGCATTACTTGATCTGAAAATTGCCTCACGAAATTGAAGACTCTTCTTTCAATTTACAATAATAGCAAATAATAAATTATGGTGCCACTTCGAAAAATATGTTCGAAATTTAAAAAATTGAGCCTGCTTCAGGATTGTTAGGGGTACCCACACAACATGAACGAATTCGGAATTAATTCTGAATTTATTCGTGATATAATAAAATTATTTCAGAATTACTTCTGTATTTATGCTATGTTCGCTTTTTGGTTCCTTCAGAATTAATTCATAAAATAATTATAAAATAATTCCAAAATTATTGAGGAATAATTTTATAAAATAATTCTGTAATAACATTCGAATTTTATATATATATTTGAAATAATTTATTATTTGCTATTATTGTAAATTGAAAGAAGAGTCTTCAAATCTTCGCCATTTAAAAAACGAAATGAGTGTTATATATTAAAATTTCAATGTATGAATTTTATATTTATTGTAATTTAGTGTAATAATATAATGTATTGTTCTGTTATTTTTCGTTTAAAGAATAATTTATAAAAAAGTTTGATTAGATTACTACTATCATCATTGCTCTTTTAAGAAAGTTATAATGTTTACAAAGCATACGTTATCGGCATTTTTATCTAATCCATGTTTCGAGTTCAATGATGTGGACATGATTGTTGAAGAAACGTTGGATTTCCATGAAGAATATAAATATCTAATATAGTGATGCTCAAATAGTCGAAGATGAAATACAACATCACTTTCCTGATCCAGAATTTGCACCAACGAATCATTGTACAAATGATGTTTAAGAAGTATCATTTAAAAATAAAAATAATGCTTTAGAATATTGGAGAAGCGGAAAAAAGGGAAAAAATTAAAAATTAGAAACTGTAAGTAATAGATTTAAAAAAGTTTCATAAATGAGTCAACCTAAACGTTGGGCCAAAACAATAAATAAAGGTGGTACTTATCGAGAAAAAATTACCCGTATCTGCCAGTATACATTAGACAATTTCAAAGCGGCTATTGAAGCTGGTTCGATAGTGCATGAAAAGAATATACGTAAATGGGCGTTCCAACCACTAAAAGAACTCGGCTCAGAAGATGTAAGATTCAAGGCTTCTGCGAATTGGGTATTAAAGTTTCAAAAGCTCATAGAATTGTGTCCAGAAAAATAAATAAATTTATTACTAAAAAAACATTAGAAGGTGCTTCAGAGCTTCAAGCTAGTGCTGAAGCTTTTGTTGCTAATGTGAAATCGTGTATACCAAAAATCGGAATAGAAAATATTTATAATTCAGATCAGAGTAGTTTCCAATTAGAAATGCATTCAGGATGGACATTAGCGACAGAAGTAGAAAAAAAAAGTGCAATGTTTGGTACAGTCAGTTTCATCGACAACGCACAGTTACATAATTCAACCAACTATATCAGCTACAGGGAAACTTCTATCACCACTTTTTTTAGTATTAAAAAAAAAAAACTGGTGAATTCGGTCCTATAGTACAATCAACTTAACTAAAACGAAATAATGTGCATGTGGAAGCATCAAAATCTGGAAAATTAACTACAGGTAAAATTATTTTTACGTATAATAATGCAATAATATAAAAAAGTATTCTATAGCCACATTTTATTTATTTCAGAGCACTTCAAAATTTGGTTAAAAGAAGTATTTTATCCAAATGTTGGTCCTCGATCTATTCTTTTACTTGATTCTTGGAGTGGACATTGTGATAGAGTTATAGAGGAAACGATGCCAACGAATCAAATTGTTAACATTAAAAAAATTCCCCCTGGAACGACAAGGAAGATCCAATCTCTTGATGTATATGGTTTTAGGGTTTGGAAAAATTTCGTGAGGCAATTTTCAGATCAAGTAATGCTGATGGATTGACTTGAATTTACATGTACGAAATAACATTATAACATTACAATCGCTGGTACATAACCAGTTTTCTTCACCGAGATATACGGATATTTTTAAATATTTCTGGTATAAAAGCGGCTATATTACTCAAAAACCAGATAAAACTGATAATCCTGTTGATTTTAGTTTTGGAGAATCTTGTAATGTCAACTGCGAAGTAGAAGGATGTAAGAATGTTGCAATAATACGATGTGGTTGGTGTAAAAAGTCATTATGTTCCAAGCACTTCTTTGAAGATTATCATTACTGTGAAAACTATGTTAAATAATACATTTTAATTTACATATGAGTCAAAAATATAGTCTTTTATAAGAATAACTTTTAATAAAGTTCATTTGAAAATAATAAGACAACGTATTACATTAGACACTTATTTTTAGACGTGACTTTTTTCATCCCAGGTTTCGATTTGACAATTATTTCAAGAAGAAATGAGCGATAAACGCCGCTGTGGTCAGGGTTGAGGGCGGTAGCCTGCTCGTGGGTTGGTAAGGGTGTTCTTTAGGGATTCATTGGGTTAAGGGTACAATGGTTTGCTGTCATAAATTGCTTATTATGTAGGATATATTTATTTAAAAAAAAAAATCATCAAAAAATACGCTAGGGCCAGGTTAAGATGGATTAGCTTGCTTGTGGTTTAATAGGGGTAGTTTTTTGGATTTTGAACGGTTAGGGGATAGGAGTAGCTTGGTTAGCTAATATAGTTCGCTTGTGAAATGGTATATATTTAATAACAGAAAAAATAATTAATAAACATGCTGTGGCAGGGATTAGTTGGGTTAGCCTGCTTGTGGTTTGGTAGGGGAGGTTTTTTGGGGTTAGGCGGGTTAGGGGTCAAGGGTCGGATTTCTGCGGACATAGCTCGCTTGTGATGTAGGATATATTTAGTCAAAAAAATAATAGATAAAGATGCTGTGGCCACGGTTACGTGGGTTTACCTGCTTGTGGTTTGATAGGGGTGGTTTTTTGGGTTTTCGGGATTAGGGGTTAGAGTTTAGGGGTAGCTTGGTTATCTAATATATTTCGGTTGTCATATGGTACATATAACAAAACAAATAATTAATAGACATACTGTGGCCAGGGTTAGGTGGGTTAGCCTGCTTGTGATTTGGTAGAGATGGTTTTTAGGGGTAACACACCCCTAAACAATCTTTTCTTAAAATACCCCGAAATACGTCAATGTTAATTTCTTATTTTCTTATTATAAATACAGTTTATAACCCACTCGACCTTATTTAACAGATTTTGTATCGCAAAATAGCAAAAAAAATAGAACTTTGACCCCTATAGAAAAAGGGGTTGCAACCTCTTGGTGTTAAAGTTATATCAGTAGAAGCGCCTACTTATAAGAAATATTTTGGCGTTGATTTTATTTAAAAATATTCATTAGATGCAGAGATATATTAAAAAAACGATTTTTCGAGGTGGTTTTCAGGGGTGGATTTCACCCTTTAAAAGTGGATGTCAGCCGATAAAAAAAAACACGTGCCGAATATTTTTTTGAGTATCACAACATATCCAAATATTATTAAAATCGGTGGGGTCGGGTTGGGGTGGTTCCCTTGTAAGAGGGATTTACCTCGTTTCTCTACCCACGGTACCGCAACTCGCGCTGGCGTGGCTGTGGAGAGGTAAGTTTTCCCTGACCTTATACTTGCTTGAGCCTCGGTGCTACAAGCAAGATAAATTACTTCGAAAATGAAATAAAAATAAAAAAAAAATTATTTTTTCAAAGGAGAACAAAACAAACAAAATAATTTTCTTTCGTCCCCGTTACCACGCCTGGGACACTTATTTTCCGCCTACTCTATCTGTACGCGCTTGTGTGTGTGTGTAATCGCCTGTTGCGCTCTCTGCGCACGCTCTCTGGAGTCGCGCGACCCTATGCCTTTGACAAACGTCTGGGGCGCCAGTTGTAACGGGTATAGTTAGTTAGGTCACGTGCGAGATTCCCCCTCGCACGCACGCACTGTCGTCAGATCCTGGATTGGGCAGGCCGCTGTATCCACCGATGCAGCCGCGGGTATCAGCGGACGTCAGCCGCCGGTGCTATGACATCCGCGTGCAATGACCCGTTAGTAACGCAGGATCTTCCTCAGATCCTGCTTTAACTCACGTGTGAGGGGCCTTGCCTTAAGGCTCCGCTGCCGGTGCTGCTTACACCGGGCTTGACTGCTCAGAATAGGTGCCAACTATCGATTGGCACACCTGCGGAGGCGGCGGTATTTGGAATAGGGACGCTAAGGGGAGTCAAAATAAGAAAATGCACCTGCTAAGTGCTAAAAAGCTTATTTAATGTATAATCTAAATAAAATAATACAAAAATATAATAATTATCGCGTAGAGGTTCTTTTGGAGTGAAGAGCAATTAGTATTGCCTAACGCGCAATACTAATTCGCGAGGTGCGCACTGCGCATTCGCACCCTCTTCAATTCGCGCGGCTACACATACACGTGTAGTCTATGATCGCCGGGTATAGAGAGAGCAGTTCTCAGAGCGGATCTCTCACTCGTCTGTTCAGTCTATGGGTGAGCGAGAGAGCTCGGTCCTCTCGCACAACTGCGTACTTTATGCTTGTACGGGTGAGAGTGGCTTTCTCTCACTCGTACAACTATTCTACGGTCGTGCGAGAGAGATCGGTTTTCTCACTCGCACTCGCACGGCCTATACGAATTCAAAGTAACGCGGTCTCGCGCGTGTATATATATATATATATATATTTATATTGGATAGTCTAAAAAGTATTGAGCCTTTTTTGTCACTAGATGGTGTTCGTTGTCATATATCGGGCAATACTAATCAGATTGAATCAAACTGATATGCGTTTGAAAGGTGACATTCCAGCCTACAATTTTCATATGGACAGTTTTGTATTTCGTCATTCGTGTCAAAAGTTGTATTCATTTAAAAATGAGTAAAATTTCCGAAAAAATTCGTTATATTTTACAATAACACTACGATCAAGGTGAGAATGCATCGCAGGCTCGTGAAAAAATTTGTGGTGTCTACGGTCAAGATACTTTATCAAAAGCCACAGCCAAGAGATGGTTCGCTCGCTTTCGTTCGGGAAATTTTGATGTCAAAGATGCACCTCGCTCAGGTCGACCAATCACTGAAAAAGTCGATGAAATCTTACAAAAAATAGAAGACCGACACATAAGCAGCCATGACATTGCTAAGGAACTGAATATCCATCACCAAACAGTTTTGAACCATTTGCGTAAGGCTGGATATACAAAGAAGCTCGACGTTTGGGTGCCGCATGAATTAACACAAAAAAATTTGATCGACCGAATTTCCATTTGCGAAATGCTAATAAAACGCAACAAAATCGAGCCATTTTTCAAGCAAATTATTACGGGCGATGAAAAATGGGTAAGATACGAGAATGTCGTTCGAAAAAGATCATGGTCAAAAAAAGTCAAATCATCACAAACGACTTCAAAGCCAGGCTTGACATCAAATAAGGTTATGCTGTGTGTATGGTGGGATTGGAAGGGAATTGTTTATCATGAGGTGCTAAAACCTAGCTAAACACTCAATTTGGCTCTGTACTGTCAACAATTAACCAGATTGCAACAAGCAATTTAAAAAAACCGGCCAGAATTGATCAATAGAAAGGGCGCTGTCTTCCATCATGACAATGCCAGACCACACACATCTTTGATGACCCGGCAAAAATTGACAGAGCTTGGCTGGGAAGTTTTGATGCATCCACCATATAGTCCAGGCCTTGCACCATCAGACTACCATTTGTTTCGGTGTCTGCAAAACTTCCTTAATGAAAAGAAATTCACTTTAAAAAGAGACTGTGAAAATCACTTGGCCAAGTTTTTCGACGATAAACCACAGAAGCTCTACATAGATGGAATAATGGCTCTACCCAAAAAATGGCAAAAGGTCGTTGATGATAATGGACAATATGTACTTAAATAAAATCCATTTTAAATAAAAGAAATATTCAATCAAAAAATGACAAAAAAAGGCTCAATACTTTTTAGACTATCCAATATATATATATATAAATATATATATATATATATATATATATATATATATATATATATATATATATATATATTTATATATATGCCCTTAAACGATCACACACGTGTTCAGGGAAGATCAAATATAATTAATCGCGGGCTAATTACCTAAGAAAAGTGGTCACTTACTATATGTGCTCGTGAAGGATTGTCCTCTCGAAATCTTTCACGAAATCGGCGGAAAACTCGAGTTGTACGTCGGAGAAAATCAAAGCTGTTGAAATCGCGTGCGGCTCGGGAAACGGCTCAAACGAGAAAATCGATTGAGGGGAGGGCTCCTCCTTCCTCTCTCGCGCCTATCGGTTTTCCCGCGTAGCGCCATCGATTGCTTGATCGATGGCGCCGCGTCTCGGCACGCCGCGGATTCTCGCGCCTTTACCCGCGGCGCGCCACCGATCGCTTGGTCGATGGCGCCGCGTGCAGTCATGCTCAGCCTCGCACCACATGGCAGGTGGCCTAACCTCAATAAGCCACCTGTCACACCATCAAGCAAATTTTGTACTTTTATAATTTTAAAACAATGATACTTTCATTTTTAAAATCATATTTTACAAGGAGAAACATGCAGGAATATTTTTCATTATATGAAAAGATATGAAAATTACATCATACAATTCAAAGGATTATATCATAAAATTATTATTTATTCATTTTCTGGCTCATTTATATTGACAATAATAATAATATTTGTATTACAATTAATAATAATAAATCATACATTTTTTGTGCTGATCGGTTACTTTTTAAAGAATGTAAGCAAATTTAATGTAGTAAATAAGCAAACTAACAATATTTTTGTTTTTTCAAAGGTTGAATTGCACTGTCTTCATTAACATTTTCTTTTTCGTAAATATGAACATCTGATTCGTCGTCTTTATCGTCATCGTCATCAAATTTTATTCCAAGAAAATCTATAGGGCTTTCTTGTACATCTTCTAGATTTTTTTTTGGAAGGTTGTCTAATTCTGACAAGTCGAGGCTGTCGATGTATACGTCTTCTTCATCTATAATTTCTTCTATTGCGTCTATATTCGTACATGTATTGATGTCGCATTTATTGCATAACGAGAAGCATCGCTATCCTTTTTTTCTGCAACTGTAAGCTTTCGTTTTGCATCCTTTTTTGCAATTGCATTGAATCTGCTATAATAATTCGGTCGGAATCAATGCAGATTCTTGGTAAATCAGAAGCAACTTTCACAAAAAACAGTCCAACCCTACTCAGTTGGTTCTTTATCCCGACCTAACCACTGTTGCAGTTGCAGATAAATTCTAAAAGCATGTTGTTCTGCGCAACTTTCGGTCGGAGGCAAAGTTTCTAGTTTTGCTTGCTTTTTAAATGCTGCTTTTGAGAAATTTATGTATCTAAGTTTATTTAAATCAATATAAAAATCTTTACCGGTGTACGTTGATAAAATTATTTCAATTCCATTTCTTGCAATTATTGATCGATTTGCATTTTCTAAGTAGAAACTTCTTGCAAGGTCATAAAGTCTTGCATTATCTGCAAGAACTTTCATAAGCTTCTGCTTTCCTTGATTGTAATAACAAGAGGTCGTATCGTAATCAGTCATCGCATGCAAAAATCTAACGAAAGTCTGTAACGCTTCTTGTTCAAAACTGCGACAACTATAAATTACATGCTCGGTTTCTTTTCCAGGTTTTAATAAATAAATGCAATCTTCTGGAATCGCTCATTCATTTAGAATAACTAATAGATCTATGTCCTCGCCAACTATCCATGTATTTATATTATCATTTTTAATGCTGAGTGCGGTTTCAATAATCAAACAATCAGCATCGCCCTCAGCAATCTTTGTGATGCAACCGTGTTTGCTGAATTCGTGACAAAGTAGTTGTATTAAATGAATTTTATTTTTTTCTATGCTTAAAAATTGATTCTGAGGCTGTGTTATTAGAGTATTGAAATTGAAAGAAACTTTGTAGCCCAAGTTTTTGTTTTGGCGACGCATTCTTCCGACGGATTTAGTGCACTTCGTCTCCAAACCTTGTGAGTATCCGTCAAATACAATGTAACATTGTTGATAATGATTTATAGTAGAAGCAATATATTTATTTACGATTGTTTCGATTGTAGATTTACATTTCCATCAAACTTTGTGAAGCAAAAAATCTTCATCAATTACAGTGGCATCAAAAATGCTGTAATTTATATCTGTTGTTGGCTCGAAATTAGAATAAAAAGTTGATTTTTGCGTTTTTCGCATACCCGAAGAATCAAATAATCTTAATGGGTATGGACTTAGGTCGTACGTTAGGAACTTACTTATGTTTTTTTTGCTTTCAACTGTAAGTGCAGCTCTTTGAAAAATGCTTGCAGGGTCAATTATTACGCTGCTTTTTTTTTTTATTTTATTTATTTACCAGTTAAATTAGTTTACATGTATTTACATATAACTCCTTAGAGGGAAAGTGTTCCCTATACAAGAAACTAGTGAGATTATAAAAATATAATTACTTAACTAGTTTAGTTTATAATATTTCTCATCTTAGTTTTTACTTTTTTCACTCTAACTTGTTTATATTGTGATGGTTTTTATATAGATGTTTATATCAAAAATAAATCGATGCAGATAACTTTGTTATGGAATTTAAATTATGTTGCTGTTTTCAATAAGCCAAATCTTTAATTTTTTCCTTAATGTTGATTTAGATACCTTTAAAATTTTTAATTCAGTAGGAAGCAGATTGAATAATTTTACAACTTTGATATAGCTATTTTTGAATCCAATAGTTTTTTTGATTTTAGGTAAAGGTATTGATTTGTTTCTTATTCTGCTATTAGATAATATGTATTTATTTTGCAAAACTGGAAAGTGATAAAAAAGAGAATCTAAGTTGAATTTAGTAGATAGATTCAATGGTTTTTTATTATTTAAAAAAGTATTTTTGGATATTATTTTTAAAATTTTATTTTGAAGTCATTGTAGCCTATTTAAATTGTTATTGTATGCCCCACCCCAAGGTATTATCCCATATGTTGCAATACTGTTAAAAAAAGCATAATATATAAGAAGTAAAGTCTCTGTTGTCATAGTTATAACTAATTTATAAAAAACATAAACAAGATATTTAGTTTTATTTATGATATATTGCACATGCTTTTCCCACTTCATGTTAAAGTCAAGTATGACTCTCAGATATTTGTAGTGTTCTACACGTTGCAAAGCTTTATTGTTGGTATTAACATCTATGGTTTCAGGGATACTATCTGCATAGTTCCCAAAACTCATAAAGACTGTCTTGTTAGTATTCAGAGATAACTTACTTAATGCCATCCATGTTGCTACGTGATTTAGATAATAATTAATTTTGTTACGAGCTTTTTCCCACGTTTCTGCTGTAGATATAAGGACAGTATCATCTGCATACGACAAAACAGCATTAGATTCAAGAAATTGTTCCTTGGGGTACTCAAATATTGATTTTTTGATACCCACTATTAATTTCACCAATTTTAACAGCTTGGTATCTATCAGAGAGATAGTTAGTCAAAAGCTCAAGAACTTAGAAAAGATAATTTCTCTAATAGTATTTCATGATCTACTGTTTGAAAGCCTTGGCTAAGTCAATAAAGGCGACAATTGTTGGTTTACTTTTATCAAGCATATTGTAGATTATATTAGAGATGTAATTTAAGGCATCAGTGGTTTCCCTATCCTTGACAAAACCAAATTGTTTAGTAGAAATAATGTTGCATTCAGTAACGAAATTCAAAATTCTATTATACACAACACGTTCAAAGATTTTAGCCATATTTAATATTGAAGAGACAGGTCTATATTTATTCATTAAAAATTTACTTGATGATTTATGAATAGGAACCACCACAGCTTTTTTTAAAGCTAATGGCCACAAAGCTAACTTAACCCTCCGTCCATGTCGTGGGTCCCGGGCGAAAATTTCTACCTGAAATTTCTCGGACACCGGCGACGGTGGCGCCATTTGAGTGTTACTGAAAAAAAGTTTAGGTTTGAGGGTCTGTGACCGCGCGGGCCCAGGTGTGGCAGTCAGTTATACGCGAAACGCCAAGCAGTGCAAATATCAGACAAAAAACACGACATGGACGGAGGGTTAATAGATCTATTAATGACATAGCATAAAGGGTCAACAATATAATCTGCTATCTTCTTTATGACTTTGGTGCTTATTTTATTAACTCCACCATTTTTTACTTTTAACTCTTTAATTACCAAACTTATTTCAGAGCTTGATGTAGGCCTTAAGTACATAGTTTTAGGATTTCTAGGTGGCATTGGAATAGCTATTTACAAGGTATATTTATTTTCTGACTTAGAGTAGACCTAATCTTACAAAAATAGTTATTCATCTTATTAGCTATTAATTCCTCTTCTACAATTTTTTGCTTGCTTTCATCAATAATGTAGTTGATATTTTGTCTATTTTTAACTTTTTTATTTACTTTATCATTAATTATACTCCATAATTTTTTGTTATCATTGATATTTTTTGCAATATAATCCTTTTCGAATTTAATTTTGGCCTCATAAATCACTTTATGTAGGATACTAGAATACTGTTTGTATTAAATCTTAAGTAACTCATTGGTTGGATTACTTTTAGTTGCTAAAGATAATTTTTCTTTGGTTTCGCAAGATTTAACTATAGTCCCAGTAATCCAGGCCTGCCTTTTTTTATTAGATTTTTTTATGAGAACTTTAGCATTATCCATACATTTATTAATATTTTCTATCAAAAATTTGGTAGCCATATTTGTATCACTAAAACCATATGTCAAATCCCAGTTGATGGTATTTGCATTATGTTTGAGTTTTTTAAAATCTATTCGGGTATTAGGGATAGAATCTTTTTTTAAGTTTTGGTTTTTAATTTTAATTATTAGAGTATAGTGATGTGTCAAACTGTTTGTAATAGTATAAGTTTTAATAATTAAAGCTTCAGTTTTGTAAAAAGAGTTATCAATACAAGTACCACCATTTTTATGATTAAATATAGGATGAGTGACTTTGATACCCAGGTATAAACCCCTTTTCTAGAAAGTTATTCACGAATTCTTCAGTTAAAAGACTTCGTTCAAAAAGATCAATGTTAAAGTCTCCAATAATGAAGTGATTTTTCTTAAACCTTTTAACTAAAAGGTATTTTTTTAGACTATAAATAAATTTAGGTTTAGGCATATCGTGAGTGCGATATAAAGCAGAAATTTCAGTACTACATCCATTTTTCGTTTTCATACACGTATTGAGAATTTTTAATCTATTTATTTCAATGAACGCTGTTGTTTCAATAATATCATCTAATACGTATATAATTACTCCATCATTTTGATTGATTTCTCCACTATTATAATACATTTTATACCCAGGTATAGCAAAAAAGTTTTCATGTACAACCTTCCAAGTCTCAACGCAAACTATAACAAAAGGCTTTGTAGCAAGCTTATCAAGGAGGATTAGCAATTTATAAAAATTGGCATTAATACTTCTAATATTTAAATATTATATAATATCAGATCATCATTTTGATCTAACTCAGAATTAAAAGAATTCAAATCTACGAAAGTTTTCTCTTTAATATAATTTTTTGTAGGATGGTATCTAATAATTCAATATAGGAATCCATTTGAAATTATTGATTTCAGAGCAATGTGTTTTGATTGAGTTTAATTTATATATGTTTTTTAAAATCGAAATAAGAAACTAGAAGAATAAGAAAGGACAATGATATTATGTAGATTTGAAAATAATTATTAAGACGAATATTTTTTAAACTGAGTTAGAAATACTTTCTTGTGTTGTTGATTGGCTCTCCATATATCTGATATTAGCCAATGCATGTTGAATTGGATTGAAAGGATAATCCGTTGAGTCGATGGTTTTTTGCAGTAGATATTGATAGTTTCCACAATCCTTGAAGTTCGAAGCATGACGGGTATCCCGTGGCTTTACATTTGGTTTACCTTGATTAGTTGTGTTGAAATCAGAACAACCTTTGCAACTGAGTGTTTGTTTTCTTGCACACATATCATATGTATGAGATCCAGAGCAATACAGGCAGTCTGGATTATTTCTGCACTTTTTTGTGCTGTGCCCATATTTGCAGCAATTTTTGCAAAGATTGATGTTAAAATTGTCATGAAGTCTTCAACGATTACATCCAAAATATAATTTTCCATATGGCATAATACATCCATAAGCTAGTCTGTTAACTTCGAAGATTATACTCCAAGCTCCATTTCTAAAATTCTTGAATTTATATACAACTGTTATGTCGTGGTCATCATTCAGTCCATTTCTTGATTTAATGTCATTTATTATGTTATCGTTATTCATTGTGCTTACATCAAAATCTATACCAGTCATTTTAATCCTGGATTTTTTCAAGCTTTCAATTTTAAATGTTCAATTTGCAGTTTTCAATTTCATTTAAAGCAGATGTTACTTAAGTATTTTCTTCTGAAGACTTACATTTAATTAAAATTTTATTTTTGGTATTAAAGAGCTTTTTAATGCATACATTTTTACATTGGTTCAATTTGCTTTTGATAATATTTACTGTTCCAGTATCAATTTCAGCCCTATCTACAGTTGTAATAATGATACTAGGTACATTATTCTTAGTAGCCGGTAAAGTAGTATTGCGCACAACTTGAGCAAATGACATCTTGGAGGGTGATACGCTATTGCTATTTTTTTCTTCGAGTAACTGATTATTTTCTTTCAACTGGTTGTTTAATTCAGTCAAATCAACAATCCTTTTTTTTTGCTCTTCATTTAGCTGCCTTAGATTTTTGTTGATGATTATATGCACTTTAATATCTTTCACATTATCTAAGTAATTTCCACTTGTTTTATTTTGGTCATTATTTTCATTAAGACACAAATTTACTAATGCTTCATTTTTTTCTAGTTTAGAATATTTTTCACTTAGCATTGCACATTTATCTTTCAGTTTCTGGATTTCTTTGTTTTTCTTATTAATTTCATCTTTTAGGTTTTGTATAATGACACGCGAATTTATTTCTTTATCATTTGAGGTTAGATTTAAGTTTGAATGTACATTACACACCACTAACACTGATGAAATGCATTTAATATTTTTTCTGCGACCAAAAGAACTTTTATGAAAAACTTTATCACAAATTAAACAAGTTACGGCACTATATTTTTGTTCATCATTATGACAACTATAAAAAATATTAGGAGCTAACTTAGCTAACTCCACCTCGCTCGACATGTTGATGATATGTGATTTTACTAGAAACTTTATTTTTCATGGACTCTAACAAAACAATTTTATTTTTTATTTTAAATTTTACATCTTCAAAATTGTTATTTTTACTGCATATTTTTTTCAATGCTTCTTGACCCACTTTGAAAGCATCATGGCAATTAACCGATGCGTCGCCAACTATTCCCGATGCGATTGAAATAATGTCATTCGGCACAGGAAAAGGGTTATGTGTTGCTAAAAATTTATCTACGAGGTCTGACTATTAAATAACGAGACTGCGCGCCTAGAGGGCGCCGTAGAGGGGTGGGGAAAAAAACGAGTAGTGAGTTGGGTATCTAGATATCTTGTCTATGCACGTACCAAAACACGTTCTCGTCACTATTATTGTATTTGTGCAGTAGCGGTTTGAAACGAACGTGTTTTTTTCTCGTGCCGAAAACCATGTGTGACGAAAAACAGGAGCAACGTATCAATCTCAAATTTCTCGTTAAATTGAAAAAAACTCCGACTGAGTGCTGTAAATTTTTGCAAGAGGCCAATAGGGACAATTCTCTATCTCGTGCGCGTGTTTTTGAGTGGTGTAAGCGCTTCAGTGAGGGCCGAGTGAGCACTGAAGATGACCAACGCCCAGGTCGCCCTGTCACTGTTTTAACTCCGGGAACAGTGACCAAAATCAACCAAATTGTGCGTGCAGATCGTCGAATGAGCATCCGGATGACTGCCGAGGCTGTAAACACCGATGAAGAAACGGTTAGACAAATTTTACACGAGGAATTACACATGACAAAAGTCTGTGCGAAGTTGGTGCCAAAAAACCTGACTCCTGACCAAAAGCTCTTGCGTCAACAGGTCTGCTCAGATTTCCTTGAAAGGTTAAAAAAAGATTCCGGACTGATAAAAAACATTATTACTGGCAACGAAACGTGGATTTTTCAATACGATGTTGTAACAAAGCGGCAATCGATGCATTGGAAGACGCCTGAATCGCCCAGAATCAAAAAAGCAAGGATGTCCTAATCAAAATTCAAGGCAATGTTGATCGTTTTTTTCGACATTAACGGTATCGTGATGACTGAATGGGTTCCAGAGGGTCAGACTGTCAACCAGACTTACTATTTGTCAGTTTTGGCAACACTGCGAGAACGAGTTCGTAAAAAACGGCTCGAGTTGTGGAAGAACAACTCGTGGATTTTGCACCAGGACAACGCACCTGCCCATAACGCGCTATCTGTGAAGCAGTATTTGGCCGGTAAGCGCACTCCAGTGCTCGAACACGCGCCGTACTCGCCAGATTTGGCACCGTGCGACTTTTTTTTGTTTCCAAAGATAAAATCTGCTTTGAAAGGGACCCGATTTGAGTCGATGGAAGCGGTAAAGCAAAAAACGGCAGAGCTCCTAAAGGCCCTCACCAAAGAAGACTTCTAGCACTGCTTCGATCAATGGAAAAAACGTATGGAAAGGTGTGTGATGAGGGAAGGGGAGTATATTGAAGGGGAGCATTCGAATGTAGAATAATTTTTATAATAAAACCCTTTTTGGTAACCAGTCTCGTTATTTAATAGCCAGACCTCGTAATATCTCTAAATCTTTTGCATCTCTGGAGCTTCTTGAAGTGTTGGCGTCAACATGTTGCTCTGAAATCTCGTTATTTGAGTGACAAAGCTGTTGCCTCTTTTATATCTAATGATATGAGAGAAAAAGAAATCCACTTACTGACAGTATTTTCTGTGATGCCACGACCTCGAGTCAAACCTCCAACATATTTCATCGATCTCATCAAGTTTTGCTCTATGATGATATCGCTCCATGTACCAGATCGAAATTTTTTTGTGTGCCTTATAGTGAAGTAACCACTTTTATCAAATAAATGATACTCGTCTGGAGACATCACATTTTTTAAATTATACATGTTTTGAAGATACAGACTCGCGCTTTTTGCATAAAGATTTTGTCCGCTGGCATGAAAGTAAGGAATCATTTTCTGTATGTATTGCAGATGTAAGCTGAAATTTCCCGTCCTTTCGGTGTTTATGAATTTTTTAACTAATTCGACTAATTCAAAATACTGAAGCCGCAATTTAGACGTCGGTCCATTTTCTCGACGGCGCTCTAATTCATTTATGTATCGCTTTTTAATATTTTCATATTCGTCATTTTTTAAAAGATCGCTGGTGAAATTTTCCTCGCTAACTTTTGAAATGACTTCATTTAAAACGTTGAGTTCAGGTTCTGTTAAATTCATATTATGAAAAATTATTTTAACCAATGATGCTTGAACTAATAAATGCCCTTGAACTGCTTTTGAGTAAGTATGTCCTGCCAATGTTCTTGCAGCTGAGACTTCGGCGTATAATATGTTAAACAATTCTTGCAAGCCACTTCCTGCCATTATAAATCCGATGGATCCCAGAAATGACATTAGGAGGTAAAAACCATCTAATCGTAGAATAACTCTGTCAATTTTTTGAGCAGAGGAAGTTACAGCCAAGCTTCCCAATATCATTCGGGCTTTATGATATAATGGCTGATCAAACGTAACAAAAATATGCGATTGGTTTTGTTGAGTGCATCGATTGTTCATCTCAACTAAAACTGTAAAAATTGTATTAAAATCGCTTGGGATAGAATTCACAAATGGCATGTATATGATTTTCGATTGACTAAAATTTGATATAGGTGTTATTTGTTCCAAAAAACTATTCTATCCGCCAACTGATACCGATTTCGAAAACTTGTCATAAAGCCACAAAAAATCAGTTAAAGTTATAGGGTCAAATTTACTTGTAGGATAATATCTGTCAAGATCTTTAATGATAATATTTTTAAGACCTGCTTTCGCTTGAGATTTTTAAAAGCTTTGAAGAGGTAAATATGTTAAAGTATATGGAATGTTTATCGATGAATCAGTATCGTTCAAGCTGTTTAATTTCACTATCTGTTTATGACACTTTACTTCAGAAGCAGGTGTGGCACATAAAATACCACCCATAGCGTGAAATGTATTACGACCATCTATTGTGCATGTATTATGATCGGCGTTGTCAAAAACACACTGTATATAAGATTGTCCCAACTTAACGCTTTCTGGATCAGCAGTGATTGATGCTTGTAGCAATAAGGTGTCATGATACGAAGCACAAAGTCCTAAAGTTGATAAGCTATTAATAAGAGTTTTGGATGCATGTTTTTTATGCATCATTGGCGACAATCCTAGTAAAAGATGCGATTGAAATGAGTGAGGTCTTGTCTTTGCCATTATTACACGAGCAACCGTAATAATTCTGTTTTTCCAAAACTTTATTTTTGAATTTTTCGGATTCTCGTTAGACATAATTATTGTAGTGAGCAGCAGTTTCAATGCTGGTGGAATGTCATTATCAATATTCTCCAAGAAACAGCTTGGCGCAGAATAATTATTCATGTCAAAAAATTTACTTTTGATTTCTTCGTGGATAAGTTTACCTGCAGTTTGAATTACTCTAATTTTTTCAGCAGCTTTTTTTTATCAGAATACTACTTTTTAGTTAAAATATTTTTTTGAGCAACTCGAAAACAAACAATAATATCTTTGCGGACGTGATAAGTTATTAGTTAATCTCCAAAGAAATCTTGTGTTTCCATTTCAATATGCTTTAAGTTAGTCATATGTTCTAAATTATATTTATTCAATATTTCTCGGATAGAAAATTGACATTCTTTGTCACTGTTGTCAGATAAATAATTGGTAACAAGATCTGCTACTTCCTTAGTCGCAGAATCTACTGGACAACCTGCTTTATTAGATGACGAAACTTGCAAAAAATGTGAATAGGAGTTGCTTATGATATCGCGCATTTACTTCAGATAAAAAATATCTTCGATAAGAGTTTTCATTAATGGACATTTATGCAAGATATCCCTTACGGAGCATTTATTTTCATCAACGATAATGTTCACAGTTTCCAGGTTTTTAAGCATCTTATGATTATTGTCACCCCTTTTCTTACAAGCAGCAATTAAAGCTTCAATCCCTTTTTTTTGCAATGTACGACTATTTTTTGTAATTTTTGCATTGCAAATAAAACACGTAGAATTATCCGCCATTTTTTTGTCCTTTCTGTAAAAAAATGAAACTGGTAAGTCAAGAAAAACAATATATATATATATATATATAGATATTAATTTAACCAAAATTCTCAAATCATAATCACCTTAGTATATTTCAAAATTGTACGATCGGGAGTAGATGTACAAATGTACAAATTGCAGTATCCGTAAAAATTTCTGTTACTCTGAAATAATATTGTAATATCTTTATTTAAGAACAATTCATAATTTTTAAATAAAACAATATTTAATTGAAAAAAGTTGATAAAAAACAGAATAATTTTCTCGGATTAATTGTTCAATTTATCTGTATTTTACACTGCAAATACAAATGTTTTATTTTAAAACACTTGAAATTATAGAAATTAATAAATTATACAGGTAATTAATGTAACAAATAAATAAAGTGTTCTTAGGAAGAAGGACCCTTTTAATTATGGTATTTAATTATAAAGGGTTTACGTTTCATAAAGCATTTTAATAAAAATTAAATATTTTAAAGTAAAACGTATAATGGTTATATTCATTCACAGCACGCTTGTATACTAACTAACTGTTATAAATCGGTTATAACACGAGAAACATCTGCTTACGTTGGGTGTATTTCAAAATTCGAGCATGTGCTGTAAATCTTAGTGGGAAAATGTAACGCCGCGAAAGTATCATTTTTCTAAAATTATAAAAGTACAAAATTTGCTTAATGGTTATAAATAATAAATAAAACTATTTCAAAATTTTCATCTTTCACAGTGTAGAGTAAAATAAATTTTATAAGTTCATAAAATATAAAAAAAAAAAAAAAAAAAAAAAAATTTTATTTTTTAGGGGTTGGTGATTTTATAAGGGTGAAAGTATGTTAAATATTATTTTTTCGATGAACTATCCTGAATTAAATAAAAGAAGGCTCTATGATGTCTTGCCGCTAGAAGCCGAGATATTTAAAATTTTTCAAGTGCGCTCCAATTTGAAGTACCGTTTTCGGTTTCGGTGCATGAGAGCGAGATTTCCCCCACCACGACTCCTTGGCGATCTTTTATCGCACACCCTTACTTTGACCAGCTCTCATACTGTTAATTTTGCATTAATTGAGTCGACTATTTTATATAATACAGTTCAAAGCTTCATGAACGAACTGTTAAAATTTTAACGCTTAATGTTTATAAACAAGGGCTCTGGGATTTCTAAAAAAAAATTTGCTATCTTCAGTTCTATTGGTCGGACGATATTTTTCTTTTTTCGAGTAAATGCGCTCCTATATAAGCTTTCCAACGGTATATTTTATTAATTAATCGAATAAGAAACAAAAAATATATTTAAATTGTTTATAAGGAAATAAGTGCCACTTTTTCTTCATTGATTATTCATAAATAAATTTTAAAAAAACTTGTTTTTTTTTTAAGTACATGATATTTTCAACCTTTATGAAGAAAATGAGATGAAGATTGGCGTTTTAGTCATCGCCCAGCCAGCTATACATCCGATTCAAAATGGTCGTTTTTTGCAAAAACGGGATAAATAAATTCAATATTAGACCGATTATGTTTACGTTTTGCACACATTTTAAAAGCATTAAAACTCACAACCTGGTAGAATTTTGTACTATTTTGATAAATATTTCAAAAGTTATTAACAATTGTAAAAAATGCTCATTTTCGACTTTCGATTGCAATAACTTTTTTGTTTATGGAGCGATTGCAATGTCTACTTTGGTAGTTATTTGATTTACGAACAATTCGTTTGGCAACCATTTTTGTCTATCTCTTGTAGTTGTTTCAGAATATCAAAAAAAAAAACAAAAAAAAAACGATTTTTTCACCTATATGTTACAAAAAAAACAATAACGCAGGTTCCAGTTCATAACCCACGAGATAAAAGACCTTTTTTATTAGCTTCCTCTAGACATTCCAATTGAAAAATCGCGGATAAAAAATTTTTGATTTTCAAATGCTTGTTTTCCTGGACTATTGCGTAATATAGTCAATCTGCACTCTCATTATTTATATCATTGCTATTCCTATTCTTTTTCTTTTTCTTTTCCGATATTTTTAATTCGTTTAATTCGGTTTGATTTGTTACAATATTTACGCTATTCTTACTATTTTTACTGTTTTTTTTACTTTTATTACTATTTTTATTGATCCGAGTTTTCTCTCTTTGCTCATTGATTTCATTTTTATCCCTTTTTCTCACGAGAAATTTGCCTTGACTGTGCCAAATATTCTTGAAACCAAGATTTTTTGTCAAATATTTAATTTGTTTAAATTCGCTATATTGAGTTTTTGTTAGATTTAATTTTTGTTAGATAAAACATTTTGCTGTTCGTTAAAGCAGGTAGCTTATAAAAAAGAGAGGATTTGAGATTGCATGAACTAAATGCAGTGACTTTGTATTTCGCCGCCATTACTACATGGCTGAAAAGTCCCGAAATTTTTAATAGGTGAAGCCACTAGAAAATGAACATGATTCATCTCGAGAGGTTCATCTGTCATTAGTTTATGTGTGAAGTTTTATGACATTTCGTTCATTTGTTTACAAGCTACAGTTTTTTAAGTTTCGCTACCTTCGCTTTCGTGAAGAAAATGGAAAAATAGGAATATCGCATCTTGATCAAAAATTGTTTTTTGATGGGAAAAACTCCTGATCAATCAATGAAATGGTTGAAGAAATGTTATCCCACATCAGCTCCTTCGAGAACAACAGTTTATCGGTGATTTAGTGAATTTAAAATGGGTTCTACAAGCATCGAAGACGCACCACGCTCTGGAAGGCCAAAAGAGGTTACGAATGCAGAAATCGTAAAGCAAGTGCATCGAATGGTTTTGAATGATCGTAAAGTGAAATTGCGCGAGATAGCTGAGGCCGTTGGCATCTCAAAAGAACGGGTGGGATATACACAGTGTGTCCCATGGAAAACGGAACTTTTTCAAAATATCGATTTATATTGGCGCCACCTATTAGTGGATGTTAGCAATGGAAAGGTCCATTCTTAACTGACATCCTGTCAAAATTGTATGACATTTGGTTCAATGAAAACCAAAATATCGCGCTCAAAGTGACAGTGTGTTTGTGGCATCGGTCGAAAAATGAACTTCGAACAAAGGGCAAATATTAAGTTCTGTTTTAAACTCGGTAAATCCTTTACTGAGACGCATAATTTGCTGAAACAAGTTTATGGCGATAATTGTCTATCCCGTACCAGAGTGTATGAGTGGTATAAGCGGTTCCAGGAAGGTCGTGAAGACATTCAGGACGACGAACATCCAGGTCCTTCGAATACCGTGGTTACTCAAAGTAACATTGAAAAAGTGCGTGAATTTATAAAAAATGAGCTAAAATCTTCATTGTGATACATGGAAATGGAATTGAATATGTCCAAAAATTCAATTTATCGCATTTTGACCGATCATTTGAATCTACGGAAGGTGTGTGCACGCTTTGTTCCACACAAATTGACCGACTACAAAAAATTGCTCCGAATTCAACATTGTAAGGATTTGATTGAAGAGTCAAAAAAGGACCCAAACTTGAAATATTCAATTGTGACTGGTGACAAGACATGGTGTTTTCAATATGATCCCGAAACCAAGCGTCAAAGTGCTGAATGGAAACACCCAACCGAGCCCAATCCGAAAAAAAGTCGTCTTGAAAAGTCAAAAGTGAAGACAATGTTGATTTGTTTCTACGATTCGGAGGGTATTATTCATCGTGAATTCGTTCCACCTGGTCAAACGATTACTGCTGTGTTTTATCTTGGTGTTATGAAGCGTTTGCTCAGCCGTATTCGTCGTGTGCGGCCACAATACCGTGAAAAAGGGAGCTGGCGTTTGTTGCATGATAATGCCCCGTCTCATCGATCGAACTTGATCACGGATTTTTTTATCAAGAATTCCATTTTAACCATCAACCATTCACTGTACTCGCCGGATTTGGCTCCGTGCGACTCCTACTTGTTCTCTAAATTGCACTTGCCTATGAAAGGAAAACGTTATGTCGACGTAGAGGCCATCCAAAGAGCGACGACCGACATACTAAAGTCGATGGATAAAAATGATCTCAAAAACTCATTCGATATATTAATTGATCGTGCAAAACGTTGTATTGATGCGGAAGGAGACTATTTTGAATAAAATAAATGAGATTTGCCGGAATATTGAGTTTTTGTCTTTATTTTGAAAAAGTTCCGTTTTCCATGGCACAAACTGTTTATTTTGCACAATGTTTTGGATATGAAAAAGCTATCCGCGCGATGGGTGCCGCATTTGCTGACCAACGACCAGAAAAAGCAGCGCGTTGATGATTCAACGGCCGGTTTGGCGTTGTTGCAGCGTAATCGAGCGGATTTTTTTCGACGTTTTGTGACGACGGATTAAACGTGGATCCATTACCATACGCCTGAGTCCAACAGGCAGTCTGCAGAGTGGCTGAAAAGCCACAAAAGCCGATCAAAGCGGCCAAAAGACCAACGCTAAGCCGAGAAGGTTTTGGTCTCCGTTTTTTGGGATGTGCATGGCATAATCTTCATAGATTACCTGCAGAAGGGAAGAATAGTTACCGGAGAGTATTATGCAGTGTTCTTGGACAAACTAAACGACAAAATAAAGAAAAAACGATCCCATATGGCGAAGAAAAAAGTTCTGTACCATCACGATAACTCACTGTCACACACGTCCTTGAAATCAAAGGCCAAATTGAACCAATTACGATTCGAATTGGTTGCTCACCCACCGTATTTTCCAGATTTGGCCCCCAGTGATTATTATCTGTTCCCAAACCTCAAGCGGTGGCTCCAGGGAAAGAGATTCACATCGAATGAGAAATGAGGAACCACCGTGCTGAGAACAGCTACCGCGCAGTCCAAAGAAGCAATATTAACCGCAGAGCAATTAATTGAACTAAAGACGACGGGGCAAGTGGACTCATCAGAAGGCTTACCCTTATTACAGGAAATAAATTTTTTTAAGTGCACGTTGGATGCTGCTAAAGGTACAGAGTTATCATCTTTTTCTTCTTGAGTGTCTATGATGTCAATATCAGTGTCAGTATCAGCCTGTGCATCAGCATCTATTTGAATTAGATCAGAGACGGTCTGCACTACGGTCGCCACATCAACAGTCGACTCATTACAATTTTTTTTGAATACAATCAAATTCGTTGTTTATGCGCACTGAAAGATTCATATTTTGTTATTTTAAATTTTCAGAGAGTTTTATTAATTTGAGTGAATTTGTCATCCAGACTTGCTAAGAGTGCACTTTCAATTTTCATTCAAATTTTTGTTTACGGTCAGCAATAATGATTAACTATCACGACACTCAGTTAGTAAGACATTTTGATTTTTGATAAGAATTTAAATATCGTTGATGTTTTTTGTCAAGATTTCTATTTGCTGTTCAAGATTTAATAATTTACTAATAAGATCAAATAAATCATTAATTTTGCTCGAAATTTCCTTTCAGGTGTCAGTCAGTGAAGAATTGAATTTAAAGTGTGAATTTTTTTTTTTGTCTGTGGGTGTAGCCGACGCAGTGATACTCTTATGTTGTTTTAAGGGGTTACCCCCAGTTGTAGCTCAACAAAAAAGGCCTTTTTCATGAATTTTTTTAAAGAAAACTACAAAACTTTTTTAAACGATTATGATATCATCTTAAAGAATACATCTTGAAGAACTTTCAGTAATCTTTTTATTGCAAAATATTACATTGTTAAGTGGCAAATGGCCGCCAATGAAATAGTGTTTTTATTTATACGGTTTGCGGTGACCAACATTGCGGCGAAGTGGATCATTTGAAACAAAAAATGTGGATAGATTTAGTTAAATATAAGTATAAAATAGTCTTTAATTGAAGGATTTAAAAAAATATTCATTTTTCACAAAATGGCGGACAGTCAAAGTTAATGGTTCGATTTTAACGAAAAATCGATCGATTAAAGACTACATTTTTATGTATTAAATAAGCCTGCAAAATTTCAAGAAGATCGGTTTATTAGTGTTTGAGTAATCTTGGTCACCGACTTCAGAAATGCCATTTCGAGAAAAACGCGTTTAAAGTTTTAATTGCCGGTTGTTTACACAACGGATTCTTCTCTTTCAACGCTCATATCTCAGTCAATTTTGTTCGGATCGACTTGAAATTTCCAGGTTATATTTTCAGATACTTATACTTCAAAAAAATGCAATTAACAAAAAATTGATTTTTTCGAAGTCGCAAGTGAGGGTAACCCGTTAAAGAGGTAGCACTCGTTACCCGTGGTAGCATGGGTTTTTTACTCCGTAATTTAGTATTAATTTTTTGATTAATGACAGAAGTCGATACTATCAACTCTGCATTGTTGTCATTCATTAACTCGTTATAACTGTTATTAACTGTCATTAAATCTCTACTCTGCTGATTTTTAATAATAAAACAATTTTTACAGACGTAAATTTTTGTTATTTGATTATTAATCGTTATATTGTGAGGCTTTAATTTATCACATATGCCGTGAAAATTTTTTCTACAACTATGGCATGTGTATAGTGTATCGTTCTTTCTACTAATTTTCTGCATTTAAGACAAGCAGTTGGAGCCATGGTGAGGATTCAGTGATTTTATCCAATTTAAAGTCAACGTACGGTCAGACAAGTGAAACAAGTCAACGATAACTCAGTGAAACAAGTGCAGCACTTGTCAGACAATTTAAAACTCAATAAAATTATTAATAATATCTTTAAGTGTATAAGTTTAATTTACTGAAATTAAAATAATAATAAAAAGAAAATATCTAACTAGATACGACTAGATTAAAGGCAGTACTTGAATAAATTCGGCTTCCTTCTTCAGATTAATTTGAATTTTCGCGGGCTCGATCTCTAAATCGATTTGAATTCTTGTGGGCTTAATTGGACTTTAGGTAGGTAACAGGTAGCAGCTCATTGAATCCCCCGGCTTAAAGGCTGAATTTCATGATTTCTTAAAAAATTCGTCGTAGAAAAAGGAGAGATAATCTAAAATTTTTCAGAAAACAGACTTTTTTTGGTAATTTCGAGGCAATAAAATCACACGTGAATAAGAGAAAATTCACAAATTGATGACGCGGAAAAAACCTTGCCGCTAGAAAATAAAACTCACAAAAATGTGTGAGAAAAGACGATAAACTAATTAAACAAGAGAGGGAGAGAGAGAAAGAGAGGGAGAGAGAGAGGGAGATAGAGAAAGGAGAAATTTTTTTTTATTATTTTCGTCACTTCTAGGAATATTACAAAAAATATTTACTAAATTTATAATTCATATATTGTAATATTGTAATATATTTAATTTTTCAATTAAAAGAAAGAAAGTTAGAGTGAATGATTTGTAATTATATCTTATTATATAATTACTTTTGCAGTATTTAAGATCAGTGAATGTCTATAATTTCGTTGCGTGCATAACCAGGCATATATGCTCGAATGATATTATAATAACTAACTTTACACATAGGATAGAAAAAAGAAAAACTATTAACAAAAAATTTATGTAGAAAAAAATTATAAACGAATAAAATTGAATTGTTCAGTTATTAACTTTATTAAAAATCTAATGAAAATTCATTGAAATGGCGATATTGTAATGTGGTTGTTGAACATATAAGAACTTTCTAATTCAGAATTATTTCTGAATATATGTATTTCTAACGAAAATATTTATAACGATGACCAAACGCAGAAAGTGGTACTCGCGGAGGTAGACATTGACCTCTTAAATTTTTTCTTTTGGTGCATCTTTGAACTATCATATTCTGTTCTAAACGCAAACTTTTATACGTTTTCTAAAGCCGGAGTCAAAGACAATGAAAACCATGAGAAATTCATAAAAATAGTATTTTTTCGCATTTCTCTTGGAAAATATTGATAATTTAAAAAAAATTTCAAATAGAAGTTGTCGGTTGCATCAAAATTCATCTTTTTCATTGCGCTTATTGTTCTCTAGAGATAATATTTTCCGAGTTAAATGCGTTCAAACGCATATCAGTTGAATACGTGGGTATATCAGCGTTTAGTAAAGACTCTTAAATGCTTCCACAATTATTTTTGAAAAAATGCTTATTTATGTATTTTGTCACGCTGATTACGAATATCATATGTGAAATTATCAGAAATTTTATTTCCATGGGTAAAACAATGAAAAACCTATAATAATAATAGTTTTTTGCGTTTATCTTGTAAACTACAAAAGATCTTGAAAAATGTTTAGAACAAATGTTGTAGATCTCATCAAATATCATTGTAGATACATCTTTCTACAAGACAAAAAGTAGGGATTTCCATTTAAAAATATAAAGTTATAATGTAACTAATTTAAAGTTATAATATATAATAAATATTAAAATCAACACCAAGATCAAAATGAAGGTCATCTCCTTTAGGTGATCATTCTACACTTCAACTGTTGCAGAGGTCATGTTCAGATGTACTTAGTTATAATTTGCATTAGTTTTTTTTGTAAAACATCATTTCAATTAAAGAAGTAATTTAGATCTAATATTTCATGAAAAGAATCATTTTAATACCAACTACGACACATTCTTCGGAGATATTTTCCATTCTATCCTAATCCAAGTTTAAAACTAGAGGTTGCTGTTTAAAAATTTCAAGTTGACCTTGGAGGTAATTTCAAGATCAAGGTGATTTTTTTTAAATAGGAACCCCTATTTTTGACACTGGAAATAGAAGTATGAGAGAATTTTTCTTACTGATATGTCTTTGAGTGGTGCCACATTTAACTTCTGAAGGTCAAACTAGTTAGCACTTTCAGAAGATCTTAATGACATGAAACTTACTTACTTTGAATAAAAACTTTTAGGATTATTTTCTAGCTGTCAGATGCTGATTTTAGAATTGATCTTGACGGTGATTATAAGGTCAAGGTCATTTTTCAATAGATTTTGGTATCTTCGATTACTAGTAAGTAATAATACTTAATTTTATCCATATTTGTCCACATCAGATTAGTTTTTACCAGTAGTAATAGAAAATGACCAGCCATAACCGGGATTGGACTCTAAAAACAGTCAATGGCCAATAAATGTCAATTAGTCAATGGTTATAAATACTAAGAACCTAAGATTAACAAGTACGACCGTTGGTGACAACTGTAGCGCCGCTTCTCAGTGTGCCTACCTTACCAGCATGTGCAACGCCTGCGCAATCAGGTTGGCTATGGTGCAACAAGCAAATTATGGTGCTTTAATTTCTGCTTTTCGCTGCAGAACGACACTCTGTCAACTTGTTTTCTCATCGTTGACTTTGGGTAATCCAACACGTGTAGCACGCGATCTGTGAAAGTGTAATTAATATCCGCTCATATCGCGATCAAGATGGCATTTTATGGCATTAAATCAATTCGCAATAAATGTTATTTATCGTGATTAAGATGGTATTTTATGATAAATTATCATATCGTGATCAAGATAGCATTTTATGGCATTAAATCAATTCGCAATAAATGTTATTTATCGTGATTAAGATGGTATTTTATGCTACATTATCATATCGTGATCAAGATGGCATTTTATGGCATTAAATCAATTCGCAATAAATGTTTAAGTTTGTATTAAACTGTGGCATTCTTATTTCCCATCTAATTCATTATTTTAGCTTGTAATTTAGTAACCACATGGCCACGTATTCAAGACGCATTATGATCTCATTTGGTATTCGATAAAAAGACGTTTTTAATTTTTGTAATTGTTGATTTCGACGTGATCGATAAGTGTCCAACTTATAAGTTTAAAAAAGATTATTTTTTCTAACTCGATGCGAATAGACATTTACGATCTGGACTTGTATAGTGACTTTTTATTTTTCATACACGAGTGACACCATTTTTCTGTAAACGCTTGTCACCTTCGCAGTCGGATATTGCGGTAGCTGACGCGTGTTTTCCAGAGAGCAAGCTGACGTGGGGAATCGGCGTCGAGGTTACGTACACGCGGCGCGGAGAGAGGGGTGAGATCGCGCTTGGCCGGCGATCGGAATCATATTGAGCGCTCATCGTGTGAAAATCGTGCGTGTGACGTCAAACATTGTTTACATTTGCGTAGCCTTGAGGTAGTCAAACTTCTGAGCCGATCTCATTAAAATATAATAGGCGTTACCTCGATTTCCTTGAAAATAAACTTCGAATGTAAGGTTGGGGTGATAAGTTTCCGGTCTGACCTAGAGATGGCGCCACCAGGTCAATTGTTTGGCTTGTATTCTATAGCCCGACATCTCACTAGATTGTATATAAATTTTTAGGTCGATTGCTTAGTGTACATTTAAAAACTGATTTAACAAGACGCTTCAATCGCTTACGTGAAAATGGAAAAATCAGAGAAGCGTGCGGTCATCAAGCTATTTTTTTAAGGTTAGGAAACAAATGATAGTCGCTGGGGGCTAAATCTGGTATTATGGTGGTTGGAGTAACCATTCGAACTTTAACCCTTTCAGCCTCAGTGGTTTCGATCGAAACCACTTTTGCGTTCAAACGTTCATAACCCTTTCAAAAATCAATATTTTTTTTATTTCCAAACGCCAACGGTCTACAAATTTATTCTACTTTGCAACAAAAATTTATAGTGCAAAAAATTAATAACAATTTTGTGGTTATAACAATATAAACAAATGAATGTTTTTGGCAGAAATTAAAAAAAAATTGCCAATTATCGAATTACATGGAGTTAGGCTCATAAAAATAAACACTCGGGGGTTTTTGGGGTCGCTCATTACGAATCCGATGTCAGATTTTCATAATTTTCAAAATTCAAAATGGCGGATCTAATATGAAAATTTTCATTCTGGGCGCCATTTTGGATCATCCAAAAGAGATTTTTAAACTCAAAAAGTGGTCTTTTTAAAGCTGAGGTGCCGAGGACACTTTTTTTTAACTTTTGAGGTGACTGCACAATGATAAGTAGAAAAAAAATGGAGTTGAAGAAAAATTTTGTTTTCATTTTTCGTGTTTTTTTTTGCTTTTACCTCATTTTTGAGGGTTAAATTTTTTTTTCTCATTTTAATAGCAACCATTCGAAAGATTGATAAAAAATCTTAAAAATTCACGTGTTTAAAAATTTTTTAGGCCGAAATTAATCTCCTCTAGAGAGCTCTGAAATAAATGATGAAAAACGTGTCCCGTGGGCGTTAATGGGTTAATCAAATAAAAAAATATATATATTAAAATAAATAATTTAAATTAATAGGCCTGTGACCAGCTGTTACACGCACCTATTATTTTCTCTAGTTTAAAAATTTATAAGTAAAGACTATTATTTGACGACAATTCGACGATCCTAGTTATTACTGGTCTTGTATTTTATAGAATAACATTTTCATATTTGTAATGATAGTCTGCGACATGCTACATTATAAGCGAAATTGTACAAAGATAGTTGCGTTAAAACTTACATTTTGTAATTAAAATTAATTCTTTGTCCAACCGAATAATTATTTTCATATTATTTCCTGACAGAATTCAAGTGGTTTATAATAAACAAAACCCATAATTAATAAAATAACTTGTTTATTATAAACTATATACGAGTGGATACAATCTACGAGTGAATACAATGGCTACCCAAAAGAGAGTAAGTCTAAAAGGCGATTTTCGGGCTGAAGATTAGCAGAGCCTGATGTGTACAGTTCGGACGTGCTTATTGTATATGTATATGTAAACATAACAAACTTTATGTATATACGTAAACATATTGGTAGCACTTGTTCGATATTCATAATTCGTATCAAATTCTAACATTTCCAATAGTAATCGTACTAGCAAATATTTGAAAATAAAGCTAATCAAACAAGTACTTCTCCAACAGTCTGTAACCAACTAATTAAAAGAAATGATTACTTAAACTATTATTTTACTTTTATTTCTTTCTTGTTAACCTTAGGATGCCATTTGTGTCCATAGTAGCAGCCCTTTTTATTATTTAACTCTTTTGGGACGGGTATATTTCACATTATTGACGTTACCCGGTCATGCGAAAACGCTTATTGACGTGACCCGTCCCGAAAGGATTAAATAATCTTTTTTTTTATTTTAAAATCACTATGTAAATTAATCATTTAAAATGCGACGAAAAACTTCGTCCTTTTTTGTAATATGCGTTAAATTTTAAATAGAACGCTATCATAAAATTTAAATCTCCATAATTTTAAATTCCACAAAAATGGATCATCTCTCTCTCTCTCTCTCTCTTCCCGGAGAGGGAGAGAGGGAGAGGGAGAGCGAGAGGGAGAGGGCGAGGGAGAGGGGGATTTGTCGCGCACCACTAGATTCTTAAATAAAAAGTGAGTTCGAATTCAAATGTTTTAAAATCTTTTCTTCTTTCTAAAATCCTCCAACAGAATTATTGGCCGAAACGCGGCCGACTTTTCTGTTATCCACTATCATTTTTAGTAGGACCTTATCCAGAGCAGGGCTCGAGGCTGATTCTAATTTCGGAACCGAGCCTCTTGCATCTGCTCAATCCTGGAAACACATACCTCTACCAAACAAACGCTTACAAACTATATCCTCCGCCGCCCCGAGCCCATAAGCTTCAATGTTTAGTCTCAAAAACGGCAAAATGGCAGTGTAGCTAAATCACAGCTAAAAGAGTAACACCCGACGTTACACCGCACGCTACTCTGACTTTTCCATTTTTACGTTAGCAACTGAGCATCTTGTTCAATCAAGATTCAAATGTACACAAGCAAAGCAATTGATCTGAAAATTTATGTACAAGCCAGTGAGATGTCAGGCTATAAAATACAAGCCAAACACTTGACCTGCTGGCGCCATCTCTAGGTCAGGCTGGAAATTTTTCATCACAACCTTGTACTTCTGAAAAATGTTGATCTGATTATAAGAAATATGATATATTTTAAACAAGATGGAGCACGACTACACTACGCAAGAATCTCGTTATCCGGTTCGTGGTATCCTTCGAAGCAATCCTCTTTCGACTTAATAACACACTGCTAGTGTTGCTTTAACATATTGAAGCAGTTCTGAAAGTTAGTGTTCGAAATTGTTTTCAGTGCACTCCACACAAATATTTCAATTTATTTTCTTGAGACCTATGATTTAGTATTCCTATTAGTTATATTCAAATACTTATCATAAAATAGAAATCTATTAATTTAATAAGTTTAATAAACGTACATTAAAACAACTTGATAAAATTAACTATATGATTAATTTAATTGGTTTATAATGAATGATTATAATGATTTATTTACCTTACAAGAAACTCCTCCCTCAAACCGACTTCGTCGATTTCAATAATTTTTTGATATGTTGGAAGAGCTGGCTTATGTTTATACTCAGCCAAACTATTTGTTATGTTTATACTCAATAAACTAGCTTTAGCCTTTTGCTATGAACAACATTCGTTCTAGTCATTAGAGGCTCTCTGCCTACCTTCCAGCATTGCACTATACTTTGAAAAATACTACTTAGTAGTTAAATAGTACTTAAAGATATTTCCCGGCCATAATTTTTTGGTATATCATTTTTGAGGTTCTAAGGGACCATTTAGAAGAAAAAAAAAAAAAAAAATCCGATGTTTTTAAAATCCTAGAGTGACCCAAAGCCTTAAAAAAAAAACTAGTTTTTTGTGATTTTTTTCTACAGAAAATGATAGAGAAAAGCATTCTTGTTTGCTTTATTGAATATTTCAATTGACGTGGTTCAGGATTTTTTAAATTATTACCCCCAAATACCGTAAACTACTCTTAATTGATCATAGGTCTTAAGAAAATAAGGCCACACGGAAATGATAAAAAATTAATTTTTTTAAATATATGACACGCATACGAGGGCGGTCCGATAAGTACTTAGCTCCACCGCCCCATGGCGCCACTATCGCAAGAGAAATTCACTATCGTGTAATACATTATCGTAGACGGCTACTATCAAAATTTCAGCCGAATCGGACTCCTAGTTTTGTTTTGACCGCATGTGAAAGCGGGCGTGTCCGCGGATTTTAGAAAAATAGAGAAGAGCAATATTGGTCGGTGATTTGATTCTTGTTTTTGGAAAGGAAATTGTGCAGCGAAATCAAAAAGCGCTTGGATGCTGTGTACGGTGACTCGGCTTCTGCGGTGGCGACTGTAAAAAATTGGTTTAACGAGTTTCAACGTGGTCGCACGTCAGTTTTTGATGAGCCACGCCCAGGTGTCTCGTAAACGGCTACCACGGAGGATAACGTGACAAAAATCCACGATCTTATATTGTCAGACCGTCGATTAAAGGTGCGCGAGATAGCTGAAACAGTAGGCATCTCAGAAGACCGCGTGGGTCATATCTTGCATGCAATTTTGGGCATGAGAAAGCTGTCGACGCGATGGGTGTTGCGTTTGCTCACTCCGGACAACAAGCGCAATCGTGAGACCACTTTAGAGCAGTGTTTGACGTTGTTTAAGCGCAATCCGAAGGAGTTTCTGCGTCGTTTCGTGACCGTCAACGAAACATGAGTCCACTGGTACACACCAGAGACCAAGGAACAGTCGAAACAGTGGACTTCACCCGGTGAACGTGCTCTGAAGAAGGCGAAGACTGTCCTATCGGCCGGAAAGGTGATGACCACCGTTTTCTGGGATTCACAAGGTGTTATCTGCATCGACTTCCTGGAGAAGGGCAAAACGGTTACAGGGCTCTACTATGACGAATTATTGAGCCGGTTCGACGCCGAATTGCAGAAAAAAGGTCCCATTTAGCGAAGAAAAAAAAGTGCTTTTCCGCCATGACAACGCACCGGCTCACACCTCCGTCGTCGCCACGGCCAAATTGGTCGAATTGGGCTACGAACTGTTACCCCACCCACCGTATTCTCCAGATTTGGCTCCGTGTGACTTCTTTTTGTTTCCAAACTTGAAAAAGTCACTCGCCGGGCAGAAATTTGAGTCGAATGAGGAGGTCGTCGCCGCGACGGACGCCTACTTTGCAGACCTCGAGAAAACGTATTTTTCAGATGGGTTAAAGAAGTTAGCGCATCGCTGGGTCAAGTGTATCGAGCTAAGAGGAGACTATATTGAGAAATAAATCGCCACTTTTCCAAAATTTTTGTTTTTTTTTTTTGTAGGCTAAGTACTTATCGGACCGCCCTCGTAAACAGAATTTAATTTATACCAAAAATAAAACGTTATAATTATTTTGTAAAAGTAATATCAAAGGCTCAATAGTCACCCCCAAAAGTAAATTATTCAATATTACTCGATATTTAATTAATATTTTTAATGAGATTTCGTTTCTTTCTATTTATAGTTAAATTACAGTAATTTATTCTATAAAGTGTTGTTAATAATTACAATCGTTACAAAAAGTTTTTTAATGAAATAATCATTTGCACTAATCACAATGTATAGTAGCAATATTGTTAAATCATTCTAGTTCATACATTAACAGATCGGCTAAAAAATTTTTAGACTGACACATAGATAGTATTACTAGAATTAAATTCAAATGATTTTTAGTTAGTATCAACCTTCAAACGATACGTTTATAAATTTGACAGCTTTCGGACAATTGGTTCGTGAGATATAGCATTGTGAGTGAAGCAACTTCTGTTATTGTGAAAAAAATGGATAAAAAAGAATATCGTGTGTTAATGAAGCATTTCTTTTTGCTAAAAAAAAATACTGTCGAAGCCAAGGCTTGGCTTAATAAACATTATTTGGACTCTGCACCAGGGAAATCAACCGTTGAGAAGTGGTTTGCTAAATTTATACGAGGCGAAATGAGCATCGAAGACGATGCACGCAGTGGACGTCCGAAAGAGGCTGTTACCGACCAAAATATCAAAAAAGTTTACAAAATAATTTTGAATGATCGTAAAGTGAAGTTGATAGAGATAGTTGAGACTCTAAAGATATCAAAGGAACGTGTTGGACATATCGTGCATGACTATTTGGATATGCGAAAGCTGTGTGCAAAGTGGGTGTCGCGCGAGCTCACAATCGATCAAAAGGAACAACGTTTTGATGATTCAGAGCAATGTTTAGTGATATTCAATCGTAGTTAAGACGAATTTTCCAGACGATATATGACAATGGATGAAATATGGCTCTATCACTATACTTCTGAGTCCAATCGACAGTCAACTGAGTAGTCTGCATGCGATGAACCGAATCCAAAGCGTGGAAAGATGCAACAGCCATCTGGCAAGGTTATGGCATCAGTATCCTAGATGCGCATGGTATAATGTTCATCGATTATCTCAAAAAGGGCCAGACCATCAACAGCGGTTGTTGCATAATATTGTTGGAGCGTTTGAAGGATGAAATCACGAAAAACGGCCCCATTTGAAGAAGAAAAAAGTGCTGTTTCATTTATACAATGCACCGTGTTACAAATCAATGAAAACGATGGCAGAATTGCATAGATTAGGCTACGAATTGCTTCCCCATCTACCGTATTCTCCAGATCTTCCCCCCAGTGACTTTTCTTGTTTACAGATCTCAAAAGAATGCTTGTTGGAAAAAATTTAACACTAATGAAGAGGTAATTGCCGAAACAGGCCTATTTTGAGGTTAAAGAGAAATCGAAATAAAAATGGTATGGGAAAATCATATGATCGCTATAATCGTTGTATCGCCCTCGCAGGTAACTTTATTGAATAATGAAATCGAATTTTACCAAAAAAATCTGTTTTACTTCGTTAGTCTATGAACTTTTCAGTCGAAATGTTATATCGCGAGAATCTTCAAAAGAGAATGTAATAGAATTTTCAAATTTATCCGGCTGCTAATCTATATAGCCTCTTTTATAGTAGGAATATTTAAACAAATTCTTATATTTTGGCGGAGAAAGCTGATTGTGAACTAGAGATTGCATGTTTATGATGTTATTTTTTAAAAGTAACTTTAAATTATTATCTATTAAAGTCTTTCGAAACAATTAACAACTTAATTTCCACGCGCATTTCACATTTACAATAAATTCATGGGTAGAGTTGATTTGCACGACGATTACTGTAACAAAGTTCTGTCATATATTCGTTCGAAATAATGGACACGGATAGCTTTCGTACGACTCATCCAAACGGTAATTCCAAATGCACTTGTGATATATAATGTGTCGAGTGATAACTCTAGAAAAATTTGATCGAAAAACATTTCCATGAATATTGCTATGCATTATTTGAACATAAAAAGTAAGCAATATCAACAAAATCACCTAATACGTTGCGACAGCAGCCAAAATAAGTGCTCTACACGGATATGTGTGATTTGGGCATACATACTAGTATATTGCAGAACTTGTAGCTTATATAGTATTATTATAAAAATTGCCGAAACATATTTCATAAATGAGATATGAATAATAGGTAGGCGAGATGAGTAGTAGATAGATGAAAACAAGATAGCATCAGAAAAAAATTGATTCTAAAAAAGTGCATCGAGATAAAAAGAATTATAAACAACTTGAAAAATTTAAAAAAAATCATAAAAGTAAAAAAATTAAAAAAAGGCTTAACGTCGACCTTTGCATGGTTAGAATTGGGAATCGATTACATGTAATGGCTAACGGACGGAGAAACGATTTCTCTGATAGGAAAACCTTGATTGTCAATTTTAGCAAGAACTCAAACTATTTTTGGACGAACTCTTTTTCATTTTAATCGATGCACCCGAATTTCTCGGTTTCTAAGAGATAATATGAAAAAATAGCTTAGGCGAAATTTGTTCAGGGCAAAAAGGACCATCTATCTGTGCAATTAGTTTTGACCTTGAATCTCATTTTCAAGGTCATTTGAAGGTTAACTCAATTTTTTTTAAACGAAACCCCTACTTCTGAGTCCAAATTCGAAAAAAATTTAAAATTTTACGTTTAAAATAATATTAATCAAATTTTTTCGTGACGTTGAGAAAGTGAAAAGCTAAATAAACCAAGTGACGGCTATTTTTTTAAATTTTCTAACGAAATAATCTGGCAAAGGCACCTTCGATATAAATACCGAATCCAAATATGAAAACTTCTTTAAAAAGATTGACTTTAAATAATTTTTTACATTATGAAAAAAATTAAAATAAAGTTACAAATAAAGATACGCCAAGAAATCATGGAACATAAATCGCCGTCTGGTACTGTTAATGTATGGGTAAATTAAGAGTATGTTACGACATCTAAGGCAAAAGGAGAGAAACGAGAGAGTCGGCAGTGAACAAGCGAAGAGAGTGATACAAAATGTGATCTTGAGCAAGCTAACAGAATATACTACAATAATAAATCTTTGTAATCCTAACAAACTATGAATAAATAATAATTCTACCATAATCTACAGTGTTTCTTGCCCACAACCTCGATTATATTAACATGGTAGCAGAGCGTGGTTGATTTAAAAATTAAAGTGTTTAAGTTTTGAGGTTATGGTAAAAAACGTGGTCGATACCAAAGTTAAAAGTGAAGAAAATTTATATGAAAATATATCATACGATAGAAAATACAGGGTGCGTACGGTATTTGAGGACAACTTGAGAGTAAAATTAATTAGCTTGTAATTTTAATAAAATTTAATGAAATTTTTTATACAACGTTAAATTAATATATGGCTATAAAGTTATTCAATAAAATCGCCATTAGCAGCAATAACCTCTTCGATCCGGGTCCGTAAACGATTACATGCCCGAATCAAATGCTCCTTGTTTATATTGACCATAACGGCATTAATAGCAGTCTTCAGCGAAGAAGTGGTGTTACGAGGACGCTAATTGGTCTCACGCACAACTACGCCCCATACGTAATAATCCAAAGGATTAAGGTCTGGGGAGCTAGGTGGCCGTAGGTTCGGTGTTATGTGGTCATGAAAATTTTCGGCCATCCAATTTTGTGTCGACATCACTTTATGTGAAGGAGCAGAGTCTTGTTGAAAAATGTATGGTCTGCCTCCGCTTACATTGTCCATCCAGGGTTTCACTACCGTCTCCAAAACCTCGATGTATGCAGCAGAGTTCACTCGAAGTCCTTGAGTAAAAAAGTGTGGTGGCATAACATGTCTTTCGTTGCTGACAACACCTAAAACCATAACAATGGCTGGAAATTTTGTGTGCATAACAACAGGAACCTCCGTAGGATTTGAACATAGCCATCTGTCATTTCTGCGATTGGTCTTTTGATCTTGGTCAAAATTTTTTTCGTCGGAAAAAAACCATCGGGCGCAATTAAGAAAATTAGAGATCTCTAAATCTGTATGGTCGCACATATAGCGACGATGACAGCATGTCTCTTCATTTCTTGAGTGATGTTGTAGTCCGCCATTTCTTATCTGAAAAGGAAAAAAAATAAAAAAAAAAAATTTGCGAAATTATAGTCACATTTATGCATGTCCTCAAATACCGTACGCACCCTGTATATAAGAAAAGTATTTTTAAAAGAATTAAAAAGGGTGATAATCATAAAAAAGTTTGTTGAAATAAAGAAAAATTAGAGAAAGTGAAAAACAATTAGATAGAATGGTTGATGAAGTTGAAATAAATATACAAGTTTTTGATGGCAATGACTATACGATTTAGAAAAAAAGATTATTAGTATTATTTAAATTAAAGAAATGTGATGATGTGACTCAAAGAAACAGAGGTGAAACAGATGAAGCTACAGAATGGAATAATAAGGATCTGAAAGCCATAAATTACATCTATAGTGTGTTGTCAAATAAACAACTGGAATTAGTTAATGATCAAGAGACAGCCTATGATGTAATTAAAAAACTAGATAACATATATTTAAAACAGTTTACAGCACTACAAAGAATTACACGAAACAAGTTAGAAAAATTAAAGTTAAAAGATTTTGAAGAATCTAGTGATTTCTTTGGTGAATTTGAAAAACTAACAATTGAATTGAAAAATGCTGGTGCAACACTAAATAAAAAAGAAAAGATGAATTATTTGTTGAAAACTCTACCAAATTCAATGGCACATATTGGTGATTTAGTAGATGTGCTGGAAGAAGATGAACAAACAGTTGATTATGTAAGAAGTAAAATTCAAATTCATGAAGAGAAAGAAACGGAAGGAAATACAAAGATTTGTTCTGGATACACAAACGCATTTCACGCCACGTTGAATTTAAAAAATAATAACACAAACTATAGAGGTCAACAACGCGGAGCGCGAGGAGGTGCACGTGTAAGAGGTTATACACATCAACGAGGTAATGGAAGAGGAGCATGGAGAAATAATCCCCACCAGTCTCACCAGCGTAGAAGGGGTCGAACCAATTGGCATCAGTACAGCAACCAACAGCAACAGAGAGAAGACAGAGGATTTGAAGCAAGTGGTAACCAAGAAAGTAGTCAAAATAATAGTAGTGCGTATATCGCACAGGTTAAGTACAAAACAAATGAATATGTATGCGAGGTAAATAATTGTAATAATGAGATAGAATGGATTTTAGACAGTGGCTGCTCTGACCACATAATAAACAATTCCAGTAATTGTAATTAAAATAAATATTCAATAAAATTGAAAATTCCAGTAGATGTAAAAGTAGGTGATGGAAGGGTTTTAAAAGCAACTAAAATAGATACAGTTGTGCATTATTTTACAGTATATAGTGAATTGAAACAGAACATAATGAAAAATGTATATTTCGTTAAAAATATAAATAAAAATCTCATAAGCTTTGGTAAAGTAACAATGAAGAATAAAATTGTTTCAATTGATAACCTATCTAAAATCTATTCTAAACCTAATAATGAATTAAATGGTATAGCTGTTAAAACAAATAGTATTTACAAAATGTACAGTATAATTAAAAACAATAACAAAGAAGTATATAATTTAAATAAAGTAACATGTAACTACACACAAAAAGAGAAATATCATAAATTACTAGGACATGTAAATTTTAATTACTTAAATACTTTATGTAAAAATAAACTAGTCGATGGAATGCCAGATGTATTAGAAAGTGGATACTTGAAGTGTAGTACATGTATAAAAAATAAAATGCACAATATAAGCTTTAACAACAATAGACATAAGGCTAGAGAAATGCTAGAAATAGTACACACTGATATAAATGGACCACATCCAGATAGTTACAATGGTAAAAAATACTTTGTTAGTTTCATCGATGATTACAGTAAAATTGTGAAAGTTTACATTATGAAAACAAAAAGTGAATTTTTTGATTATTTAACTAAATTTACTAATGAAATAGAAAATCTAACAAATAAGAAAATTAAAAAATTTACATTGGACAATGCTAAAGAAATGTCAAGTAATAATGTCATCAAATTTATCAAAGATAGAGGTATTATTTTAGATGCATGTCCTACATATGTTCACGAACTTAATGGAACTGCCGAAAGATACAATAGATCCATTATGGATACTACTCGATGTTTGTTAGCTGATGCTAAATTAAATGTAATATATTGGCCTGAAGCTGTTAAATCAGCAGCATATTTAAAAAATCGAGTGATTACAAATAATATAGAAAAAAAGACTCCTTATGAGATAATGATGGGTGAAAAACCAGATATTAGTAATCTAAAAATTTATGGCAGTAAAGTCTTTGTAAGAGTTCCAGAGGTTAAAAGGAAAAATAAATGGGATAGGAAGGCAGATATAGGAAAACTTGTTGGTTATGAAAGAGTAGGATACAGAGTTTTAGTAGGTAATAGAGTTATTATTGCACGACATGCTGACATTGTTGAAGATGATATAAAACTAGTAGGTATTTCTAGTGAAGATAATGTAGAAAACTCACATGAGAATGATTCTAATTTAAATGATAACAGAAATAAAAGTTTTCAAAATGAAACGAAAAATAAAAATTCGAAAAACATAGAACAAAATGAAGGTAACATAAAT
This sequence comes from Chalcis sispes, assembly GCA_949987625.1. Taxonomy (NCBI): domain Eukaryota; kingdom Metazoa; phylum Arthropoda; class Insecta; order Hymenoptera; family Chalcididae; genus Chalcis; species Chalcis sispes. Next base: position 25,646,452 of record OX465094.1, read on the forward strand.
GAAAAGATGTATAATATAAACAATAATAAAAAAATTGAAACCCCATTAAGAAGATCTACTAGAGAAAGAAAACAAACAGACTTGTATAAACCAGAAAATTATGCTTATTGTATTTACGTGAATTTCGTAAGTGCAAATACTCCTAAAACATATTTAGAAACAATAAATAGTGTTGATAATGAAAAATGGAAAAATGCTATGGACACGGAAGTCAAATGTTTAGATGAAAAAGAAACTTAAGATCTAGTCGAAAAACCTAAAAATGTTAAAATACTAGATCTTAAATGGATATTTACAAAAAAAGGTGAGAGTAAATATAAAGCTAGAGTTGTAGCATTAGGTTATCAACAAGATAAAATTATAAATGATTTATACTCTCCAGTAGCCAAAACCGAAACTTTAAAATTGTTATTTACATACTGTGTACAGAATGATTTAATAATACATCAAACAGACGTTGATTCTGCATACTTAAATGGTGATATAATGTCAGAAGTGTATGTGAAACAACCTGAAGATTATGATGACAACACAGGCAGAGTATGGAAGTTAAGAAAGGCTTTGTATGGGCTGAGTGAAAGTCCTCGAGTATGGTATGAATGTCTAAACAAGGTATTAAAAGAACTAAACTTTAAACGTAGTGAAAATGACTATTGTTTGTATTATTTAGATGAAGGAGATTCTGATCCAATATTTTTATTATCTTTTGTAGATGATTTTTTAATTTGCTGTAAAAGTATAACAAAAATTGAAAAAGTAAAAAAATTGTTGTTCGACAAGTTTAAGATCAAAGATCTAGGTGAAATAAAATCATATTTAGGCATAAATGTAGAATATAATGAAAACAGAACTATTATAACTCGAGATCAAGAAAAATATATAGAATCACTAGCCAAAGAATATAATATAGAAAACTGTCGATTGTATGAAACACCTTTGGAACAAAATCTAAAATGTCAACCAGTACAATCTGTGTCTATAGATCTAAAATATAGAAACTTGATAGTCGCTCTTTTGTATATAAGTTGTGGAACACGACCAGATGTTAGTTATGCAGTAAATTTTTTGAGTCGTCTTCAAAATTGTTATGATCAAATACATTACAAGTATGCTATGAGAATTTTAAAATATCTATATTTAACTAAAGAAAAGAGATTAACTTTAAAAAGAAAGAATAATGCTGATTTACTAGATTGTTTTGTTGACGCAGATTGGGCAGGTGACATTGTAGATAGAAAATCAACCACTGGTTATATAATAAGAATGTATAGAAATGTAGTATTTTTGGAAATCAAAAAAACAATAGTGTTGTAAAATCTTCTACAGCTGCCGATTATGTGGCGTTGTCAGAAGCCATAAGCGAATTGAAATGGTTTATAGATGTACTCAAAGATTTAATTATTATAAAAAATCCTGTAAAAGTCTATGAGGACAATTCTGGAGCAATTTATATTGCAAAATACGGTAACTATACAAAAAACTCAAAATACATAGAGACTCATTATCATTTTGTTAATGAAAGTTATTTGAATGGTACTATAGATATAATAAAAGTTGATTCAGAGAAAAATATAGCAGACATTTTAACCAAAGCATTGGGTTAAATAAAATTTGTAAAACTAAGAGAAATGTTGAATTTGAAGTAACTTTAAAAGTTTGTAAAATGTAACTACTCTAAATTTAAGGAGGAGTGTTAATGTATGGGTAAATTAAGAGTATGTTACGACATCTAAGGCAAAAGGAGAGAAACGAGAGAGTCGGCAGTGAACAAGCAAAGAGAGTGATATAAAATGTGATCTTGAGCAAGCTAACAGAATATACTACAATAATAAATCTTTGTAATCTTAACAAACTATAAATAAATAATAATTCTACCATAATCTACAGTGTTTCTTGCCCACAACCTCGATTATATTAACAGGTACAACAACCAAAGTAGTGAACAGTCGTTGCTGCTCACTCGTGTACGGACGCGTCGCGTCTTTGCCGCTAGTTTAGAAAGATGCGATTCTATCGCGAGAAAACTCGGTGGATTCTCTGCGACGACGATGCTAGGAACCCTTTTGCTGCGCAAAATATAATCGCAATGAAATATATTACGGAGGATAACTCACAGTGCGCCAGGCGCTACTTATATATAATGATGGCAGAGAATTCAGTTTCTCTTTCTCTCTCTCTCTCTCTCTCTCTCTCTCTCTCTCTCTCTCTCTCTCTCTCTCTCTCTCTCTCTCTCTCTCTCTCTCTCTCATACACACGCACACTCGTGGTCAGGTGCTCGCTTTGTCTCGAACAGCGGGCGTCTCCACCGTTATTTTTCCTCGCTGTAGAGGCTTCCCGGGCCTGAAATCGCAGGCTCCGGTGGTGTGCACCGCACAAAACTCTGCACCACCATGGCACGTACGATTATTTTTTTACAAATCCGCGTAAATCTAAATGTAATATTCCTACGAAAAGCGTCTCAGCACGTATTTACAGGGTGACAAATGGGAAGTTGCCTAAAGTAATCATTTATAATTTTGAGATGAGTGCAGAAAAAAAAATAATAAAAATACATATTAAATCAGTGAAGTGGTCATTTCTATTCGAAATAGGTTTCAGTTTAATCGAACATTTTCAATAGACACATATTACGTTTTTGAAAAAATGACAAAACCTGGCTAGGGAATAACTATTAATAGTAAATATTTTCGAAGTGATCCCCATCTGAACTTGCACAATAATCAAGCCGTTTTTGGAAACTATGAAAAACTTTTTCATTTTTGGATGAAGAAATACTAGGAATTCCTTTTCTAATAGCTTTTCTCAAATCATCTTTGGTCTTGGGTTTTTCCGCATAATAGTAATCTTTCAGGTAATCCCATAAGAAGAAATCACACGGGTTTAAGTCCGATAAATAAGGGGGCCATTCTATACCTGCGTGTACAAACTTGGGATATCCTAAACCGATGACGCGTTCACCATAAACTTGGTAAATAGCTTTAAATACCTCTTGAGTTCTATATGGCGTGGCACCATTTTGCATAAAGTAATAGTTCCTGACTAATCCATGTTTCTTAGCGAAAGGAAAAAATTTTGTAAGGATGTAACTTAACGAAATTTTTTATTATTAATCTTAGTGTTTCTCGATTCAGCGTTAAAGCTGCTGCAGCTTTTCTTATTAAATCTGTTGGATTATTCTTGAAATGTTCTTCGACCTCGTCAACCTTATCTTCTGTTGTAACTGTGTATGAAGGACCAGGAAGATCATAACGACGATCGTCAAGAGTGTAATAATTGATGAAGTTATCAATTACTCTGAGAAAGAAGTAAAAAAAAAATTTGAAAACTTTATTAAAAAATGCGGTCATACGATAAAGTCAAATGTAATTTTTTTCATTCTTACCTTCTAAGAGTATTTCGACTGGCTACTCTTTTACTTCAAAACTTAGTACGAAAACCTCTATACGCTTCAGTATAGTTTTTACCTCTAGAATAAAAGCACTCGATGAGATACACCTTTTCTTCGTTCGTAAGGTCACTCATTTTAAAGTACACGTATTGCTCTTTACGGCGTCTCAACAGAAACTGACAACATTCTAGAATGTATCTACGTGGGCCCAGCCTCATACGATACAGTAGAGGGGGAAAGAGATGCATATACTTTAGGCAACTTCCCATTTGTCACTCTATATCTTAATGCATGTGTTGCGCTCGTAACCATGATAAAGATACTAAACATATGTAGTGCCGATGTCTTACGCGAAGGCGACAATTCGCGTCGTTTTTCCTATGCCGTTACGAAGTAGTCTCGAGACTAGACTAACCTCGCACGCGTGGTTCGTCACAATGTATATATATACAGGGTGTCACAGAAGTCCCGGAACGGCTGTATACTTCCTAAGGTGGGGTATTTCGGAAAATGGTCAAAGTCAATCCTTAAGTAACTCTCAATGAGGAATTCAATGGTAATCTCTATTTTGTTCTTGATGATTTTCTTCAAAGTCATTTCAATGTCAGGTCATGTTTTTTAATGGGAAACTCCCTTTTTTGACATTGGCAACCGAAAGAGCGGAAAATTTTACGTTGAAATATGTACTTAGGTCATAAAGACACGTTGACCTTGAATGTCAGATAAGAGCATTTAACGTAGGATAAGCTTTCTATTTTTCGACTATCTTAGTCATGACCTTTAAAGTTATTTTGAGGTTAACTATTTTTTATTTACTTTTAATATTACCCAGGATTAAAAACTTTGATGTAGTAAAAAGTGTTCCCTTCGCCTGTTTTTAATTTGCGTGAGTCCTTTCAGATTTCGGAATGCTTGATTATCTATTATCTTCAAAATCTGTGTCCTCAGTATTATTATTTATTACTTATTTAGTGCCTTTATTATTTATTATCATTATTTAAACGTAATATTTCCTGCTCTTTCGATTGCCAATGTCAAAAAATGAAATTTTTATTAAGAAATGAGTAGAGCTTAAAATAACCTTAAAGGAATTCGAAGGACATCGTCAAGGTCACGCCTACAGTTAACACTTCATAAACCTTGCTAATTTTAATATATCGGTTTAAAAAAAAATTAGGGAGTTCCTATGTCAAAAGATAACCAGACCTTGTTCATGTTTAAATGGCCTTGGCTGACCTTCAAGGTCAACGTGTTCTTATGACCTAAGTACATACTTGAACAAAAAATTTCCCACTCCTTCGATTGTCAATATCAAAAAAGGGAGTTCCTATTTAAAAAACATGACCTGACCTTAAAATGACGTTAAAGGACATTATCAAGACCAAAATAAAGGTTACCATTGAATTCCTCGTTAAAAGTTACTTATGGATTGACCTTGACCATTTTCCGAAATACCCCACCTTAGGAAATATACAGCCGTTTCCAGACTTCTGTGTCACCCTATAAATATATATATATATATATATATAGACGTATTTAAGGAAACTAAAAGATTTAATGTTGTTATTGGTCAGTTCTATAAAAAAAATGTAAAACAGTTTCATTTTTTTTACGCTTTATTCAATAATGCTAAGTTGGGTAAATTTTCTCTTGCAAGTCATAAGTAAGATTAGCGGATCTACAATGTAAAGCTTTTTTGAGCAACTCATAAATAAGATAAGTATGTAAAAATAACTTCTAGCTTTGAGTAAAATTTGATATTTTCAATTTTGAAAATTGTATTATTTTAAATGAAATTAAAATATTTATTATTTTGTCAATAGAAATAAGTTAATATTTTTTTGAAGATTATCAACGATTATCAATGATTGTTAACGCTTGGTGAAATGTGGCAGTGTAACTTAACAATAAAAAGAAAGAAAAAAGTGTCATTAAAAATATTAATTAAATATCAAGTTATATCGAATAATTTACTTTTGAGGGTGACTTATTGAGTCTTTGAGATTACTTTTGCAAAATATTTATAACATTTGTGCTTTTGGTATAAACTAAATTCTGTTTACTCGTGTAATATATTTAAAAAAATTTAATTTTTTATCATTTACGTGTGGTTTATCATTTTAATAGTAGTTTACTGTATCTGGGTGTAGTAATTTAAAAAATTCCGTATCACGTGAATTTAAATATTTGATTGAGTAAATGAGAATGTTTCTCTCTATCTTTTAAATTTATTCCCTGCGTTTTCTGAGAGAAAAAATCACAAAAAACTAGTTTTTTTTATCAATTTAAAATAAGGGTTGTAAATTCGTAGGTTAGAAGCACATTTAATATTTTACCAGGTGTACAAGTATGATTTTAGACAACAGATTTTGTACCAATGCAGTTTAAGCTGTTATGATTTGATACTGCGTCATTTTGTTGTGTCGTCAACAAGTTCAGACGCGCATTAGTGATAGACTGAAAAAGTGTGTGCATCGTGTTGTATTGTTGTGTTATGTTATAATATGTCAAAATTTATACCGAACAAAGAGCATTTGCGAACAGCATTAATTTTTTGTTTTCATTTGAAGAAAACTGCTGCTGAATCCTTTCGGTTACTACGAGAAGCTTATGGTGAACATGCTCCATCGCAAGATACGTGTGAACGATGGTTCCAGCGTTTCAAAAAAGGTGACTTCGACGTTGCAGACAAGGAACATGGAAAACCGCAAAGAAATTCGAAGATATGGGTTTGCAAGCATTGTTGGACGAAAATGATTTGCAAACACAAAAACGACTTGCACAGCAATTAGGAGTTTCCCAACAAGCTGTTTCCAATCGTTTACGAGCGATGGGGAAAATTCAGAAGAGCGGTAGATAGTTACCACATGAGTTGAATGACAGGCAACTAGAAAACCGCAAAATCACATGTGAAATTTTGCTCGCTCAGTACAAAAGGAAGTCATTTTTGTATCGAATAGTAACAGGAGATGGAAAGTGGATTTATTTTGAAAATCCCAAACGCAAGAAATCATGGGTAGACCCAGGAGCACCATCCACATCGATCGCAAAACGAAATCGTTTTGGCAGAAAGACGATGCTCTGTTTGGTGGAACCAGAGGGGCGTGGTCTATTATGAGCTATTGAAATCTAGGAAAACGGTTAATACTACACGTTACCAACAACAATTAACCGATTTAAAACGTTTGCTGCTTGAAAAAAGGCCAGAATACCGAAAGAGGCAACATAAAGTAATTTTTCTCCATGACACTACTCCATCACATACGGCAAAACCGGTTTGCGACACATTGGAAGCACTCAACTAGGAAGTTCTGCCTCATGCGGCTTACTAACCAGATTTGGCTTCTTCTGATTACCACTTGTTTGCATGGATGGGTCACGCACTTACTGAGCAGCGTTTTGATTCCTATTAAGATGTCAAAAAATGGCTCGATGAATGGTTCGTGGCAAAAGGGGAAGATATCTACTGGCGTGGTGTTCACAAATTGCCCGAAAGATGGGAAAAATGTATAAAATGTGATGGAGCATACTTTCAATAAAGCACTTTTTATTGTTCTACCAAATTTAACCTGTTATTTTTTCTTTTAAAATCCGCATTTCATACTTGTATACCTGGTAAAATTCTTATTACAAATATTTTTCATTTAGTTTTATTAAAAAATATGAATTAGATGCTGGGATATGATAAAAGAACGATTTTCTGGAGTGAAATTCAAGGGTAGTTTTTACTCCTTTAAAGTATATGTCAGAAATTAAAAATTGAAGAAATTTTTTTTTTCGAGTACCACACGTATAAAAAAATTATTGAAATCGGTGAGATTGGCTTGAGGGAGGAGGAATTTCTTGTTAGCACAATTTTTCTAAATAATTCTGTTTTAGATTAGAAATAAATGTTAATAGGTATATTTAATTTTTATTTATTAGAATATTTTTTTTATTTATCAATCTTTAATGCAATTATTTTTTACTTATTAAATTGTTTTATTGTAATATCATGTGAGTAATATTTTATATTTTACAGAAAGTAGATAAACTTCCCTCACTATCTTGCGACGATAATGATAGACACGTTGTTATCAATGTTGGTAAGCAATTGTTTTTAATATGTAGAATAGTTTTCATACATTAAACATGAAAGTCAAATAAAGATATATTATGCAGCAGCATTCCGCATCGTGGCTTCTCCCGGGATAAGAATGCATCGATCTCATAATTTATTCTGATCTTCATATTACAGATATTCGTTATTTAATAATAATGCAAATTTGGAACGCTCATTTTGAAAGTAGTGAATCCATTTGATTTTATATAATGAGAATACATACTTTGTAATTAATTTATTATAAAATTTTCATTAAAAAAAAAAAAAAAAAAAATGTCCACTATTTTCAAAATATATGATCCATTAATAATTCGATACAGCTACTTTTGAGATTAACAGAAACATATGCTTATAAAATTAAATCCTTTTGATAAATCAACTCTTAAATTAGTCAACATATACTTCTTAACGTCTGTAGAAAAACTAGGTATTATAAGTTTGATCCCGATGTCTGTGTGTGGGCGTGTACTTATATAAATGTGTAAGTTTTATTTCATCGCGATAATAGAAAGCTTCATCAGACAATTTTGATAGTTGGTATTAGCAGTAGTGTGGTACTCTTATCCACAAAATCTATCGCTCTGTGCCTTGTAACCAACGAAATCTGCCGTAAAGTTATTACTTTCGGGAGCCAGTCAACTATCCATAGGCCTTTTATTGTTATGCTAACGCAAGGAACAGTGGTTACTGTTAGTTTCACTGCGGCATTTCTTTTTTTGTGCCCATGGGCCCCTCTCCATTCTCTTTCCTTCCTTTTCCTTCATGAAATAGCGTCTTATATTATCAGCGAACACGGCAGGACTAAAACCGCTGGAAATCATCGATGTGAATCGGCGTGTACGTCTGAGGCTCTGTGTCTGAGTGCCGGTAGCGAATTCAGCAGGTATTGGCCTAAATCGTCTAGAGGTAAAGGGCCCTTTCATGTGGCTCGAAGACGATTCCGTTTTTCAGCAAACCTTAGGGATTGAAAAATTGTTCGGCGCCTTCGTTCTGTCCAGGACACTCTTGATACTTTGCACTTTCGTAGATGCAGGCACGGTGTAAGCAACTGTGAAAGCAACCATGCAATAACACCTAGGTTAGATTATTCAAGAATCCGTGTCTATTTTGTCGATTGAGCAACAATCGTTATAATGCTGCCAACCTTCACGAAATTTTGCGAAATTCACCGATCTTCCTTAGCTGCGCTCCATCGCTGTTGTCATTTCTTCATGGTCTTCCTGGAACATATGCTGCGGCCATATATTAATATTGTGAAATTTATCGACCCTTTTCATTGTTAGAAAGTCTAAAGGAGAAACTCCTATTATTACCAGTAGGACTATGTCCGTCATGGTAGGCATAAGCTACTCTGAGCGCGGTACTTTACCCTTTGGCATAAACAGATTTTGACAGGTACATAGGTTGCATCTTAGTCTGATGTTGGTCCTCAATCGGATTGTACGGTTGTCCTGGATATTCTGCAAATAGGTGATGTACTTCCTATTCTAGAAATATTGGAAATGTTTAGGCTTTGTTTCTCCCAGATTGGACCTTGCATAAAGCTGTTCTATATGATTTGTTCTATGGATTACGGTCTACTTTGTATAGCAGCCGCCAGCACCTGTTCTTGGCTGTTTTAACGGCAGTCGTAGACTCTTTTCTTATCTTCTCGTAGACCATCCTCAGTTGTTCAAATAATGGACCATGTGCTCGCTTTTTAATATATCCTGGTCTGAAAGCATTCTCAGTATATAGTTGCAATATCTTTATTCCACCAATGGTGTTCGTCTGTGGGCGGTTTAATTTTGTACACATAGAGACATTGCATGCTGCTATTATTGCCTGCGCGAGACTCTCTATAGCCGTTCCCTCTGTATTGACATCTTACAATAAATAAGCGAATGATTTACGGTCGAAAGTTTCTGGTTCCTATCTCTTTATCCTATTGCTATCATTATTCACGGATGTCCTGCAGGACATTTGTAGTTCGTATATTAGTGCGCAGTGATCGCTGACTGCATACTGATCGCTTAATTTTTAGTTAAGTCTTTCTTTCATCATCGGTAAAGGCCAGGTCGACTACGGATAACTTATCGCCCTTGGAATATGTTGGTCACGTTCATAAATTCAGTATATTAAATTCCAGTATCGCAAAAGCATTGAGTAGTTAGTAGAGTAAAGACGCATGGCCTTTGAACTGCTCCATTCCGTCGTCAATGCATTAAAATCTTCACCTATCACTACTGGCAATTGTGAAAAACTCATCAATGTTTTTATGAGGCAGAAGGTGGCAGCTGCATATTCTTACACAAGCTGTTTCTACTCAGATAAACCAAGGCTGCGGATCAGGCATCTTGTCGGATATATAGATACTTGCACATACCCAGATCGATGTTTTGCCAGAATTGGCTCCTTATCTAGTCTAGTTTCTCAAGTTTTTTGTATCACTTACATATCATGGCAGTGTCAATTTGTCTGTGGCAACGTGTAGTCGCCTTGCGCAAACGTGCTTGCAGTTTACATATTTAATCTTAATTTTACGTTTTTTAAGGCCTTATATACAATGAATTTTTGTTTTGGAAAATTGCATTTTTTTGAAAATTTTTATATGAAAGTACAACATCATAGAAATGTTGTGTTAAAATTTCAGTTTAATCGGAACAAATCTTTTGAAATTATGGGCGTGTGTATTTTCTTTCCTCCAACAGTTTCAAAGCACGCGGCGCAGATATGCAGTGGTAGCATCGCCTCTTCCCTAATTCCTTTAGGAGAAAATTTTCATGCATATAGTAAACAAATACTTCTGTAGTAGTAATTCTTAAGGCTTTTTCATTGACAAAAGCTAGAATTGATGATTCTATGTGATTTGGAAAAAAAAATTCGATATCACTTTTATTCATACGTAAAACTTTAAACACGATTATCTGAAAACTGCATTTTAAAATCCGTGCGTAAGATAACTCAAAAAATAATCCACCGATTTCAATAAAATTTTTCAGGAATCTTTTATATAGTTATAACTCGAGACTGAATGATTAATATTTAAATATCTTTTATTTTTACTGTATTTTACAAGCAACAGTAGACAGTTCTACTGGTAAAAGTCGCTACTTCTTTTTTAAAAAATCATTTTTTTTTCCAATAGGTTCGTTCAGTCTAAAGATTTTATCATCTATTAACAGAATCTATCTTATTTTTTTATTTTAAATTATCCTGGAATGCGATATCTTGTGGACCGCAACTCATCTTTTTTTTTCATGACCTCCATAAATTACACATCAGTTCGTTAATTATTTATATTTTTTGTTCAAAAAATTTGTAATCATTCGCCAATAGTTACTCTTTTATGTACTGTAAAAAAAGTTTTAAATAAATTGAACTATCTAATACTTCAAAAAAAAATTCATAAAAAATCACTTTTTTTCGTCCCCATGGCTGTATGTAAGGCCTTAAGTAGCTTCTTCGCGGTTGCAGATAGAAGAACTATAACGTCCGCCCGGGTACTACTACATATGTATATGACCTTCTTATTCTGATTTACGCTGAATTCATGTTTTCTAACCCAGTGAATAATGATATTGCCTCTGTGGCCTGTTCTACCTCATCTGTATCGAGGATTGTCAGAACTTATTTGTGCGTCAAAGACCGCACTCTTGCTATCTTCTTAGAGGGGCTCTAGTTCCTCCGGAAGTCGTGACTAATTTCTCCAGTGCGTGCGTGCGCGCGCGCGTGTGTATGTGTATGCTGTATCGTAGCTTTCAAATGGATAGACAGATTTAACAGTTTCGGGTGACGGAACCTGTTCCATTGTTCCATGTGGCGGTAAAGTTGTTGAAATAGCGGCTTACATTGCAGCTGGAATGTTTAATGAAGGTACAAAATCATTATTGTACTTTTGAGTGCATTAGGAGTTTCATTAGATACCACAGATCATGCTTATGTCGACAAAGAGGACGCAGAGCGTGTGATGATCTCCGACGCACGAGCGCATGGGAGCACGCGAGAAGGAAGAATGGCTCGACGACAACACCAGCTGGACTTATTAAAAGCTAACGATACTGTAGAAGGTCCCTCTTATGGCCCTGGAATAGATGATACCATGTAAGTTGAAGAAAAAAAATTTTAACTATGTGTAAACTACTTCTGAAACTTTAAACGCGTTTTTCTCAAAACGGTATTTTCAAAGTCGATGATCTCGATTTCTGAGAAATGGCTCAACCGATCAGTCACAAATTTTTACACAATCTTCTTAGATATATTCCTCAGATATTAAACAAAGGAATAAGATTTAAAAAATCATTACTATTTTTTTTTTTAACAATTTGGAGCGAAAATTTGTCAAAAACGAAAAATTTTTCTCTAATAGACGCCATTTTGTCAAAAATCAAAATTTTTATTATTCCTTCGTTCAATACCTGTATTAATCTATCCTCTAAAAGAATCTACCATATTTTTTGATTTCAGGTAATCCAAACCGCCGAAATTAAGATCACCGCCAAGCGCCTTTTTTTGGAGGTCGTTCGGGACATCCTCTACAGGAGTGGTGTACAATAATATTTGTACATGATCGACGCGCTATTGTATTCTTAAAAGTTTGCTCTATTTGAATTACCATCACTTGTAATTGATAAATAAAAACTGATTCTATAAAAAATTCATAAAAAAACGTTTTTGTCGAGCCTCGCAACTGCGTATAACCCCTTAAGGCAAATTCTTTTAAAAGTAAAAAAAGTTTGTTTTTACACATAGAATAAGTTGTAACGGGGTAAATTCGATCACACCCGCTAGCAACGCAGGACCTTTCTCTGGTCCTGCTTTATCTCTATGTGTGTGTGAGGGGCCTTGCCTAAGGCCCCGCTACCGGTGTTGCTCCCACCGGGCTAGGCTGCTCAGTATGTGTGCCAACGATCGGTTGGCACACCCGCGGAGGCGGCGGTGTTCGGGATAGGGACGCTGTAGGGAAATAAAAACAAGAAGGACGCACCAGCTCTATGCTAATTGCTTCTTTACTAAATAACACGAAAAACAATACAAAACGTTATAAATTATTCGCGGAGAGGTCTAATTACGCGAAGAGTAATTAGTATTGCCTCACGCGCAATACTAATTATTAAGGTGCGCACTGCGCATGCGCACCCTCTTCGCTTCGCGGGGCTACATCCACACGCGTAGTCTATGGCCGGCAGATATAGAGAGAGCAGTTCCCTCTCTATACTGCCGTAGTCCGTGACTGCACGAGTGAGAGCGACTCTGCCTCTCACTCGACGCTGCAGTCTATGCTTAAGCGAGAGAGCTCGTTCCTCTCGCTCAACTGCGTGCTCGCAGGTTGTACGAGTAAGAGTGGCTTTCTCTTACTCGTACGCCTATTCTATGATAGTGCGAGAGAGAGATCGATCCTCTCACTCGCACTCGCACGGCCTAATCGAGTTTGAGTTACGCGGTCTCGCGCGTAACTCTGCTATATCTATACAGTCTGTCAAGTAAGAGCGTGGTCGTGTTAATTTATGAAAAAATTTATTTGATGAAACTTTCATATTTATATATACATTGTACACATTACAAACAATGATGCAATTTGGTCAATAATGTGTCCAGTCACCACCGGCGTCGATAATTGCCTGGCATCTCCGAGGCATGCTTTCTACTAATTTGACGGCGTATTCTAGTGGCAAGGATCTCCAGATCCGACGAATTTCGTAAGACAACTGCTTCAAAGTGTATGTGCGTCTTCCACGAAGCTTCCGTTTAATATATGCCCACACATTTTCAATAGGGTTTGCATCGGGCGACTGCGACGGCCAATCCAGTGTAACGATGCCAGATTGAGTCTTCCACTGAGTACAGAGCTTGCTGCGGTGTTTAGGATCGTTGTCCTCCTGCAGAATTCAATCTTCATTTTTTGTGATGAACCATCGTTTGGCAGATGGCAGTAAAGCCTTTTTGTAGATTTTTATCATTTTCTCGGCATTTAGGTTGTCAGTAAAGAGGTGCAAAGTGCCGAATCCCTGCTTTGAGAAGCAGCCCCAAAGATGCACCTTTATTCCATGTTTTACGGTCCGCTGAACAAGCCTATTGGTGGAAGTTGACCAGACTCGCGTGAGAGCAGAACGTGCCCATATAGAACATTCATCAGTAAAAATGACATTTTCAAAATCTCTATCAATATTCTCATGCGCCCAAGCGAGTCGCTTTGTCACATGTTTTTCAGTCAACAGAGGCTTCTTCATTGTGTTGCGCCATTTCAGATGATGAGTACGAAGATGGGTTTGGATAGTTTCGTAGGATATATCTAAATCTTTTGCCATTAACTTTGCTTGTCCTTGCCGCAGTGTTAAAGCAGGATTCCGCGAAAATAGATTCACTATTCTTTTTTCATCTTTTTTGTTCACTTTTCCTATCGAGCCACGTTCTGGTAAATCATCGACATTTTTAGCCAATTTATATCGCTGTATCCACTTCTGTCCAAATGCCTTCGACTTTCTCATATATTTAGCAGCCGCTGATTGCGACATTTTGGGACCTTTCGGGTGGATGCAAAGGAACACAGCCTCGTAGCGCGACGCGTACTTAGCACTCATGGCGTTTAACGTGATTCTCTTTTAAAAGTTTAACGACAACTGAATTTTTGTTGACAATGCATCAAGAACAAAGCTTTCCTCTATCGGCTTGCGAAAGAATTAGAGCAAAATCTTTTATCACTTGTCGGTAAAGTCGACCACGCTCTTACTTGACTGACTGTATATGCCTGACGCGATCGCACACGCGTCAGGAAAACTCAATCTAATTATTCGCGGACTAACTATTGCGATTAAGTGGCCACTTACTTTTACAATCCTTGTTCGCAGGATTGTCTCTTCGAAGATGCTACTAAAAGAATAACCGGAGAATCGCCTCTTTCTTCTAAAGAACTCTTGAGAAATTTTCCGATACGTGCGGCCAGGACGACGGCTCGTACGAGAAGAAGGCTTGAGGGGAGGGCTCCTCTTTCCCCTCTCGCCTATCAGTTTTCCCTCGTAGCGCTATCGATTCTTCATCGATCGCGCCGCGGATTTTCGCGCCTTTTATCGCGTCAAGCCATCGGTCGCTTGATCGCTGGCGCCGCGTATCGTCGCCCCCCGGACTCTCTTTCTATCGCCTATGGCAGGTGGCTTAACCTCTATAAGCCACCTGTCACTAAGTACTTATAAAGAATAAATGATTTTCAAAAAATAATTTGTTTTATTTTTTATCCATTGGCTTTTTTATTTTATATGAGCATTTTTTAATTTTTACATAGAAAAAATACCCTTGCTAGAAATAAATAATTTTGAATACATCTAAGCTTTAACGCATATTTTTTTTGATTTTGCAAAAAATGTCCAGTAAGTCCCAAAAGTAAAGTCGATAGATAAAAAAAAAAAAAATTTTTTTTTTTAAATAATTTTTTCTTTATAGACTTTTTCTATACGTTAAGCAAATATTTTTTATTGTTAAAGTTTATTATACAGTACACAGATTTTGAGTTATTTAACGATGAAAATAAGTTACTTTTTCCTACATAAATTTTTTTAAACGAACTTTAAAACGACTTACCAAAAAATTTTTCTTTGCATTTATTTTAAAGAAGAAACAAATACTTTTGCTTTTTATTTTAATTTTTTTTAATCTGATTACTCTTTCAAAAATTGCACACTGTTTTTTATATAAGTAAAAAATAAAAGAAAAAAATAATTTTTTATTAGCTTTATAGTACTGCATTTAAAGTTTTTTTAAATAAATAAAATGGATTAAAAAGATATTGCCTTAAACTTCAAAATGACGTTTTATTAATTTAATTATACTTATTTTCTTTTGAGAGATAAAACTTTATAGTTTGACCAATTTTTGTTTGAAGTGGGCAACTCTTACTGGGCACCACTGTATATAAGAGAATATTTAAGTTATTATCTGTAAAAAATTTCTATTTTAAAAAAGCTACTTATAAAACTATTCTTTAAAATGAACAAAAATTTAAAATACAGTTCAAATTATTTGAGCTCTATAAATGCGTTGAGAGATCGCTAAGTACTTAAAACAATAATGAGTTAAAATTAGCGAAATCAAAACAGATTAAAACAAATCAACAAAATTTTGCAAAGATAATAAAACATTAATTAAAAGTGTACATATTTA
This sequence comes from Chalcis sispes, assembly GCA_949987625.1. Lineage (NCBI taxonomy): Eukaryota > Metazoa > Arthropoda > Insecta > Hymenoptera > Chalcididae > Chalcis > Chalcis sispes. Next base: position 25,662,075 of record OX465094.1, read on the forward strand.
AAAAATAAAACTTGAATTTACAACATTTAAATAAAAATATTTCGACGTCCGGGGTATTTTTCATAATCGCGTGGTTTCTGGGAGATGTGAAACACAGTGTAGGTATTATAAAGTTTTGCATGCCCATATGAGAAGAGTATTATATATATTTTCCCGTATAAATAGTAAATGTTATAAATTATTTTATGTTTATTAAGGTAACATGAGATATATTGTTTTAAATGAGAAAAAAAACTTTATTTTCACAAAATGAATTTATGTAAATATATGAAATGTAAAATTAGTAAATTGCGCGCAGAAAAGAAAAGAAAATAGTCCAGTCGAATTAAGATTTTTTTACGAAATTAAAACTAACTGTTTTTATACCAAGTTTAAACCAACTTTTTACTAACTTACTAAAGTATAGTAAAGTATATATAGTTATTTAAATTGTCGAAAAATATCCGGATTCAACAAAAGAGAAATTCATTTCTGTCCATTAGATGTCGAAATAATATTTTCAGTTTAAACTCAAAAAATAAATTTTGCGAGAACTAAATGGCCGTCGAAAAATCTTTTACAGGTAGAAATGTAAATACAATCATTTTAATCGAACACCCGGAAAATGAGGCTCCTATAAACAAAAATTCATGCATAAGTTGTAGGATTTCGAGAGGGCAAATTGTTAGCGATCTTGGTTTTGACTTTGAAATCAAATAATAAGGCCATTTCAAGGATAAATTAGTTTTTAACTCGAAGTCCTTTTAAATGTTGCTCATGTTATTTTAAGTCTATCATAAGCTAGACTTAACTGAACAAAATATCATATTCTACTTTTTCACACAAGCGCGCGCACATACGCAAGTAGAATCATCTATACATTCTATAAAAACTGTCGTGCACTTTTTTTATCGCCATGCTCAAGCCTCTTTCTTTTGCTTTCATTTCTAAGCGCCGAGGCGCGCTATTAGATGTTTCACATCAAAATTCAGGAAACTCGTAACTTTTTCTACAACTATGTAATATTTTCTAATGAGGCTACATACAAGAATAACGATAAGTTAAATAGACACAACTTTTACAAACCATTACGGGTTTAGGACAGTGGGTAGTCAACACTTTTAGAGTTTAATAGTATGGTGAAGTTTAGCAAATAAGTATTTGGTTGGAGTATAGTTCTTTTAAAAGAATGAGTCTCGTTCAAGTTTTCTATTGATGCGCACCGATCAGTTACCAGGAATGTTGGAGGATGTTGACTTGAGTATGGGGCAAAAAATGTGGATATAATCAAATGGCGCAGCACTTTATTATTCTTTAATTGTGAGACAATAGACACAAATTGGGATGCTACATTTTTGGACAAATGGATTAGACGAGCTAGCTCACAAGTAACCGTACCCAACTGCCACTCACCAAATCAAATGAAACTTTGCACACTGGTAGAAAATGAAAAAATATAAGACACGTATTTTTTTTATATCGGTCTAATTTCATTTTTTGGAGTATCAATCACCCCTGGAAGGTGTAAAATAGTGAACATTTATAGTAAGATAACCAAAACTAAATGTTCTTTTTCTACCAAACAAGTATCTGGTCTTAAAGATAAGATTGTCATTTTCATACATTTTTGGGATAGCTAAAGCCGAATCTGGTGTCCGTTTAACCTAAACAGGTCAGGGTCAAAGTCAAATGCAGGTAAAATCTTGAAAATTAAAGAATTTGCTTTCAAACGAGTAATCTTACCTGTTGATACGTTTTTGGTTCGCTAAAACCGAAGCTGATGTCCATTTAATTCAAATAAATCAGGGTCAAGGTCAAATGTAGGTTATAGATTGAAAATTGAAGTTTGTAGGTTTTAAATTAAGGACTTGAGGATTGTAGGCTTGGGATTGTAAGCTTAGGGTTTTTAAGTTTAAAATTCAAGAGTCTAGGTTTATTAAGTTTAGCATTTCAAGCTTAAGATTATCTGGAGGTTATTGGTCATGACGTGACTTTCAAATAATTTCGAATTTAGCATATTAGAGTCAAACGAACGCCAGATTCGGTTTTAGTGGCCAAAAAACCTGTTGACTAGAACGACTACTCATTTTAAATCTAATTTTTATGATTTAACCTTCATTTGACCTTGACCCTGACTTATTCAAATTAACCCGTTTACGCCCAAACTGGCATAAAATTTTTTTATTTTTCAAGCACTATACTTTTTAGGTAAAAGTTATTTAATCTTGATGAAACTACACGTATTTTTGTCTACGCTTTCCGAATCTGACCACAGATTGACGATATCTGCCGCTATTTTTAAAATACGACTGTTTAAAGCTGAAAAACAGCAAAAATGCGATTTCTTTTTTCAAATAATCATGAATCTAGACCAGAATCCGTTATCGGAGAGCGTTAAAACTCTGGATCGAGTGGAATACAGACTTATACTAAAACATAGGATAGTTAGTTTATCGAAATTCAAAATGGTGTCTACCGAATCAACCGTTTTTGAATTTATCCATTTTTCGAAAAATCCAAGAATCATCCAAAAAATTCGGAAAAAATTTAAATGTGTTTTTTGACTAATTCTAAGCGCTTTTTGTTCTATAAAACTTTTTTGTAAAGTTAATCCTTATCGAGTAAAAAAATTTTATTTCACGAAATAAAATGATTTTGTATTTCTTTAAGTTTTTTTATACTTGTACTCATGGTTTTGATTCAAGAGACTAGTCTTGCATAGTTACATTTTACTATTTTCTATAATCCTGCAATGCTCACGACTAGTTGTTATTAAACAAAAATTGCTGTTTGTCAGCCGCATGTATTACGTACATACATTGCCCAACTCTCACCCTCATGGAGGTCAACGAAATCAGAGAGTCATTTTATTTATTTATTTTTTTTTTATTTTGTCAGTTTTTAATTCCTTTGTTCGTTTTTAAAGTTTTTCTCAAGTTAGAAGTTTTTTATTATGAAAATTTTTTATTATTTTGATGCGTGAATTTTGACGAAGCAAAATAGGCAGAAGTATAAGTCACAATCTACACAGAAATTAGTTATTCGTTGTGGGCGACTTGTCTTTGCACATGAAACTCTTTATTTTGACTCTTTTTTATGTTTGACTCAGCTTTATTCAAATAATGTTCACTGATAGAAATAGCAAAGCCCTTACTGCTTATCTTCGTATTTTTCCCATCACATAAATGTCTCAAAATTGTAGCATTTGTCAGTGCAGATTGAATCATTTGACAGAATATAGCCGATGTCTATTTTTTTTTATCCAATGCTAGGAGCAACTCTATTACAACGATAGTCATGTAAATCTACTCCTCCCATGTACTTGTTATAGACGGCTATGATATATGGGAATTCATGACTATATTTAACTTTTCTCACAACGATTTTCTAAAGACAGGAAAGTTAAATGTAGTCATGAATTCCCACATATCATAGCCGTCTATAACAAGTACATAGGAGGAGTAGATTTTCATGACTATCGTTGTAATAGAGTTGCTCCTAGCATTGGATAAAAAAAATGGACATGGGCTATATTCTGTCGAATGATTCAATCTGCACTGACAAATGCTACAATTTTGAGACATTTATGTGATGGAAAAAATACGAAGATAAGCAGTAAAGACTTTGCTATTTCTATCAGCGAACATTATTTGAATAAAACTAAAAGTACTGAGTAATTCAAACATAAAAAAGAGTTGAAACGAAGAGGCTACATCAGCTACGGTTGATAAAAGCATTACATCCTTGTTATCCTTATATAATACATAATTCATGCCAGAATTTTTTTCATTATGTACCTGATATTTTCCACTTACTACATTTTTCCCTAATAAAAGTTTGTTTTTAATTGTGCCTACTCTGTCTTTACTAACAGTACCTGTTACTTTTAACCCAATTTTTTTTAGATGCACTACTAAATCTACACTCATAAAAAAGTTATCAACGTAGATGTGATACTTACGTAATTTTTTAATATTGGTTGAATTAAAAACTTGATAGAGCATTTGCATTACAACTCTAGATCCTAGAGAAATAGATTTCACCTTGTCTTCTGTTCCGAGGCTATTATTACAATAGATATCGAAATCTTATAAATATCTAGAACTAGTACAAATCGCCCACAATTTGATACCAAAACTTATAGGTTTCTGTCTCATAAAGTGTTTTAGAACTGTTCTGTCAAAAAATTTTACCATCATTTCATCAATGGATAATGCAGTATTAAAAAAACCCAAATTGTTGAATATTTTTTCTGAAGATGTTAATCATTTTTCTAACTTCCTCGCAATAATCTCGCAGGTTCATCCTCATATTCTATTGTATGAAGAGACAATTAATTTGAGAAATACCTTTATGAGCGTGAAAAATAGGCATTTTTCGGGAATTTTTTTAGAGGGGATAAAATAATCGGATCGTTTCGAAATTTTAATTTGAGTTTATTACAACTTTGAACTTAGAAAAAAAAAATTTTTTTTTTTCGGATGTCCAACAAAGTGACGGCGTTATGAAGTCTTTGGACGCCTGTTTCTCGTGACATCAAAAAGTGCTGCAGCTGGCATTTTTTTTCTTTTGATCTGAAAAAAAATGAAATGAGTTTCATTCGTTTGCTGACATATTAAGGGGAAGGTTATGCCTATAAAATGATGAAAAAGTGCAAAATTGAAAATTTGGAAACCATTTTACTTGGAAGGTCGAATTTTCGACCATTTTTTCGACATATATGACCCCAAGAAAATTATTTATTTACACGCTACTTTCCAAATTTTAGGTATATCCTTCTGGTAATATTACTGAGAGAAACATCTCCAAATTTCATCCAAATCAATCCATAACTTTTTGAGCTACAACACGAGCAGTTTTTGAAAAAGTAGTTTCGAGATAATCGCGTTTGAAGTTTCAACATGTTAAAACTATTGATTCTAGTGACTTACCGATTAATCAGCAATTCTAGGCGCATACAGTAGTCCTTCAACTTCCTCGAAAAACTGATTTTCTTCCGCTAGCTGCTGTTTCCGGGCTATACGAGCTTTTTTTGTGTTAGAAAGACTCATTTCCGAAACATTATCACGAGTTCCTTTCGGATAGACTCTATTGCTCGAGCAACGTTTCATTTCATATACCTACAGTTTCACGCCGATATATATATATATACAGCCTGTCCCACTATCTAGTGCAAATATTCATAACGCCTGATGCAGGGAGAAATTTTATAAATAAAAAACCTTGTTACATTAAAATCGGTGAATTAATTACTATTTAATTAACTATAGATTAACAGCCAATCAGATTTCTTCGCGATCAAGTAGGCGGGCCTTGAGAGAAAAAAAACAAAAAAAAAAAACAAAAATGGGCGAGGCTTTCAATTTTGAACTATATATCGATATGCGGCGATGTGTGCGTCGCACTGCTACGCTTGTTTCTCCCCACACGCAAATTTTAATTCTGATCTTCTTTTGTCTTCACATTTATCTTCTCATTCCTCTAATTCAGACTGTAGCACTGACGATTTGGGTTCTAATCCCCAGTTTCGTTTTTTTTTTTTTTTTTTTTTTTTTTAGCTCCTGCAAGTCTTTGTAAAATTTTAAAAATAATATTAAAGTTTTTCTAGATTAAGTTTTAATTCGTTTGTAAGCATCTTTTAATATGTGTTCAAGAAAATTATGAATTGATTATTATAATTCTTGATTACAGTCAGTTGTTTGATAAATACAATAAAATTTTCACAAAGTAAGATATTAAAATAATTAAAATTTTGTTTTCACACGAGATTTTAATCTGTATAATATTATTCGTTACACCAAAAAAAAATGCCTTTAAAAAAAATATTTAAAAAAAATTCATCGATGTTACAAATTGAAAAACGACCTTGAATCGATTATACATTCGAGTCTTTCACACTCAGTTACCTCATATTGCATTTTTATGCATTTAACGTATAAATAATAAGAATTAGCATTTTTTTAATAATTTTTGTTTTATGAATAAATGGACATTACAATAAAAGATTAAGTTCAATCAAATATAGTGTGGAAGAATCATAGTTAATTAATAATCTTAAGCATTAATTATTAAAAAAATAAAAAATTTTTTAGATATATTGGCTTTCATCGAAAAACATAAAAAAAGACTTACAGAAGCTAAAAAGAAAGAAAAAAAAAAAAATAATTTGAATTGGGGATTCGAACCCAAACCGTCAGTGCTATGGCCTAAATGAGAGGAATAAGAAGATGAATGAGAGGATATAAGACGATCAGGATTAAAATTCGCGGTGAAGTAGGGAGAAACAATAACATAGCAATGCGATGCACACATCGCCGCATATCGATATATAGTTCACAATTGAAAGCCCCGCTCATTTTTGTTTTTTTTTTTTGGTTTTTTTTCTCTCAAGGGCCGCCTACTTGATCGCGAAGAAATCTGATTGGCTGTTAATCTATTGTTAATTAAATAGTAATTGATTCACTGATTTTAATGTAACAAGGTTTTTTATTCATAAAATTTCTCCCTGCATCAGGCGTTATGAATATTTTCACTAGATAGAGGGACAGGCTGTATATATATACATACAGTGTGGGCCATTTTAATTTCCCCACCTAAATATCTCAGAATCTAAGCAAGATACGGAAAAAAGTTTTGGGCAAAAGTTGAAGAAGGCATAGGGGGTCAGATAACAGTGACCCTAAACTTGACCTTGGAGTTGACCTTTAAGTTCAGTTGGAGGTTAACTTTATCTTTTTAAATAGAAACCCCTATGTTTTATGCCGGAATCGGAAAGAGCAAAAAATTCTATACAAATTTGTTATAAACAAAATTTTGTTTTATGACCTCCAAAAGGTCAAAAATCAAAGTCGAATATCTTGAGCCGTTTCTTGCATTTTCACTGCATTACCGTGGTTTGTAGGAAAAATAAATTAATAGCTCAATAACCCTCTCCGATTTAACATCACCCTATCAATCTTAAATTTCATGCTTATCCACGCTCTTCATTCGAAATTTAATCCGTTGGTGAAGATGAGTTGAATAGGTTATTACGACGAATACGACAATAACAATACTCCTATTTTGACTGTTCTTGTAATCATTTATCTAGACCCTCATCTTATAAGTAACCAAGCAGTAGCCAAATCCATCCATTATTTCATTAAGATCTTTTCTAAGAATTCTCAAAGTCCTTAGATACATGCTTATCACATAATTTTAGTTCATGAGTTGAAGTTTTATCCTTTTGAAGTCACATTGTGTTTTACAAATAGGCTTTAGAGATGATAAAAAATGATTCTGATTATTTAAATTTTATGCTTTTTCTCTGGTAAGACTAAATCTTAAAGTGGCTGAGAAAGCTATAGTCATAATTACCCTTATTAGCGAGAATCCTCACTGGCGTAGGACAGTAAATCACCACAACCTTGGAGCCTTATGGGTATGATGTAGAATTGTTAACGGATATGTTATTGGTTCGTACAGGTTTTTTGAAAGTGTCAATAAAAATATCTATGAACAGTTCGTTAGAAATTAGTTACCAGAACTAATAAAAAATGTCGATTTAGACAAGTGACAAAGATTGTGTTGCCAGAATGATGGTTCACCAGTACATTTTACATGGATTATGTGGAATTTCTCGGATAAAAATTACAATGGTTCATGGATTAGACAAACAGGTCCAGATGCCAGAAACAACGACATGGACGTAGTAAGTTCTGTTTCCTTTCGGATGCTGGATTAAAGTTAGTCCCCTTGTCTTTCACTATTTGGGGTGTTAGTTTAAAGTGAGTCCCCTCGCCTCTCACTGGTTTTACGATTACTAATTTAACCTCGAAGCAAATGTTCAAAGTCACGTCCCTCTGCTTAAAGGTACAAAAGCAAACGTCTTTTAAAATAGCGCATAATGTTAAGTAAAGTTTGCCTTGGAATCGCAGAACATGTTCGACTAATGCGATCTTGCATGTTAAATCTTGTCGTAGGCTGTTGTTCAAAAATAACATTTGTTATGTAGCCCCATAAAAAGAAATCCGGGGATGTCATATCAGATGAACAAGTTGGCCAGTTTATAGGACCTCCTCGTCTAATCCATCTACCATTGTAGTTTTCATTCAAGAAATTCTGTACGATCCTTGCAAAATGTGCTGGTGCGCTATCGTGCTAGAACCACATTCTTCGTCGCGTCTCTAAATCGACATCTTCCATCAGCATTGGTAATTGAACTCTAATGAACTGTAAATAGGTATTCCTATCAACATTTTCTTCAAAAAAGTAAGGACCAATTAAATACCCATTTACAATTCCACACCATACCATAAAGCTCCAACGTCTTTGATGATTAACTGTTCTATACCAGTGAGGATTCTTGTCGGACCAATAATGGCAATTATGCCTATTGAGCTCCCCGTCACTTTGAATTGTGGCCTCATCAAAAAAAAAGTACAAAATTGAAAAAATCAGTATCATTTTTTATCATATCCAAAGCCCATTGGCAAAACACAATGCTGTTGAAAATGATGAAACTGTAACTCTTGAACTAAAGTTATGTGATAGGCATGGTATCTAAGGACTTTAAGGATTCTCAAGAAGGTTCTTCTAGGTATACCGATTTCTCTTTCAACTCGGTGACTGCTAATATGAGGGTCAAGATGAATGATTGCAAGAACAGTCACAACACGAACATCATTTTCGTCATATTCATGACGTCTGCGTTGATGGACCAGCTGTCCACCACGAGCTCTTTGTGTTAACTGACTTATTGTTCTATGATTAGGATGTCTTCTATTAGGAAAGCGTTCTGCGTACAGTCTTGCCGCAGCACAATAATTATTATGACTTTCTTCTAGAACCATTATCATATTAACAATATCATTGGGCTGATAGTCAGCCATTTTTAGTTCTGTTCGTCACGTTTGCAGAATTGTGATAAAATAATAATTAACATTTTAAAAACTTATAAAAAGAAAAAAAATGAAGCCCCGACTGCAATTGTATCATAAATGTACTTTCTAAGATTGGCCGAAATGTAAAATTTAAAAAAATATAATTAATTTTGTCATTTAACAAAAAGTCATATAAATCAGAAATTTTTTGATGATTCTCACGATTAAAAATCAGATATTCAAAACATTTATGAGATACGTAACTTTTCAAAGATAAGATAATTAACTTCTAAAATATTTTCGAAGTCTACTTTCTATTTTAGAATTAAAAATATAGATTTTTATTATAAATAATAAAGTTGATTCTAAAATAACCTGAAAAGTTAGCTCAAAGGTCAACTTAAAGTTTACCTTCATTTTTATTGTCTTCCCTATCTTGAAATCTACTAAATAATACCCTATCAAATAAATTTTACTAGCAGATTGAATTTTGGAAAAGTAGAGTAGTGGTAGATAGTAAGGATAAAATTTGAGATGTGCAGGGTATACGAAAGTAAAAGAGAAGATTAGCGGTTTGGGAAATAGAGGTTGATTCTAGAATCGAAAACAAAGGATTTTATCTCAAAATGTAAAGATGACCTTAAAATAATTGTGAAAGTCAACTTTGACGTCGACTTAAAGTTTACACTTATCTTTATTCCTCTTCCCACCGCAAGCTCTATCCGAAAATGCCCTACTCACCTCTTCCTACAAGCGAGCAGAACTTTGCATAGGCAGCGTAGTGATAAATAGTATTTGAGATCAATGAGGTGTAAGGGTGTTGGGGAAATAAGTGTGTGTGTGTGTTTTCCTTATGATATTTGAAAATTAAATGGCGGCGTGATAGCTGATCTTCCAAAGCGCCTTGAAAAAAAGGTTAATTTCGGTGGAAAGTTTCCCAATAATACCACGTGACCTAATGGCCTAATTTGTGTGTGTATATTTTCAAAACATGTTTATTAGTGGACCTCAAAAGGTTTTTGGGAATTTTTTTTTTTTCCAAATTATACAGTTTTAAAGTCAAAAACGGTTTTTTTTTTTCGAAAAAATTCGAATTCAAACACGTGTAAAGAATTTTTATTTTATTATTCCTAAAAGTCACGTTAGGATGAAAACGCCTTTCCAGGTATTTGACCTTGATTTTTGACCTCTTGGAGGTCATAAAATAAAATCTTCTCTAGGACAAAAATAATGTAGAATTTTTCGTTCATTTCAATTCCAGCATCAAAAACAGGGATTTGGAGGATGAAACTTGAGATTAAACAGTTAATTTTAAGAGGTAGGGGGGTTTTGAGTGCGGAGGGGGTTGTCGGGTTGGGAGGGGGGGGGTAATATGCAAAGGCCTGGCGTAGGATTAGTAGGGTAAGTATTGATAGTGCTTTAGATTAATAATAGATTAGTTTATTTTTCCAAAAAACCACGGTAATGCAGTAAAAATGCAAGAAACCGCTTTTTAGGATATTCGATCTTGATTTTTGACCTCTTGGAGGTCATAAAACAAGATTTTGTTTTAAACAAATTTGATGTAGAATTTTTTGCTCTTCCCAATTCAGACATAAAAAATACGGGTTGCCATTTAAAAAAATTAGGTTGACCTCCAACTGAACTTAAAGGTTAACTCCAAGGTCAAGCTAAAGGTCACTGTTATCTGACCCATTATGCCTTCTTTAACTTTTGTCTGAAACTCTTTTCCGTATTTTGCATAGATTCTGAGATATTTAGGTGGGGAAATTTAAATGGCCCACCCTGTATATAATGTTGTTTACATGAGAAAAAGTGTTCTGTCGTTTCTAATGATTCCTCGAAACATCTGCCTGGCCATACAAAAAGTAAATAAGAAAGCATTGTGAAGCAAACTTTGCTCTGCCTCTAACGGTTTGACCGCCTAACTCGCTACCTGACTGCATGCTGTCGCCAAACTCTAAACTATTAGGTTGCTGCAAATAAAATGGCCGATTTAGCAATAAATTTTCAAACAGCTGTAACTTTTTATAAAGACAATTTATTTAATCAAAATAGGTACCAATAGATGCAACACACTTTTCCCAACGAGATACAAGTACATTTATTCCAGTTTTGTATAAGTCCGAGTTTCTGGTTCGAAGAAACTCCTCGAAGGCATTTTTGACAGCAGCTTCATTATTAAGGTGTTACCCCCAGTTGTAGGTCTACAAAAAAGGCCTTTTTCATGAATTTTTTTAAAGAAAACTACAGAACTTTTTCAAACGATTATTATATCATCTTAAAGAATACGTCTTGAAGAACTTTCACTAATTTTTTTATTGCAAAATATTACATTGTTAAGTGGCAAATGGCCGCCAATGAAATAGTGTTTTTATTCATACGGTTTGCGGTGACCAACATTGCGGCAAAGTGGAACATTTAAAACAAAAAATGTGGATAGATTTAGTTAAATATAAGTATAAACTAGTCTTTAATCGAAGGATTTAAAAAAATATATATTTTTCACAAAATGGCAGACAGTCAAAGTTAATGGTTTGATTTTAACGAAAAATCGAACGATTAAAGACTACATTTTTATGTATTGAATAAGCCTGCAAAATTTCAAGAAGATCGGTTTATTAGTGTTTGAGTAATCTTGGTCACCGATTTCAGAAATGCCATTTCGAGAAAAACGCGTTTAAAGTTTTAATTGCCGGTTGTTTACACAACGGATTCTTCTCTTTCAACGCTCATATCTCAGTCAATTTTGTTCGGATCGACTTGAAATTTCCAGGTCATATTCTCAGATACTTATACTTCAAAAAAATGCAATCAACAAAAAATCGATTTTTTCAAAGTCGCAAGTGGGGGTAACCCGTTAAATCTTTTCCTGTCAAAAAGTGATCCAAATGTTTAAAGAAATGATAATCTGTTGGTGAGAGGTCTGGTGAATATGGAGGGTAAGGAAGAGTCTCATAGCACAACTCGTTTAATTTTTGGACCGTTGTTCTCGATACATGCGGTCGTGCGTTATCATGAAGCAGTATGACTCCATCCCTGTTGACAAGCTTAGGTCGTTGGACTATCAATTTCTGATGCATTTTATCCAGTTGAGCACAGTATTTCTCAGCATTAATGGTTTTGCTAGGTTGCAGGAACGAATAGTGGATTACTCCAGCTACAGACCACCAAACAGTTACCATTATTTTCTTTGGATGAAGGCTTGGTTTCCGCATGTGTCTTGGCGCTTCATCGGCATCTAGCCATTGGGCCGATCGGCGACGATTATTGTATAAAATCCATTTTTCATCGCAGGTCACAATTAGGTGCAAGAACGGTTTCTTTTTGTTGCGGGAGAGAAGAGAACTTGAAATCTCCATTCGACACGTCATGTTTTGCTCGGTAAGATCATGCGGAACCCATTTGTCAAGCTTTTTCACTTTTCCAAGTTGTTGCAAGTGGCGGCAAACTGTCGAATTGTGAACGCCTAATTTTTTGGCAAGATCCCTTATGGTTTGGCGGGGTCAGACTCCACTAATGCACGCAGCTTGCCGTTATCGATCGATGGTCCTGGGTGTCCACGTGGCTCATTTCCAAGGTCCATATCTCCGGATCAAAATTTTTCGAACCACCGCCGATTGGTTTGTTCGCTAACTGTATCAGGCCCAAATGCGCTGTTGATATTCCTCGTTGCTGCCGTTGCGTTGTGCTCTAATTTAAATTGGTATAGTAAAAGTAGCCGTTTTTGATTCACTTCCATGTTCACTTTCTCTTTTTGTTTTGACGATCACTATGAAGTGCAAAACAGAAATGACTCCATAAACCAAGATAGCAGTATTTATATTTCAATATGTCATATCATTTGCGCCGCCTTGTGCTAACATAATACACTAAAATTGCAGCTAACTTTGTCATTGCTAAATCGGCCATTTCATCTGCAGCAACCTAATATATGCGATTATTCCGAAAATATTCAATATTTCGAGTTATTCTTAGGTCAGTATATTCTTAAAATATACTTTCGAAATATGTAAAAAAAATTATCGATTTTTTGACATTTGTAAAGGTATTTCTCCCCTTAAAATACCAACGAATATTTCGAAATCTCTGTAAGATAAATGATAGCCATTTGATTTAGTATCATCGATTATATGATGTTTGAATTCATTTGAAAGAGAAGTTCAAACAATTCTACAGGAGTACTGTTCTAAATCTTCTTCTTTATAGAATCTGATAATAGTTACTTATCGTTCAGAATATTAGTGTAAATACTTTCTCCTCTGTTTCAGTCATAAACATATTCAGGCTCTAATTTTTTTTGATTTTCAGAGTAGTTCTTATAAATTTTTTTAAATGTAATGTTTTGAAAAAGATGATTATTCTCTTCTTCGGAGCATTCATTATCATATTCATTCCTATATGTGTCTTCTCCTGAATCTTCTAGGTTAGGAATAAAAATACCACATTCATGATTAGAATCAAGCTCCTCAGGATCACTATCGGAATAGAGCGTTGTTTGACTTTTACGTTTACGCATAGTGGGAATACAATGAAGTTAGTGATATTTTTAAAATGTAAATTTATCAGAAAAGAGATTCGCCATTTAAACTTTGAATCTTACGAGGGCGGTCCGATAAGTACTTAGTCTCACCGCCCGATGGCGCCACTATTGCAAGAGAAATTCTCTATCGTGTAGTACATTCTCGTAGACGGCTACTGTCGAAATTTCAGCCAAATTGGATTCGTAGTTTTGTTTTGACCGCGTGTGGAAGCGAACGTGTCCGCGGATTTTAGAAAAATGGAGAAAGAGCAATATCGGTCGGTGATTCGATCCTTATTTTTGATAAGGAAATCGCGCAGCGAAATTAAAGAGCGCTTGAATGCTGTGTACGGTGACTTTGCTCCTGCGATGGCAACCGTAATAATTGGTTTAACGATTTTTAACGTGGTCGCACGTCGGTTTTTGATGAGTCACGCTCAGGTGCCCCGAAAACGACTACCGCGGAGGATAACGGGACAAAAATCCACGATCTCGTATTAGCGGACCACCAATTGAAGGTGCGCGAGATAGCTGAGACAATAGGCATCTCAAAAGATCGCGTGGGTCATATCCTGCATGCAATTTCGGGCATGAGAAAGCTGTCGGCGCGATGGGTGCCGCGTTTGCTCACTCCGGACAACAAACGCAACCGTGAGACTAATTCAGAGCAGTATTTAAAGCTGTTTAAGCGCAATCCGAAGGAGTTTTTGCGTCGTTTCGTGACTGTCGACGAAACATGAATCCACTGGTACACACTAGAGATCAAGGAACAGTCGAAACAGTGGACTTCACCCGGCGAACGTGCTCCGAAGAAGGCGAAGACTCTTCCATCGGCCGGAAAGGTGATGGCCACATATCATATGGTGTGATCTGCGTCGACTACCTGGAGAAGAGCAAAACGGTCACAGGGCGTCATCACGGTCTACTATGCCGAATTATTGGGCCGATTCAACGCCGAATTGCAGAAAAAAAGGCCCCATTTGGCGAAGAAAAAAGTGCCTTTCCACCATGACAACGCACCGGCTCACATCTCCGCGGTCGTCTCGGCCAAATTGGTCGAAGACAGATTGGCTACAAACTGCTACCCCATCCACCGTATTCTCCAGATTTGGCCCCGTGCGACTTCTTTTTGTTTCCGAACTTAAAATAGTCACTTTCTGGGCAGAAATTTGAGTCGAATGAGGAGGTTATCACCGCCATGGACGCCTATTTTGCAGATCTTGAGAAAACGTATTTCTCAGACGGGTTAAAAAAGTTGGAGCATAGCTGGGTCAAGTGTAACGAGCTAAGAGGAAACTATGTTGAGAAATAAATTGATAAGAGCAAACTATAGCTCGAGATTATTTATTATTTAGCTAAAAATATACTTTTGGATGCAAAAAGATTTATAGTTTAACAAGTAGCACGAAATTTGATGAGTTGGATCTATAAATATTGGACTTCAATAATTTTCGTTAAAAAAACTATTTAGTCCGATAATTACTTATCATACTCGAAGAGATGCATATTATTAGCTATAAAATTTTGTTATAGGTATTAAATTAGTAAATGACAATAGTTTGGATAGTTAGTTTATTAAATTCGAAATAGTGTCTATTGAATCAGCCGTTTTTATACTTGACCGTTTTTGGATTTGTCCATTTTTTAAAAAATTCCATAATCATCCAAAATATTCTCAAAAAATTCACACGTATTCTTTGATTAATTCCAAGCACTTCTTGTTGTATAAAATTTTCTCGCAAAGTTGATACATATCGAGAAAAAAAGTCGCAAAACTTTTTATGATAGTCATGTATAAAAACAGCTGTTTTGGTGACCGCTATATTGAATTTCGATTAACTAACTATCCAATCTTCTAGTATAATCCTGTATTCCATCCGATCCAGAGTTTAGGCTGCTTCCGATAACGGATTCTGGTTCAGATTTATGATTATTTGAAAAAAATATCACATTATTTGCTGCTTTTAGCTTCAAACAGCCGTATTTAAAAAATGGCTGCAGATATCATCAATCTTAGGTCGAATACAGAAAGCGCAGACAAAAATACAAAAATACGTGTAGGTTCATCAAGATTAAATAACTTTTACTTAAAATGTATAGCGGTTGGAAAATAAAACAATTTTAAACGGGTTAAATGGACACCAGCTACGGTTTCAGTGAACTCAGAAACCTATCAACAAGTAAGATTACTCGTTTGGAAGCTAATTCTCGAAATTTGACCTTCATTTGATCTTGACCTTGACCTGTTTAGGTCAAACGGACACCAGATTTGGTTTTAACTATCCCAAAAATGTATAAAAATGAGAGTCTAATCTTGTCCATCTACTTGTTTGGTAGAAAAAAAACTTCTAATTTTGGTTATTTTACTATAAATGTTCACTATTTTACACCTTCCAGTGGTGATTTATACTCCAAAAAATGAAATTAGGCCAATATAAAAAAATATACGTGTCTTATATTTTTTCATTTTCTACCAGTGTGCAAATTTTCATTTGATTTGGTGGATAAACTTCCGAAAAACCCCTACCCCCGATTTGGCTGAAATTTTGCACAGACATTCTCTTTCATATTGTAAGAGATTATGTAAATAGATTTTTGGCGATTGCCAATAGTTTTCGAGATATCGATTGTCAAAGTTGCGAAGAAAAATTTTTCATTAACAAATATCATTAAAAATTCTCATCATATTCTTTCCGGCAGAGCATGATCACCATAGGTTTCTACAAGATTTCTGTGTGCTTCAGCTGCAGATTTCTTCTGAATTAAATAGTGCAGTAAAACTCCCCGCAAAAACGATTTATTTGGTACGAAATTTGACGTGTTTTACGCTAAAAAAAAAGGTTCTTTATAGGTTAATGGAAAGACACGAACTGATTTTCAATGTAGGTTATAGAACTTTAATATAGATGCATCATCATCTTGAATTATACACACAAAATTTTTGTACCACTATCTGATGGTTAAACGGCGAGAACTTATTTACACTTTTAATATTTAACTATGTATTAAGAACGTATGATAATAGTAATTAAATAAAATAAAATTAATGAATCATAAAAATTTTTGAATATTCAGAGAAATTATTTATACTCATTTTCATAGCTAAAAAGTCATTGTCTGGTGCATTGATTAGAAATGTAGATAAATTGTTTACTATAAATGTTTTTGACTTCATTTTTTTATGACAAACATTTAATTTTTTTTAAGAAAACTATTAGCTTCTGATACGTGCCTATATTTACATTATTGTAATTGTTTATAGTGCGTTTATGCATCGATAAGCGAGACCATAACGTCGTTGATGTCAATGTTTTTGGCAGTTCATTAAAGTAAACTAAAAAGGCATTTTTAGAGAAAGAAGTCTTTTTTAGTTTTTAGCCTCTTTTTGAAATTTTTATAACATGCAGTATATAATCGCTTTAATTGTTTTAGGAGTAATTTCACAGAATTAACTTAAGCTGCTTCTGTTAAATCGAGTGATATATTGTCATTGGAACCATCGTTACTAGTGTTCATTGTGGAGTGAAGAGAGTCATGGTAATACAGGCATTTGCAGTCAACGCTAACTTCCCTCGCTTTGACTCGAGCGTTTCACCATATAGTTTAAATTAATTTACTCTGACTGAGGGAGACACAAAGCATTTTATAAATTTACTTGCTGCGCGACCAATTAACCGGTATCGGTACTTATATGTTATGATCGGTAGTTATATTGCTTTGTTTATGAAACAATGATGTAACATATTTTATTGTTACAAACTGACTTAATTAATATATTTTATATATAATTTTAAATATTTAAATATATTTATGCTTTTAATAATGAAAAAGATTGATTCAATTTAAAACATATTTCCAAAAAAGAGTGTGAAAAGCAATTTACTTCTCGCACGGAATTGCTTCTCAGATTGTTTCTCACACTCTCTTAAAAGTTCGTAGATTGGCTTTTTCTCACACTCTAACCTTGCATGAGACGTCGTGCTTCTCGTAAGCACTACAATCATTCTGTCATTTCAAGTTTTAGAAACATATTATAATATATTATAATCTGAAACTCAGAAGCCGTCATATACGTTTGATGTAAATTGAATATATAAGTATGATGTAAATTGCAGTGATTTGAAAATTGTCGTCTACCATTTTGGGTCCGTTATTTTGAATTTTGGAAATATGTTACCCCATTCATAATTACCGATTCAAATTACCATCTGTAATGGACACGTTTACATTCATTCTGATAAATTAAATAAAATCAACATGTGAAGAGAGATATGAAAAAGATAAAGAGGCCAGTAGGAGTATAAAAATAATCACACAGTGAAATTTCGTCATATTAGAATAATTAGAAGCTTCTTAAAAAGCTCATAAAATACTAAATTTTTTATGACGAGACATCTTAGATCATTTATAAGAAATTGATACAGAGCCACACAATTCGTCACCTTGTATTATACAAAAAAATGAGATCGGAATGAAACTAAAGTAAAAACTTCATGAGAGATTCTTGGAAAAGCTCATAAAATACCAATATTACAAGCTTTCTTAAGCAGCGCAGATCGTACATAATCACAGCTAATACCAATACGAAGCAGCACAACTCATTACCTTCATTTTATATAAAAAATCATCATACTAAAATAAAAAAATTAGAGAGAATACGAAAGCATTTTAGAAAAAGCTTGTAAAATGCCAAATTTTATGACAAGCTGTTTTAAATAACCCGCTGACATATAAGAATTCGATGCGGAATTGCGCAACTCGTTGTCTCTTTTATTTGAAAAATTAGATCGAAATGTTTTTCAATAAGTTTTTTTCGTAGATATTTTGGCCACAAAGAGTACATAAACAAAGCTTATGTTAACATAAATATAGAAAAAGACAGACTATAACATTTAAGAAAAAGGGACTCTACATTAAGCGTCCACCAAACATCGAGTAATTACCACATACAGTAAAGGCATAAAGCAGTGAATAAGGAAGCCATAATATGTATATCATTATGATGAGATATCTCATCGTAACATTTTCTTCAATAACTTTGGATATAATGACTTCTATGACATTTTATATCCCGCAAATTCAAGCTAAAGATTACAGCTTTCTACTGCAACAGATTGAGAATTGAAATATTTTTAATTTTCTTTTCAATTTTCAGTTGATAAATTATGAAAATTCATGAAAATTTTATTGCATTGTTTATCTTTAAAAAAACTTTTTAAAAACTATTTAGAAAATGCTTATATTAATTTAAAAACTCATATTTAAGGGGTTTTCTAAGTCGCTGATAACGAATCTGCTATGGCAATTTCAATATTCAAAATGGCGAATTAAAAATGACGTTCAGATAATAAAAAAATCGCGGTAACTTAGTATAAATAGAAACACTTGAAGACTGTTAACACATGCCGAGTTGGTAAGGGAAGCGTTCTAAGAGACGAACGCTGAGGGAACCCGGCTGCGTTAAGGAAGGCGGGGATAAAAAATAGGAAAGGACGGACGGAGGGTGAAATAATTTAACGAAATGCCAGCTTACTTCAACTCAAACGGTAGAGCAACTCCGTCGCGGTGTTATTTAGATTTTTGCGGACGCGGAACGCGACGCGGAACGTAACTCGGAAATCGGCTTGGCTTCTCGCTCTCAGGTTGCCAGACGCAGTTTTGAGCTCACCTACGGCGACGGTCGTCGCCTTCCTTTTGCTCGAGCGGACGTGGTCCGCTGTGAGCGGGATAAAAGGTTAGCTCGATCGACTTAGACACAGGCGCACTAGCGGGTCCGCTCTGAGCGACTTGAAGTCGCGCCTTGGCGAGGGCAGGTCGCGTAGCGTTCGAGAGGCGAAAAGTCGCGACGACTGACGACTATACGAGTTCGGTCGTCCACCGCTAACTCGTTCTGACTACCGACTGTGACGACTCGACTCGAACTGATTCTGTAAGTTCGCTCCTCTGCGAGCTCGGCGGAGAGCAATGCATGCCGGGAGCGGGATGGTGGGGGCTCGACGTGGTGAGTCGCAATTGGTTCGCGACTGTCGCGCGACTCTGCTGAGCCAAGCCCGTGTAAAGTGTCGCGGTGGTGGGGGGAGAGCCCGCTTGCACGAAATTTTGTGCAAGTTAGCGCGTGCCGCGAGGAAAAGGCGAAATAATATAATTATTAGAAAAAAATACGTTAGACGCAGGCTAACGTCACTGTAATAATCGTTTTCGTATACAAGCAGATAAATACATTAAAACTATGCTACATGCGAGGTCTGGCTATTAAATAACGAGACTGGTTACGAAAAAGGGTATTATTATAAAAATTATTCTACATTCGAATGCTCCCATTCAATATACTCCCCTTCCTTCGCTACACACCTTTCCATACGTTTTTTCTATTGATCGAAGCAGTGCTGGAAGTTTTCTTTGGTGAGGGCCTTTAGGAGCTCTGCCGTTTTTTGCTTTACCGCTTCCATCGACTCAAATCGGGTCCCTTTCAAAGCAGATTTTATCTTCGGAAACAAAAAAAAGTCGCACGGTGCCAAATCTGGCGAGTACGGCGCGTGTTCGAGCACTGGAGTGCGCTTACCGGCCAGATACTGCTTCACAGATAGCGCGTTATGGGCAGGTGCGTTGTCCTGGTGCAAAATCCACGAGTTGTTCTTCCACAACTTGGGCCGTTTCTCACGAACTCGTTTTCGCAGTGTTACCAAAACTGACAAATAGTAAGTCTGGTTGACAGTCTGACCCTCTGGAACCCATTCAGTCATCACGATACCGTTAATGTCGAAAAAAACGATCAACATTGCCTTGAATTTTGATTTGGACATCCTTGCTTTTTTGATTCTGGGCGATTCAGGTGTCTTCCAATGCATCGATTGCTGCTTTGTTTCAATATCGTATTGAAAAATCCACGTTTCGTCGCAAGTAATAATGTTTTTCATCAGTCCAGAATCTTTTTTTAACCTTTTAAGGAAATCTGAGCAGACCTGTTGACGCAAGAGCTTTTAGTCAGGAGTCAGGTTTTTGAGCACCAACTTCGCACAGACTTTTGTCATGTGTAATTCCTCGTGTAAAATTTGTCTAACCGTTTCTTTATCGGCGTTTACAGCCTCGGCAATCATCCGGATGCTCATTCGACGATCTGCACACACAATTTGGTTGATTTTGGTCACTGTTTCCGGAGTTGAAACAGTGATAGGGTGACCTGGGCGTTGGTCATCTTCAGTGCTCACTCGGCCCTCACTGAAGCGCTTACACCACTCAAAAACACGCGCACGAGATAGAGAATTGTCTCCATAGGCCTCTTGCAACAATTTACAGCACTCAGTCGGAGTTTTTTTCAATTTAACGAGAAATTTGAGATTGATACGTTGCTCCTGTTTTTCGTCACACATGGTTTTCGGCACGAGAAAAAAACACGTTCGTTTCAAACCGCTACTGCACAAACACAATAATAGTGATGAGAACGTGTTTTGGTACGTGCATAGACAAGATATTTAGATACCCAACGCACTACTCGTTTTTTCCCCACCCCTCTACGGCGCCCTCTAGGCGCGCAGTCTCGTTATTTAATAGCCAGACCTCGTACATAAGCTATAATAGTAATTTATAAAAGATATATTCACGTCATTTTTGGAAGCTATTGAGCTCTGAGGTGTAATATGTTATTATTGTGTACCTTAGTCTGTACATTTTATTGGTAGTATTAGATGTTTTGTTTTTGATTTCATACTTATTTATTAATTATCAGATTTTCATATTATTACAGAATAGTGAATTCCCAGAGAGGTAAACCCTGTTCGCGAGACTGGTCGAAACCTTACAGATTAGAATAACTTTAAAAATTCTTAATGGTAAAAACATTAAAACTAATTCATTATCTTAGTTTGTTCACGTGACATATTTTTATATAATGGGACTCATACGATAATCCATTGCCATTATGCATTTTATAATTTTGTTAATAAGCAAAAAAAAGCTTCTTCTAATTCTTTTAACACTTTCCGTCTTATGTTTTCTTTCAAATATAATTTAAATTGCACAAACGTCTCTAACGTCTTCATTTTCATTGTCGATTCATCATAGTTTGAGATTATGTTGTAACGGTCTAAACATTATTATGTTTTCACTTTCATTTTTCACTTATATTTGGTGTTGTTCAATCTTTCAAAATAACTCTTATTATAAATACCACTACATTATAAATATGAAAAAATTGATGCAATTTCTTACGATGGCACTTATTATAATTTAGAACCACTTTATCATGTGGCTTGCTTTCAGGAGGATCCTGAATTAAATATTTTTTTTTATATTTCTTTGATCTTAGATATTAATAATATGATCTATTCAATAATACGAGTAAATAAAATACAAAGTTTGTGATTGATAAGTATGTATTTATTTAAAAAATATGAAACAACTTTATTTTAAATAATTTATAAAGATAAATATTTAATCTTTATTTAACTTTGTGAAGGATACAAGTGAAAGTAATTAACTACTATTTTAAACGTAAAATTTTTGGGTTTTTAGAATTTGGAATGAAAATTATAGATTCCTATTTAAAAAATCATTATAACCTTTTAATGACTTATAAGTTGACGTGAAGGTGAAAGTCAGTGATACAAGAACGAGACCTCTTTATCCTGAATAACGTTTTTTGAAAAATTCTTTGGATGTACTCGTAATATAAGTTTTATTTATTTTACTTAATAGATTTGAAATATCTCTGAAAGTAAGCATTTTGAACATTTTATACAAAAAGTTGCAGAGTGTAGAGGTAGCCAACTTATTGTGACCGTGACACTAACTCTAAATCTCATCTTAATTGGTTTTTTTAAGGCCAACTGTAATTTTTTAAATTGAAACAGATATTTTTGATATTAGCAGCAGAAAAAGCAGGAAATTTGACATCCAGATCTGGATGAAAGCCTAGGTTTAAAGTAACTCCTAAATGTAGTTAAATAAAGGTCATCATTAAATAAAGGTCTTGGTTGGGTAAAGCTATCAAGGCTATCTGATTAATTTTTTTTTAAAAGATTTATTTTTGGCTCTACCAAGAAACAGCGATAGAGACATAGTAAGATAGTAAGATATGTTTCTTTTGGGGTGCTTACTTATCATAAGTTCTAACGTCTTTCACATTCAGAGTGCTTATTTATCATGAATATTCACTTTGTCAATCACTTTTGGAATGCCTTTTTTTCAGTATGGATGCATTTTCAGATGTTATATTGGTTTAGAATTACCAATTATTTTTTTAGATTAAAATAGTATTAAATTGAATATGACGATCAAAAAGATTGTCCTGAGTGTAACGTCATTGTTTCTGTGTATAGTCAAAAGGAGAATTCTGGTTAAAAAATGCAAATTTTTATTTAAAAATATTGATCTTGAAACGATTTCGAAATACGAACTTAAGAACAATATTTAATAGCCTAACCTGGCAAAATCCTAAAGGCATTATTCATGACAATGCAGATCCTCATAATTAGCAGCATTAATATTGCCTAGGTTATTTTGACTCTAGTTAACCCCTATCATTTCGTGTTCTTCGTGTCAGAACTTTCATGTCATTTCGAATTCTCATTCTGTCGATGGACGATATTAAAAATATATATTGAAATTTAAAAAATAAAATTAACCTTGAAATTACTTTGAATACTGCATTAAAAATTAAAGTCACGATTGCCATAAGTTAGCCCTTTTTGCTCACTATAACTCTTCAATAGAAGTTTTCCTTCAAAAGTTCTTATCTTCAGAGATCATTGATTAAAATGAAGCTGTTTGTATACAGAGTGTCCAAAAAGTATCGGAACGGCTAGATAATTTATTAAGCAGGCGTTTTCAAGGAAAATGTTATATACAAAAGTTGTGAAGGATCAAATCAGCGTACTTGATTGTAACCCTGTCATTGATCTCAATTTTCAATATTTAATTTATTTTTTTTTAATGTTAACACATTGCGTACGAGAGACGAGATATCTCATCTTCAGCAATCCGAACGTTGTGGCCGGGAGATGAGATATCTTGTATCGTATAAAGTGTTTCTAGAGCGCCCAAAAATGTGCGGGCCCTGTGATTGGAATAAAATTTGCAATTTACATTAAAGAGTATTCATAATGGTGATTTTGCAAATTTTTATATTTTCTACCGCTGAATTAGTGTTACTCAATAGATATAAGGGAATCGTCGGATCGTATTTGTCTGTTTCTAATAAAAAATAATAAAAAAAAAAAAAAAAAACAATAACAGATATAGCAAAAAGAAAAAGAAATAGATAATAGAAAACTGAAATCAGAGAGAAGAAAAAATCAAAGAAAAAGAATTGTTAGTGATCCCGTTATTCATTCCATTCACGGTGTTTAATAACTCGAAATTCTCTCTCATTGTCACTTACTGGAGCAGATGCTCAAAATATCCTTTTTGTTTCTCTAATCATTACCCCATACGACAGTAAATCAAAGCAATAACCTTATGCAATAATTCTGGAATGGATACGCAAGTCACAGGAAGTAAATCAATAGGAATAATTTAACCCTTTACGGCCCGAAGTCTCTCTCCCCAAACGTAAACTTTAGCCCCTTCAAAATATGACTAATTAATCTATTTTTTTTTTCTGAAAAGTACCAAACCCACTATTTTCGGGTGTGCTCTTTCAGAATCTGCTATCAGAAATTCAAAAAAATGAACTTTAATACAGGGTGCGTACGGTATTTGAGGACAACTTGAGAGTAAAATTAATTAGCTTGTATTTTTAATAAAATTTAATGAAATTTTAGGAATTTTTTTTACAACATTAAATTAATATATGGCTATAAAGTTATTAAATAAAATCGCCATTAGCGGCAATAACCTCTTCGATCCGGGTCCGGAAACGATTACATGCCCGAATCAAATGCTCCTTGTTCATATTGACCATAACGGCATTAATAGCAGTTTTCAGCGAAGAAGTGGTGTTATGAGGACGCTTATTGGTCTCACGCACAACTACACCCCATACGTAATAATCCAAAGGATTAAGGTCTAGCGAGCTAGATGGCCATAGGTTCGGTGTTATGTGGTCATGAAAATTTTCGGCCATCCAATCTTGTGTCGCCATCGCTTTATGTGAAGGAGCAGAGTCTTGTTGAAAAATGTATGCTCTGCCTCCGCTTACATTGTCTATCCAGGGTTTCACTACCGTCTCCAAAACCTTGATGTATGCAGTAGAGTTCACTCGAAGTCCTTGAGTAAAAAAGTGTGGTGGCATAACATGTCCTTCGTTGCTGACAACACCTAAAACCATAACAGTGGCTGGAAATTTTGTGTGCATAACAACAGGATCCTCCGTAGGATTTGAACATAGCCGTCTGTCATTTCTGCGATTGGTCTTTTGATCTTGGTCAAAATTTTTTTCGTCGGAAAAAAACCATAACATTTTGGGCGCCTCAGGGTGTTTGATTTTATTTAAAAGACGTTTTGATCGGAGAACTCTCTGTTTCCGTGTTCGTTCCGACATGAACTGTCTGACACAGGACACTCTGCGCATCACGTAAGACTTATACCGAAGGTCTTCGTGGACAACTCTATGAATAAGGCGCTCAGAAACATGAAGCTCACTCGCTAGGACCCTCATTGATTTTGAAGGGTCCTCGTCTATGATTGCTTGCACTTGCTCTAAAAATTCTGCAGATTGGACAGTGTCAGAACGTTGTTCGTGCTTTTTGCGTTTTGCAACCGATTCTGTATCGCCTCCTGATGCTTCCAATTCACGGCGAACCTTATGCACGAATGAACGGGCGCAATTAAGAAAATTAGAGATCTCTAAATCTGTATGGTTCGCACATATAGCGACGATGACAGCATGTCTCTTCATTTCTTAAATGATGTTGTTTATCTGAAAAGGAAAAAAAATTTAAAAAAAAATTCGCGAAGTTATAGTCACATTTATGTCCTCAAATACCGTACGCACCCTGTAGTATTTTTTTTCGATTTAACTCAAAAAATGACAATTTGTGACCTCTTTTTTTATTTTGTAAATTCCATATTTTCTATGAATTCTAATATCTTTAAATAGGAACAATTCATATTATGAGTGATCTCAATCTCTTGCCTTTCTGATGCGACCTTCCGTTTTCAAAAAGCTGTAACGGCCGTTTCAAAATGGCCGTTTCAACAATGCAGTGTGTAATAAAACTTTAACAGTTATTTACGAGAACAGGGTCAATTTAACGAAAAAATGTTACGGAACAAAAAGTGCTTAGTATTAACCAAAGAATACAGATACATTTTTTCAAATTTTTTTTAGACGTTTTTGGAATTTTTAGATAGCCACTTTTCGAAAAATCCCAAGAACGTCTAAAAAAAATTTGAAAAAATGTATATGTATTCTTTGGTTAATACTAAGCACTTTTTGTTCCGTAACATTTTTTCGTTAAATTGACCCTGTTCTCGTAAATAACTGTTGAAGTTTTATTACACACTGCATTGTTGAAACGGGCATTTTGAAACGGCCGTTACAGCTTTTTGAAAACGGAAGGTCGCATCAGAAAGGCAAGAGATTGAGATCACTCATAATATGAATTGTTCCTATTTAAAGATATTAGAATTCATAGAAAATATGGAATTTACAAAATAAAAAAAGAGGTCACAAATTGTCATTTTTTGAGTTAAATCGAAAAAAAATACTATTAAAGTTCATTTTTTTTGAATTTCTGATAGCAGATTCTGAAAGAGCACACCCGAAAATAGTGGGTTTGGTACTTTTCAGAAAAAAAAAATAGATTAATTAGTCATATTTTGAAGGAGCTAAAGTATATGTTCGCGGAGAGAGACTTTGGGTCGTAAAGGGTTAATGGTCAATGATCAGAACTCGCTAACCACTCAATAAAAAATCTTACCTCTCACGTTTGGACAAGTTTCAATAAAAATAGCCTAGTTTTTTTCCCGTTTCTTGTATTTATTTATTTATTTTTAAAACGTATAAATAATTGAATTCGTTTATCTTATTGATTCTTTAAAAAAATCAACTTTTAATTTTTCAAAAAAACAAATATATTATATTAGGAGTACAAATTAATTCGGTCTGTTTTTTTGTGGCCAAAAATGCATTTATTTCAAAATAAAAAGAATTAAAAGATTAATCGAAGTATCGTCCATCGCTAGTTACTACTTTTTCCCACCTCTCAGGCAATTTTCGAATCCTATCTCGAAAAAATGTCTAGTCTTTTGAGGTGATCCAAGTTAGGAGACAATTTTCGATTTCTGCGAAAAAAGTGAACCGATGACCTGCCAGATCGTGCTGCATCCCTCAAAACAACCAGTAATCAGAAGAAGTAATGTCCGGAGAATACGGTGGGTGCGACAAAATATCCTACTTGAGCGTTTCCAAATATTTTTTTACGACTTATGCGACATGAGGACGAACGTTGTCATGCAGAAAAATAACTTCGTCATGTCTTTCCTTGTATTCCGGCCGTTTTTCTCGTAATGCACGGCTCAAACGAATCAATTGCAGCCTATACCGATCGGCCGTTATGGCATCGCCAGGTTGTAGCAGCTCATAGTACACAACACCCTTTTGGTCCCACCAGATACACAACATGATCTTCGAACCATGAATATTCGACTTTGGTGTTGATGTTGAGGTCGATGGCAACGATTGACCGGGCATAGCGTAGTATTTTTTTTTCTTGGGGTTATCATAGAATATCCATTTTTTATTCCCAGTAACAATTCTATGTAAAAAACCCTTTCTTTGTTGCCTTCGAATCAGCTGCTCGCAAGAGAAAAATCGCCTATCAATGTCTCTCGGTTTCAGTTCATAAGGCACCCAATTGCCTTGCTTTTGAATCATTTTCATGGATTTCAATCATACAAAAACTGCTTGTTGAGTCACTTCCAATGATTCTGCAAGCTCCTCGTGTTTGACTTGGATCTTCATCGAGTAATGCCTCCAACTTTTTGTCTTCGAATTTTTTTGGCTATCCAGAGCGAGGCTTGTCTTCAACGCTGAAATCTCCATTTTTGAAATGTTGAAACTATTTCCTACAAGATTTATCAGTTAAAGCATTGTCACCATAAACTTCCACAAGCAGTCGATACGCTTCAGCTGCACTTTTATTTCAATTCAAACAGAAAACTAAAACCTCCCGCAAATTCTGCTTAGCTAACATAAAATTGGACATATTTAACAAAGTTGAAAACAAGATTTTTATATAAAACTCGAAGCGATATAAACAGAATATTATTGACCGATGTCCAACCTCTCTAAAACTACCGACTTTAGCTGTTACTATTAAATATTCATAATAGCCAGAGCCATCTTTTGAAAACGGACCGAACTAATTTGTACTCCCAATAATAACTGAAACTTTACTTTTCAAAGATTAAAAGAAAGTATTATGTACTTTGTAATAAATCGCTTCAAATTGAATCGATCGGACTGTCAAAAACCGGTCAAGTGCAGTTAAACTATTAAATTCAAGGAAAGTAGTTTTGTTTAATGAAGAAGCCGTTTAAGGGGTTATATACAGTTGTAGCGAGCGAAATAAAGAGATTTTCAAGATTTTTTTTTTGACATGACAATAAACGTTAATTGAAAAAGTATAAACTCCGTTAATTAGTATATACTTTTATTTACTTTCACAATTTTTTTCTTAAAAAAATATTAAAAAATGGCAGAGCTCCAGCTCTCTTCGAGGAACACCTTTTTTTCAGCATTAGTTGCGTTGGACATGATATTTTGAGAATGGCTTATCTGAAATCAGAAATTTAAAAAGATTTTATCAGTATACTGCAATGGCTAGAGCCTGAACAAAGGATTTCTGAAAATTTTGATTTTTAAAAAAAATGACAATTTTAATAACAAAAAATTCACTTTTCGATGTGCTAAATTTTCGGTTTTCTGTTATGAAATTTTAACACAATCAAAAATCCTTCGTTCGGCTCTAGATATCGATATAATAAATAAGTAGTACAAATTTGGTATGGATCGAATTAATAGTTTTTTAGTAATCGTGTCCACCGCAAAGGTCTTCTTAATAAAAAACGATTCCGAGATAGTCGCATTTAAAGATTTAAGTATGTTTCTTTGATATTTAAAATTAATTTACTGAATTACCTACAACTCCGAAACTAATGCTCCGATCTTTATGAAATTTAGAGACAATATTCTTCAGATATTGTACTTTAAGAATATGTAATAAAAATTTTTTCGATTTTTTCGTCCATCACAAGTGTATACTCGTATAAGCCCATAAATAAAAAATTTACTGTCCCGGAAGGGAAACAATTCTATCATACATTATCTTCGTTTATCGTTATATTTTGGCCAATTTTCCCATCTTTATAAATTGTAGCTTATGTATATTATAGTAAACATCTAATCTCATAAATTTTCGCGGTTACAATATTAATATGTTATTCTGGTGGATAAGCTATAACACTATTAAATTTCATGGAAATCCGCTCAGTAGGTTTTGCGCGAAGGAGTAGTTAACATTTATTCTCACAAACTTCATTTATAATATGAATAGGATATTAGATTTGTAAGTATTATATTTATCACCTCTTATTAAAACTTTGCTGAGTTTTATGAAAATATGCAATGAAATTTATTAACGAAATAGACTTTACATTTACTTTACTATAAATGGTCGAATGGCAGGTACTTGATCAATTCCTCGTTTCTATTAGAACGGAATAAAAGAATTTTCTGGAGTTTCATTTACATCTTCATATCAACATATTGATGCGAGAGATAGCAGAATTAACGAAAATTCTAGAGCTGTAAATAAAATATTTAATTTTTTTTAAATTACAAACCTTTTCTTGATGTAACAAGTTATGTCAATTTTCATAGGCATTGTAGGTAATAACTTTCAGTGTTATAAAGCAATTTATATTGGAATTCAATTAAAAAATAAAATAAGAATTTTTAACTTTAAAAATATAAAAACGATAGTTAAAGTAACGCTAAAATCTTTATTAAGCATGAACAGTAAATTTAAAATAAATAAAAATAAAACTGTTATACTAGATCTAAAGGAGGATGTCCAATAACGGCGATTTTTTTACCTTCAGGGTAACGGATAATGTTATTTGCATGATGTTGCATATCCCCAAAGTAATTAAAAAAGTATAGCAGTTTTTATTGAAAAATTGGAGAAAACTTGAAAATTCCACCTAACTTTTACCTATTCACAAGCAGGCTAACTTACGTAACTCTGGGAACAGCGAGATTAGTCGCTTATTTTTCTTGAAATAGTTGAAGCTTACACCATAAACTGGTTAACTCACCTATCCTCTAACTCACTCAACCCCTAATAATTTACAGTCTGTCAAGTAAGAGCGTGGTCGACTTCACCGACAGGTAATGAAAGATTTTGCTCTAATTTCTTTGCAAGCCAATAGACGGAAGCTTTGTCCTTGATGCATTGTCAACAAAGATTCAGTTGTCGTTGATCTTTTGAAAGAAAATCACGCTAAACGCCATGAGTGCTAAGTACGCGTCGCGCTACGAGGCTGTGTTCCTTTGCATCCACCCGAAAGGTCCCAAAATGTCGCAATCAGCGGCTGCTAAATATATGAGAAAGTCGAAGGCATTTGTACAGAAGTGGATACAGCGATATGAAGTGGCTAAAAATGTCGATGATTTACCAAAATGGCTCGATAGGAAAAGTGAACAAAAAAGATGAAAAAAGAATAGTGAATCTGTTTTCGCGGAATCCTGCTTTAACACTGCGGCAAGGACAAGCGAAATTAATAACAAAAGGTTTAGATATATCCTACGAAACTATCCGAACCCATCTTCGTACTCATCATCTAAAATGGCGCAACACAATGAAGAAGCCTCTGTTGACTGAAAAACATGTGACAAAGCGACTTGCTTGGGCGCATGAGAATATTGATAGAGATTTTGAAAATGTCATTTTTACTGATGAATGTTCTATATGGGCACGTTCTGTCCTCACGCGAGCCTGGTCAACTTCCACCAATAGGCTTGTTCAGTGGACCGTAAAACATGGAATAAAGGTGCATCTTAGGGGCTGCTTCTCAAAGCAGGGATTCGGCACTTTGCACCTCTTTACTGACAACCTAAATGCCGAGAAAATGATAAAAATCTACAAAAAGGCTTTACTGCCATCTGCCAAACGATGGTTCATCACAAAAAATGAAGATTGGATTCTGCAGGAGGACAACGATCCTAAAGACCGCAGCAGGCTCTTTACTCAGTGAAAGACTCAATCTGGCATCGTTACATTGGATTGGCCGTCGCAGTCGCCTGATGCAAACCCTATTGAAAATGTGTGGGCATATATTAAACGGAAGCTTCGTGGAAGACGCACATACACTTTGAAGCAGTTGTCTTACGAAATTCGTCGGATCTGGAGATCCTTGCCACTAGAATACGCCGTCAAATTCGTAGAAAGCATGCCTCGGAGATGCCAGGCAATTATCGACGCCGGTGTTGACTGGACACATTATTGACCGAATTGCATCATTGTTTGTAATGTGTATATATGATGTATATATTGTACAATGTATATATGAATATGAAAGTTTCATCAAATAAATTTTTTTATAAATTAACACGACCACGCTCTTACTTGACAGACTGTACTTTCAGACCCACCTAGCCCCTAAAAACCACTCCTACCAAACTGCAAGCTGTATAAACCACTTTGCCCTGGGAAGAGCAAGTTTAATAGCTTATTTTTGTTTAAAAAATTGGATTTCACATTACAGCCTAGCTACCTCACCAAGCTGTCTATCTCCTGCCTACATTACCCCTTAAAACCACCTCTACCAAACTGTGAGCAGGCTAATCCACTTAAACATGAAAACCGCGAGTTTGATCGCTTATTTTTTAGTTTTAAAAAATCAAACTATAATTGATAACTACACCTACAGCGTATACTTGGCATCCACTCGCTGCAATATATTGCTTAAAATTTGGTCATTTAGCTAATTCACAAGCTGTTTTACAAATACTATGGATAAAATTAATTTTGTTCAGGAACGTCTTTCAGCAAAACTCGGAGACACGATCGAGGACATGGCAGTATTTGCCTCCATTTATTTTCTTATTATTATTATTATTTTTTTTTTTTTTTTGCGCCTTTTTTATTTTTAGACTACGGTCTTTTAAAACTTTTAAACTTCACTTATACTTCCATTGAATTTCAGACATTTCTTATTCGTCACTTTTATCACTAGAATTCATAGTCAGATCTAATTCTGAATTCACATCATCCAAAAAATAATTATCGAGGTAATGAGCAGGTAATAGTAAATTATTTTTATATCTGGCAAAACTAAAATACAACGGTGTCGCGTCGAAAAACGATGCTTACTTTGCGCTGTTTTTCTACAGTCTGTCAAGTAAGAGCGTGGTCGTGTTAATTTATAGAAAAATTTATTTGATGAAACTTTCATATTTATATATACATTGTACACATTATAAACAATGATGCAATTCGGTCAATAGTGTGTCCAGTCAACACCGGCGTCGATAATTGCCTGGCATCTCCGAGGCATGCTTTCTACTAATTTGACGGCGTATTCTAGTGGCAAGGATCTCCAGATCCGACGAATTTCGTAAGACAACTGCTTCAAAGTGTACGTGCGTCTTCCACGAAGCTTCCGTTTAATATATGCCCACACATTTTCAATAGGGTTTGCATCGGGCGACTGCGACGGCCAATCCAGTGTAACGATGCCAGATTGAGTCTTCCACTGAGTAAAGAGCTTGCTACGGTCTTTAGGATCGTTGTCTTCCTGCAGAATCCAATCTTCATTTTTTGTGATGAACCATCGTTTGGCAGATGGCAGTAAAGCCTTTTTGTAGATTTTTATCATTTTCTCGGCATTTAGGTTGTCAGTAAAGAGGTGCAAAGTGCCGAATCCCTGCTTTCAGAAGCAGCCCCAAAGATGCACCTTTATTCCATGTTTTACGGTCCGCTGAACAAGCCTATTGGTGGAAGTTGACCAGGCTCGCGTGAGGACAGAACGTGCCCATATAGAACATTTATCAGTAAAAATGACATTTTCAAAATCTCTATCAATATTCTCATGCGCCCAGGCGAGTCGCTTTGTCACATGTTTTTCAGTCAACAGAGGCTTCTTCATTGTGTTGCGCTATTTCAGATGATGAGTACGAAGATGGGTTCGGATAGTTTCGTAGGATGTATCTAAACCTTTTGCCATTAATTTTGCTTGCCCTTGCCGCAGTGTTAAAGCAGGATTCCGCGAAAACAGATTCACTATTCTTTTTTCATCTTTTTTGTTCACTTTTCCTATCGAGCCACGTTCTGGTAAATCATCGACATTTTTAGCCACTTTATATCGCTGTATCCACTTCTGTACAAATGCCTTCGACTTTCTCATATATTTAGCAGCCGCTGATTGCGACATTTTGGGACCTTTCGGGTGGATGCAAAGGAACACAGCCTCGTGAGCGCGACGCGTACTTAGCACTCATGGCGTTTAACGTGATTCTCTTTCAAAAGATCAACGACAACTGAATCTTTGTTGACAATGCATCAAGGACAAAGCTTCCCTCTATCGGCTCGCGAAGGAATTAGAGCGAAATCTTTTATAACCTGTCGGTGAAGTCGACCATGCTCTTACTTGACAGACTGCAGTTCAAGTTTTCTTCATGGAATGATGATGATGACGTGGCAAAATAAAAAATACGACGATTTGAGCCAATAGGAAACGTTCCTTTATTGGCTCGGGGAAAAGCACCAAGACATAAAAACCCCACGAAGATGAAGAATTACAACCACGTTTGATTGTATGCGTGAATTAACACATCGTTTAATAAGTCCCGAGACTAACCCAGAGATGGTGCTAGTAGTACCAAACTGGCCACGTTTCCATAGAGTGCAAACCTTTACATGAAACGTGTAATAATTTCACGTCGATCGGATCACAGACAGCAGAGTTATCGAGGTTAGAGTAAAGTCACTTGGTAATTTGTTTGAAAAATGGTAAAAGCGAGTTTCTCGTGTTGATAAAAAATTGTTTTTTAATGGGTAAAAACACCGTAGAAGCCCAGCAATGGCTTGAAAAATATTACCCAAACTCCTCTCCATCCAAACCAACGATTTGTCGTTGGTATGCTGAGTTCAAACGTGGTCGTACGGACACAAACGATGCGGAACGTTCGGGTAGGTCATTGGAAACCGTTACACAGGAAAATGTGAGTTAAGTGTTAAAAATTGTAATGAAAAATCGCAAAGTGAAGGTCCGTGAGATTGCAGAAATGACACAGATATCATCTGAAAGCGTATTTACAATTCTTTATGAAAAATTGAGCATGAATAAGGTTTTTTTCAAGTGGGTGCCGCGATTGCTTTCAGTGGAACAAAAACAGCAACGAGTCGACGATTCAGAGAGCTGTTTATCGCTATTTACTCGCAAAAAAAGGATTTCCTGCGTCGATACGTGACCATGGATGAAACATGGATACATCATTTCACTCCGGAGTCGAATCGGCAATCATCTGAGTGGCGCATGGCTGGCGAAAGCCGCCCAAAGCGTCCAAAAACGCAGCAGCCTGCTGGCAAAGTCATGGCGTCTTTTTTTTGAGATACACATGGCGTGATTTTCATTGACTACCTGGAAAAAGGTAAATCGATCAACAGTGGTTATTATATTGACTTGTTGGTACGTTTAAAGGAGGAGATCGCAGCAAAACGACCGCACATGAAGAAGAAAAAAATCCTTTTTACCAAGACAATGCACCATGCCACAAGTCCATGAAAACAATGGCAAAATTGAACGAATTGGGCTTTGATTTGCTTCCCCACCCCCCGTATTCGCCAGATTTAGCCCCCAGCGACTACTGGCTCTTTGCTGATCTCAAAAAAATGCTCCAGGGAAAAAAATTTGGCTCGAATGAGGAGGTCATTGCCGAAACTGAAGCCTATTTTAAAGCAAAGGATAAATCCTTCTATAAACATGGTATTGAAATGTTGGAAAGGCGTTGGAAAGATTGTATTACTCTAAAAGGAGATTATATTGATGAATCAAAATGATTTTTGAAAAAAAATGTTGTTTTCGTTGTTATTCTCGGGACTTGTTGAACGATGTGTTATGTGTGTTTGTTGAATAAACGATAACGAACGAATCTAGATGCATCTAGGTTAAGACAATCAAATTTAATCAACATGGATTGTTGCGTGGCGGTATCGTTATACCGCAGCGACGCTCACCGTAATGTATTACGAATTGTCTGGAGCTCCGGGTGTGTGTGAGTGAGTGTGGACAAAGAATAGTAGCGTATTGCGTAAGATGCGTTTTTATCTGCGAGAAGTTCCTTCGACCGTGAACCGCAGGAGACTGACGAGTCTGCGCGAATTCGTCTTTTAGATAAATAGCCCCACCGCTCGCGTCTCGCACCCCTACATGCCCCGCGGCGATCGGTTTTTGTTTTAACGAAAATTTCTACGGTAAACACGTAAGCCTCGAGGCAGCGCGAACGAACAAAATCGCGTCGCGTCCCCCCAGTTATGCCCCCTTTTACGCGCGAACGAAAACACGGCGCGTCTTCGCGTATCGAAAATACGCGCGCGTCGCGAATAATATTTCGGGCTACCGAACAAACGGTATTAATAATAGTAGCAATATATGAACAACAGCCCGCTACATGTCTTCCTACCTGGCAGGTACATGTATGTCTAATAATAGTTTCGATATCTTACTTTGGTTATCGAGTAAAACATACAAGAAGTATTTAACATTGTTCGAGTGTCTTGATCGTAATCTAACTTTCAATAGTTCACTATTACCTTGCTCTATCTGCATATCATAGCTATGATAGTCTATACTTAACCCTTTTGTTACAACTTCAAATAAAAAGTCTCCATTATCATTAATACGATCCTGATAATAACTAAAAGTCATCTTTATTCGGTAAGATCTACAGGTATATAATGTAAGCTGAGATAAAGCTAAAACAGGAAACCATAAATCGTGCACTTCTAAGTGATAAAATAATGCTTTAAGAGCATTCAAATTGAGCTCATCCACGAGTGACGAAAGACTTTTACTTTTATCTGACAATGATAACATGCGTTTAGTTATCAAGATAATATATAATAAAAACATAATATCAAGATAAGTTGATACACAGGCTTGAACATTATGTTGTGTAAAAAACACGCAATATTATTATCATCAAAGAGATACGGTAATGTAGTGTTATTTAAAGTTTTATTGAACTAATGAAAGCAGTTTTTGATGCGTCCATTAATAATCTCTACAACAATATAGCAGATTTCCATTACTAGACATGGATTATTAGATTGTTCTGTAGTAATTTATGTAGATGGTGTGTCTGCGAAGGCAGGCATTTTTGAAACAAAATTCTTATTACCGATGTCATCAATTGTATCTCAAAATACCATGTCAACCACTAGTTCAATACCGACTTCAAAATCATTTCAGACGTTTTTATCGAGATTTTTCATGATGGAAGCATGGTATAACGTAGCATCGTTCATTTTTTCAGGATATCGTCCCTTAACTACTTCAGCGTAACCATCTGGACAAATCGTAACCACAGGCTTAATTAAATTATGTCTTGAAGACGTTTAACGTGGAAAACTGAAATTTTCGCTGTTTTCTATAAAAATATAAGTCCCAACTAAAACAGTAATTATACGACTATCGGAAAGAAAATAAATCATTTTTGCTACTTTTGTACGGTGGCTTAAGAATTCATCTAAGGTTCAATTTTGCGAATTTAATTAGATGTGTTGTTCGAATTTCTGTACAGCATGTACTTGCTCTATGATTCATTTACGATTTATGTTGTACAGACATGATAACTCATTATATGTGTAACCTTGACGTAATCGGGATAAATACCAGGCTGTTCAATAAGTTTTGCGGTTCAATAAGAGAGGGTGTTGCTACTAGCCTAAATTTTTTTTGTTATGTTGGTACACTCTTCATATGAACGTCTGTGAAGTTTCATTACAATCTGTCAATTCATTCTTTGTTTACAAGGCATTTAGTATCGACGTGTCACAGTATTTTTTTACAATGGAAAAAATCAAGTATCGTGTAGTGATTGAATTTTTATTTTTGGAAGGTTTAAAAGCAAAGGAAATTTATGAACGAATGTTGAAAGTGTATAAGAACTCTTCGCCTTTAATTAGTACAGTAGAAAGATGGGTTGCTGAATTTAAACGTGGTCGTACAAGCCTTGAAGACAATCCACGTCCGGGACGTCCAAAAACAGCAATAACACCAGAAATCGTAAAAATAATACAGGATATCATATTGGAAAATCGTCGAGTGACTGAGAGAGATTTAGTAGAAGCCCTAGGCATTTCATTGGGCAGTGTAAGCAATATTTTGACTAAAGTATTGGGTTTCAGAAAGCTGTGTGCACAATGGGTGCCGCATTCGTTAACAATGAAACAAAAACACATTCGAATGCGACTTTCTCAGCAACATTTAAAGCGCTTTCGAAAGGATAAAGTGGATTTTGTGCGTCGATTTATCACTTTGGATGAGATTTGGGTCTATCAACATGATCCTGAATCAAAACAAGAGGCTAAAGAGGGGTGTAAACCTGGTTCTTTGGCTCCGAAACGAGTTCGTGTCCAGAAATCGGCCAAGAAGGTGTTAGCATCAGTTTTTTGGGATGCAAAAGTAATGCTGTTTGTGGATTACTTGCAAACTGGTAAAACAATAAATCCTGAATATTATTGTAACCTTTTAGATCAGCTGAAGGAAAAAATTCGGGAAAAAAAAACCCGGTTTGCAGAAGAAAAAAATCCTTTTTCATCAGGACAATGCACCGTGTCAAAAGAGCATTTTGACAATGGCTAAAATTTATGAATTAAAGTTCGAATAGCTAAAACATCCACCGTATTCACCAGATTTTTCCCCTAGCGACTTCCATCTGTTTCCAGACCTAAAAAAATTCATGCGTGGAAAGCGTTTTTCATCAAATGATGAAGTCATAACAGATGTGGAAGCGTATTTTGCAGCCCTTTCAGATTCTCACTTCAGGGATAAAATTCATGAATTGGAATCTCGTTGGAACAAGTGTATTAATGTTCAGGGAGACTATACTGAATAATAAAGTGTATTTCTAACCATTAAATTGTGTTTTTCTTATCGAACCGCAAAACTTATTGAATAGCCTGGTATATACCTAAAGCAAAAGCCTTATCTTGTATTCTGTTTAAGTCAACATAAGACAATACTTGCTAAAACTGTGACTTATTTAAACCGTTTTTGAATACCAATTTTTTACTGGCATATCAAGAAATAATACATAAGTTCTAATAATTCTTTTTTGTAAAATAATATCTTTTAGACCATATATGACTGACAAGACATCATCGGTGTTCATAGCGACTTTATTGAAAACTAGAATGAAATCTTCAGGTATCTGAAAGTCTTCACTTTCTCCATGTAAAGTACATACGCGTACACTGAATTTTATATATAAATATATATTTAGTGTACAACTTTGCTTCCGACGTTTTTTTCCGAAATTCGAGGCTTTATTGTAAAAAACTGGTTATACATGTATGATTCAAAGTATTGTCCATCGCTGGCCACTACTTTCTTCCATCTTTCGAGCAGCATACGAATCCCGCGTTGAAAAAACTGGTCATCTTTTGAATCGATCCACAAATCGATCCAATTTTTTACTTCTTCATGAGACCGCAAGTACTGGTCAGCCAGGGGGGCAGAACTCCCCATTTCAAAGTTTCCAAGTATGTTCTAACCACTTTCGCAACATGGGGTCGAGCATTGTCATGCTGTAAAATTACTTAATCATGTTTTTCGTTGTATTGCAGCCGCTTGTTTTTTAATGCTCGGCTCAAACGCATTAATTGCGTTTGATAACGATCGCCTGTGATTGTTTCAGTCAGTTCTAACAACTCATAATACACTACGCCGAGCTGGTCCCACCAAATACCGAGCATGACCTTGGAACTGTGAATATTCGGTTTGGCCGTCGACGTGGAAGCATAGCCGGGATATCCCCATGATTTTCTGCGCTTGGGATTATCGTAGTGGACCCATTTATCGTCCCCAGTAGCAATGCGATGCAGAAATCCCTTCCGTCTTTTCCTTGCAAGCAGCTGTTCACAAACACACAAACGCCGTTTAACATCTCTCGGCTTCAACTCGTACGGCACCCAATTTCCTTGTTTCTGAATCATTCCCATGACTCTTAAGCGTTTTGAAATGGCTTGTTGCGTCACTGCCAATGATCCTGCCAATTCTTGTTGCGTTCGACACGAGTCTTGATCAAGTAATGCCTCCAATTCTGCATCTCCGAAAATCTTCTTTCTTCCACCGCCATGCTGGTCTTCGACGTTAGGATCGCCGTTCTTGGAGCGCTGAAACCACTCTCGGCACGTTCTTTTACTAATAGCGGCCTCACTATAGGTATTTGAGAGCATTCGATGAGCCTCAGTCGCAGATTTCTTCATATTAAAGCAGAAAATTAAAACGTCCCGCAAATGAAAAGAATTTGGCTAGTAAGCTGACATGTTTAATCTAAAATAACTTTATAATGCAGACACAAATCGACTAATATTTTGATGGCGTTATGTTTACAAATACCTAAGCTTATTGTATGACATCTGTGATCTATTTATTTCAACTACAACTTACCGCTACAGCCATCTATTGCAAAACGGCGGAAGCAAAGTTGTACACCCAATATATATAACACATCGTTCAATAACTCCCGAGACTAACAACAAAAACAACATTTTTTTTCAAAAATCATTTCTATTCATCAATATAATCTCCTTTTAGAGTAATACAATCTTTCCAACGCCTTTCCAACATTTCTATACCATGTTTATAGAAGGATTTATCCTTTGCTTCAAAATAGGCTTCAGTTTCGGCAATGACCTCCTCATTTGAGCCAAATTTTTTTCCCTGGAGCATTTTTTTGAGATCAGCAAAGAGCCAGTAGTCGCTGGGGGCTAAATCTGGCGAATACGGGGGGTGGGGAAGCAAATCAAAGCCCAATTCGTTCAATTTCGCCATTGTTTTCATGGACTTGTGGCATGGTGCATTGTCTTGGTAAAGAAGGATTTTTTTTCTTCTTTATGTGCGGTCGTTTTGCTGCGATCTCCTCCTTTAAACGTACCAACAAGTCAATATAATAACCACTGTTGATCGATTTACCTTTTTCCAGGTAGTCAATGAAAATCACGCCATGTGTATCCCAAAAAACAGACGCCATGACTTTGCCAGCAAACTGCTGCGTTTTTAGACGCTTTAGGCGGATTTCGCCAGCCATGCGCCACTCAGATGATTGCCGATTCGACTCCGGAGTGAAGTGATGTATCCATGTTTCATCCGTGGTCACGTATCGACGCAGAAAATCCTTTTTATTGCGAGTAAATAGCGATAAACAGCTCTCTGAATCGTCGACTCGTTGCTGTTTTTGTTCCACTGAAAGCAATCGCGACACCCACTTGGAAAAAACCTTTTTCATGCTCAATTTTTCATGAAGGATTGTAAATACGCTTCCAGATGATATCTGTGTCATTTCTGCAATCTCACGGACCTTCACTTTGCGATTTTTCATTACAATTTTTAACACTTTACTCACATTTTTCTGTGTAACTCACGGCTTCCAATGGCCTACTCGAACGTTCCGCATCGTTTGTTTCCGAATGACCACGTTTAAACTCAGCATACCAACGACAAATCGTTGGTTTGGATAGAGAGGAGTCCGGGTAATATTTTTCAAGCCATTGCTGGGCTTCTACGGTGTTTTTACCCATTAAAAAAAAATTTTTTATCAACACGCGAAACTCGCTTTTTTCCATTTTTCAAACAAATTACAAAGTGACTTTACTCTAACCTCGATAACTCTGCTGTCTGTGATTCGATCGACGTGAAATTTTTACATATTTTATGTAAAGGTTCGCACTCCATGGAAACGTGGCCAGTTTGGTACTACTAGCACCATCTCTGGGTTAGTCTCGGGTCTTATTGAACGATGTGTTATATATATATATATATTAGGTGTAGTAAAAAGTAATCCATTATTTTGCCAATAGATGGCTTTAGTAGTCTGTATCTCTCGTTGTACAAGTGCGATCGGGTTACACTAGATGGCGTTAGAAAGAAAAGATTTCGTACTAAAAAAACTTCTGATACAGTTTTGTGATTGCTTGACTCAGTATTATTTTAGCACGCGTTAAAGATGGACACCAACAAAAAGAAAATACTCCATATCTTAAAGTTTTTCTTCGATAAAGGCGAAAACGCAAGCCAGGCAGCTGAAAATGTGAAAAGTGTTTATGGTCCTGATACTGTAACGGCACATCACGCGCAATTTTGGTTTCGTCGATTCCGTTCCGGTAATTTTGACGTCAAAGATGCACCACGCTCTGGAAGGCCGGTTGTCAAAAATGTCGATAAAATAATGGAAATCGTCGAGTCCGACCGTCATGTAAGCACTGTTTTGATTGCCTAGGAGCTAAACATTGCACAAAAAACCGTTTGGAACCACTTAAATAAGGCTGGATACAAAAAGAAGTTCGTTGTATGGGTGCCACACGAGTTATCGCAAAGAAACCTCATGGACCGAATTTCCATCTACGACTTGCTGCTGAATCGCAACAATATGGATCCATTTCTAAAGCCGATGGTTACTGGTGATGAAAAGTGGGTCACTTACGACAACGTCAAGCGACAACGGTCGTGGTCAAATCGCGGTGTGCTGGCGCAAACAAAGTCTACGCCAGGATTGACAGTCTGGAAGGTTTTGCTGTGTGTTCGGTGGGACTGGCAGGGAATCATCTTCTATGAGCTGCTCCCCTACGGCCGAACTCTTAATTTGGACTTGTACTGTCAACAATTGGACCGTCTGAAAGAAGCAATCGCCCAGAAGCGGCCAGCCTTGGCCAATAGGAAAGGAATTGTGTTCCATCAGGACAACGCCTGGCCGCATACATCGATAGTGACTCGCTAGAAGCTCCGGGTGCTTGGTTGGGAAGTTCTTATGCATCCACCTTATAGTCCAGACCTGGCACTAAGTGATTACCACCTGTTCCTGTCTATGACGAATGATTTTGCAGGTGAAAAATTCGCCTCATGAGAAGATTGTGAAAATCGACTGTCCCAGTTTTTAGATAATAGGGCAAGGGTTTCTACGAGAGAGGCATTATAATATTACCTCCAAAATGGCAACAAGTTATCAAACAAAACGGTGCATATTTGACTTTAATCGTATCATTCTATCTATGCTAAATAAAACCTGCAATTTAATGCAAAAATAATGGATTTCTTTTTACTATACCTAATATATACATATATATGTATATATATATATGTGTATATATATATATATATATATATATATATATACACTACTGTGATCGAAAAGTAAGGTGGATTTGTTTATAGAATGTAAATTCTTTATTCATTCTTCCAAATCAATTTCATCCCTTACAAAGTAATACCCGTCCGATAAAACGCACTTTTGCCAACGCTTTTTCCAGTCCTCGAAACAGTCGGAATAGTCTTTTTTCGGTATAGCCTCAGGACCTTCTTTGATTCAGTTTTTATCTCCCCAATCGTGTCAAAACGGCGTCCCCTAATTGGCTTTTTGAGTTTGCTAAATAGCTAGAAGTCGCACGGAGCCAAATTAGGCGAATACGGTGGTTGCGGAAGGATATGAGTCGAGTTTTTGGCAAAAGTCGCAAAGAACGAATGCAGTATGACATGGTGCATTATCGTGATGAAGGAACCAAGAGTTGTTCGCCCATAATTCCGGCCGTTTTAGACGAATAGCTTTACGCAAACGGCGCATAACGCTCAAATAATATTTTTTGTTGACAGTTTGGCCGGGTGGAAGGAATTGATAGTGCACCACACCACGATAATCAAAGAAAATTGTCAACATGACCTTGATTTTCGATCGACTTTGCCTTGGTCTTTTCGGTCTTGCTTCACCTTTTGCACGATAATCGCTGGATTGGTCGGTGGTTTCAGGGTCGTATGCGTAAATCCAAGTCTCGTCTTCAGTAATGAAGCATTTCAAGTGGTCCTGATAGTCAGACAACAAAGTTTCACACACATCAACGCGACGCTTTTTTTCCAAAAAATTGAGCGATTTTGGCACCAATCGAAACTTGACGCGTTTGAAACACAAAACATCCTTTAAAATGGTTCGGGCTGAGCCAAATGATATTCCAACACTATCAGCGAGGTCTCTAATTGTCAATCGACGATTTTCAAGCGTCAAATCTTTGATTTTTTGGACGTGGCCCTCGTCGGTAGACGTTGATGGTCGTCCAGAGCACGGTTCGTCTTCAACGCGTTCTTGGCCCGCTTTGAACTTGTTGTACCACTTATAAACGTTTTTTTGTGCCATAGTTAGATCACCAAAGGCCTTCCGCAACATTTTCAACGTGTGCGCACAAAAATATTCGTTCCGCAAACAAAATTTGATGCAAGTTCTTTGCTTAACAAAATTACCCATTGTAAAAATCGAAAAATTCACTTTTGGTTGTTTACAAAAACACGTGTAACTCGGAGATAATTAAACCTTTTAACAAACAGACGCTTGGCAAATGTTATAGACAGTCCTA
This sequence comes from Chalcis sispes, assembly GCA_949987625.1. Lineage (NCBI taxonomy): Eukaryota > Metazoa > Arthropoda > Insecta > Hymenoptera > Chalcididae > Chalcis > Chalcis sispes. Next base: position 25,705,004 of record OX465094.1, read on the forward strand.
CCAACCTAGGAAAAAAAATTTATCTGCTTTCCTAATGCCCGGGAGTTTTAAATGACAATTTCACCTTACTTTTTGATCACAGTAGTATATACTCGTATGTATATTTATATATTCAATATATCTTCTTGACAATAGATAACGATGATGATTGAAATAAACTTTTTTATGATATGTACTGTTGACCTTCGAAGAGAATGTAAAAACCGACTGGAATAAATATATGATCTTTTTAAACAGTAACCAACGACGATAACGAATTGAAAAAGATTCAATGAAGACTATAAATAGAAACGAAATAAAGATTGACCGAAATTGAGCTCTATTCGTAATTTAACACATTGTTCGCCGGCCCCGCGAAAATGCGAGATTTGAAGTCTATCGCTCGATCGCCGGCCCCGCAAAAACGCGGGATTCAAAGAAATAAAAATTTTTGATTTTGCTTCTATCTTTCGTTATCGTTAAATTGTATATGACGAATATGGAAACAAAATATAGTGTTTTACGAAATGGTACAAAATTTTAAATATTTTCTTTACAGTCTTTAAATGTCTCAGATGCCACCGGCGTACAATGTGTTAAAATGGACGATGCCGATTTTGAACAGAATAAAAGCTAGGTGACTTAAATGGTAAAAAAATCTAGATTCTTAAGTACGCGTTTTAAGGTTAGCCTGTTTTCAGTTTGGTAGTAATGGATTCTAGGAATAAGGTGTGTAGGAGATGGGTGGTTTGGTGAATTAGCCCGGCCGTAACGTGGAATTTCATTTTTTAAACACAACTAAGCTATTAAACTTGCTTTTCCCAGGGTTACGTCGTTTATACAGCTTGCGGTTAGGTAGGGGTGGTTTCTAGAAATTAGGTGGGTTTGGAGGTAGGTTATTAGGGGTTAAGTAAGTGGGTTAGAGGATAGGTAAATTAACCGGCTTATGGTGTGAGATTCAATTATTTCAAGAAAAATAAGCAACTAAACTCGCTGTTTCCAGGGTTACGTGGGTTAGCCTGCTTGTGAATAGGTAAGAGTTAGGTGGAATATTCAAGTTTTCCCCGCTTTTTCAATGAAAACGACTATAATTTTTAAATTTCTTTTGGTACACGCAACATCATGCAACTAACGAAAATATTACAACATTGATTTCCAGAATTATTTTTAGATGGCAAAAATAATAAAAGCGTGTCGAATGTCTTTAGTATACGCTTAGATAAACAGAAATCAAAATCAATTGTTACTCGGTTCTAACTCACTGCTTACAAATAGTATATTACAGTCATACTAGTACATTATGCAACAAGGCAGAAAAATTAGAGATTATTCCTGCAGGTTCCCGTAAGGCAGTAATTATCCAAGAAAATAATCGCATTTACTCCGTGCTACATGTAGAACTGTATTCACGACCTAACTGTATAGCCCCGCTTTGTTATTTTGAAAAATATTGGTTTTTTAAGAATAAAACCAGGTTTCAATTCTGCGTTGAATTATTTTTAATATTTGTGCAATAGAAAAATTAATTTAAATATTATAATTCAATTGAATAAAAAAGATAATTGAAAATAATTTTTCTTTGAAGCAATAGATGATAGTCTACTAAATACTATATATATAAATCCTTAATACCTAATAATTTCCAATCTCAAAAATATATTTTAGCTTTGATGCAACAATTATTTTGACATTTTTAAATTTTTAATCTAAGAAAAGAATAAAATTAAATCATTAATTAATTTACAGTCTGTCAAGTAAGAGCGTGGTCGACTTCACCGACAGGTAATGCAAGATTTCGCTCTAATTCCTTTGCGAGCCGTTAAAGCTTTGTCCTTAATGCATTGTCAACAAAGATTCAGTTGTCGTTGATCTTTTAAAAGAGATTTACGTTAAACTCCATGAGTGCTAAGTACGCGTCGCGCTCACGAGGCTGTGTTCCTTTGCATCCACCCGAAAGGTCCCAAAATGTCGCAATCAGCGGCTGCTAAATATATGAGAAAGTCGAAGGCATTTGTACAGAAGTGGATACAGTGATATAAAGTGGCTCAAAATGTCGATGATTTACCAGAACGTGGCTCGATAGGAAAAGTGAACAAAAAAGATGAAAAAAGAATAGTGAATCTGTTTTCGCGGAATCTTGCTTTAACACTGCGGCAAGGACAAGCAAAATTAATGGCAAAAGGTTTAGATATATCCTAAGAAACTATCCGAACCCATCTTCGTACTCATCATCTGAAATGGCGCAACACAATAAAGAAGCCTCTGTTGACTGAAAAACATGTGACAAAGCGACTCGCTTGGGCGCATGAGAATATTGTTAGAGATTTTGAAAATGTCATTTTTACTGAATACGTTATATTCAGTGATGAGGCCACGTACTGGTATTTTGAATTGTCACAATTGTCGTTATTGGTCTCCAGTAAACCGTCATTGGATGCAATAAGTTGACCACCAACATCGCTGAAGCATAAATCTGTGGTGCGGCTTAGTCTATGGGTATTTAGTTAGTCCTTATTTTTTTCAAGGCTCAGCAAATAGGCAAAATTATTTGCAATTAGTTTATGCGTGAAAACTTATTGCAATTAGAGATTTAACAATCGATGGATAGGTAGAAGAGGTTCTGTAGACTGGCTTCCTCGGTCGCCAGACCTGACCTCACTAGATTTTTATTTAAACGGCTTCTTGAATGTGGTATACCGAAATTGATCCACTACAAGAAATGGTATGATAATAAAAATCTGGAATGAGTTTCAAAATATTACATGTGGTGTACTATTAAAAAAGATTACCAGTTTTCAAAAACAAATCAATTGTGGTTTACAAGATGATGGCGCAACTTTTGAACATCGTTAAGCAATAATTTCTGATTTTATCTTAATTGTCCGGGTCCTTCAGCGATCTTGCCTTGACTAGCCGAGTCCTCCAGTTATCTTGCTTTGACTAACCGATTTTTTCTATTTGAACTTACCTTTTGATGAAATGCGATTAACCTTAAAAAAACCCGGACGGTCAATATCATAGTCGAGATCATATTTGGACATGAAATTTTTTGCTCTATTCATTTCCAGTGTCGAATGTGGAGATTTCTATAAAAAAAAAAAAAGAAATTAATCTTGAAATGACCTAGAAGGTCTCAGTTAAAGTCATGGCCAGAAACTCTTATGTAAGAGACTCTGATGTCGAGATTTTTGGGTTTATAGATTATAATGACCTTGTGGGTCATGATTTAAGTCTTGGTCAATATCATTTTCAAAGTCGCATCTAGGCGTAATATTTGCTTTTCCCATTTTCGGGGTCGAAAATAGGGGTTCCCATTTGTAAAAATTGAGTTGACCTGGAAATGACCTATATGGTCATGATAAAGTTCATGTATAATGCCACCATGAGACGATTCCCCTTAAAACTCTACAACTTTTATTTAAATAGTTTTTCTCTCCTGTCCTTCAGTTCAGAGGTATTTGCGTGTATTTTTTAAAATGGGACACTCATTATAAGAAAATTTGTATTATTTTCTTAAAGGTATTTAATTTCAAGCAATTTAAATAAATACACGCTTTTGCATAGTTATTTTAATTATTGCAGTAAATATTAAAAACGATTTTACGTATTTGATTTATGAGCCTCATTTTCATGTACCTGCTAGATCAATGTAAAATTTTTGTAATATTGCTATGATATTTATTTAATAATATAGGTCAGTTCGTGTGACGGCCAATTTTTTTTAGCTTCTTCAGAATTTTTTTTTTTTTTTGAGGGACACTAAAAATATAGAAGTTTTAACTTTTTACTGTAGATTTATTAACATTTTAACAGTAAGTCAGACAATTTTCAGGCCAAAATCTTCATCAAAATCTGTATTCTAGTTCATTCGCTAGGAACAGTTTCACAGATTGAAACCGTTAGTTTAATTTCAGATAAGTCTATCAGCCGGAATCATGGAGGCCGTTGAAGCACTTCTTTTTGAGATGGGTGCTTTTGGAGTAGTGCAATACAGATTCTGATTAAGATTTTGGCCTAAAAATTGTCTGACTTACTGTTGAAAGGTTAATTAATCTATAGTAAAAAGTTAAAACTTATATATTTTTATTGTTCCTCAAAAAAAAATTCCAAAAAAATCTAAAAAAATTGGCTGTCACACGGGTAACTGCTTTACGAGAATAATTTTTCTCCTGCGTACCTGAAATATATATAAATTAGTAGTACAGTTTGATTAATAAAATTCAGATTATATAAATTATCAATAAATGAAATACAGAAAGGCGTATAATAGCACAACGCTACATGTAAATGTGTGCCCTGCTGTTATAACACCAGTAAATTAGTAAGAAAAAGAATTTAAAATAGCAAGCATGCAAAAGTTGATTAATATAGATAAAGACAGGTATAGTAATATGAAAATTAGTAGGAAATTAGACATTAAAATAGAATAATACCTATTTATACTGCTCTATACTTATGTAGCTTTCATTCGGATTCCCCTCGTTGTCCTTCTTTCTCAGCCTGCTACTCCTCCTGTCGCTGCCCCTAGGTTAATATAGCTAAAAAATACACAAAATAATTATATGATGCACCGGATAAAGAAAATTTAAATGGCACTCACCTATTTATCTGCAGTGATGACCCTCCTATCGCCAAATCTTGCCTGGTTCCTCGCTCCTGTCTCTCACAGTACCCTGAAAAAGAAAAGAAGCGTTTAAATTAATAAAAGCAACAAGATGATGATATTCTAGAATAGAAGTTATCTATTGATTGATCTATGATGGGTCCTCGTAGCACCCAGCAGCATTCCTTGTTCAGCAACTGTCGCCAACCAAGATGATTATCTAGAATGAAGCAGAGAGGGTATAACAGCTGTAGGGAGTCAGAATGCATTGGAAAAATATTTACGCGTTGGAACTTAAGGGAGTCAGCGGCTTACTGGATTTCGTACCGTATATTGTTGGAGGTTCCATAACCTCGCAGGCCATGTGGTCAAAGAAGCTGCACCGCTGCCAGAGGATAGAGCTGCGGCGGTCTCGGGAGGCCCGTATTTTCACCTTCGTCGCTGCCACTCGCACTGCACTTAACCTCATTCGCAGCCGGTGTAAACAATGTTTATCAACTGGCGCGTCGGCCGGAGCATCGATTCAACTGTCGACTACAAATCGAGCACAGAGGGCGTGCACAGCGCCGGAGTTTGCTGAAGATTGTCGGGGATGTCCGACTCGTCGAAGAAGAAACCTGAGGCGACGGAGAACAAAGTAACTCATTCGCTTCGTTTTAGGTAGCACTCGCGCATAGTAGTAAAAACCCACGCCTCTCGTAGAACAAATTTGTCACGTGCTCTCGTCATTTTGGAAGAAGGTATTGTTAGTGACTCCCACTCTATTTTCGTGCTTTTTCCACCCCTTTTCTCCCCTTGTGCTTCCATTCGCACCGAGCAAGCGATCGAGCCGCGTAATTTTGTATATAAGCAGTAGAATTTCGCCGCTAAAAATGCCCTTTGCGAATAACCGCTAGAACTTGCGTCCCGTCACCGCTGAGTGTTAAGCCGGCAAAAAGAGGGCTTAGTGGCATTAATGAGTCGCGGTTAGCGCCCATTTTTGTATCAACTTTGTATTTTTTGTAAGTTGTCAATTGAAGCGCCGACTTTGAAGTTAATATATAAGTATAAATTCTTTTATACACCTATTATTGTCGTCGATAAAATATTTCCTTCTCCTCCTTCTTTCCATTTATACGCAGTATAACGTCCAATCTACTGCCCCGAGATTAGCATTACAATACATATAATAATTAAAATGTATTTATTGTAATGTATTTCTTTTATTAACTCTCTTTAGTTGAAATGAAAGAGAAGTTAAAGAGTCTTAAATGATAATGTAGTTAAAAAGTTTTTAACTGCATCAATTAAAATAAAGATTCGTATTTAGTATACCGAAATCTGTCGCTTACTGTTGACTTACAGGTAACTCAAATGTTTAATTGTTATATAGCCAATTTTTTTTCAATTTAATTATTCCGCATGTTTTCTGAATTCTTAATATTTTATAAGTTATCTGAAATTTATAACTCCTTGTTATCTTTTTATCCTTATAATTTGTTCAATTCCACACTTCTTCATTATTATTTCCAAAACTTTCCGTTTGGCTAATACGTGTGTTGTGGTTTTTCTTCGTATTACCTTATTTGCTAAAAATAGTACTAAATACTCTCATCGTTTTTTCAAAAAAAAAATCTTTGTTTAAAAACCACTGTGTTTATTTTATATCTGAATCATTGTTATTTTATGTTAATTTTATTTGTTTTACATTGGTTGTTACTTATTATTCCTGGTTTGAGCTCCTTTATTTTATAATTTTATAAAAGATATTTTTTTTTGTACAATATATAGATTATACATTTTTTAACCCGTTGTGGTCACACCTCCGAATAATAGCGTAGTGGTCATATGGGGTCAGCGTGACCCCACGCGGAAAAACCTCCGCCATTTCCCTCCCATTTATTGGATTGACTTGAAAATTGGTTTGGACATAGTTTATAACTACCTCTTTGAGAGAAAATAGTTTATTTACCTCTTTATAATTTTTTTAATAATGAAATTGTTGAATGAAAATTTTTTTGAAATTTTGGGTTTTTTTTACTAAAAAGGTCATAAAACATTCAATTTTTGAGATACAGCGGACACGTTTCGGGGTTGTACTCTTGATAATATATACTTTTAAGAAAAATACAACTTATAATGATCGGCCGGAAAAAGCATATTTATTTTGAAAAGTGAAGTGGGCCGTTTTGACGTCATTTAGAAATGTGAATAGGGTAAGCATTATCATAAAATATAACACTGAAAAACATTTTTTTATAGAACATTTATTTACTAATTTTGTCTGGGGTCATCTGGACCCCGAGTGACCACAACGGGTTAAAATATATCTTTATTAATAAACAATGAAGCATGATTAATATTCATGATATAAACTTCTTATTTTTGACATATTTAACCTTTTTTATGTTTTAATGAGATTTTTTTTTTTTTTTTTTTTTTTTTTTGAGCTGTTAAAGACTGGATATTAATTACAAAATTTTTATTGACTTTTGTCAGTTAAAAAATTAAATTAAGCAAGTAATTAAATATTTAAAAGATAGTTTAAATTAGACAGTCTTAGAAATATAATGATAAGCGTACTCTACAGTGTTTTGATGGTTTTTATTCAACTGTAAATAGTATCTTTTTGCAATAAGAAAATATAAAAGAGAGACGCGGTCTATACTTATTAACATCGCGATTAAATCAGGATCCAGCAAAAAATTTATTTGCAGTTTTACGAAGCCTTGCGCAAATTTAGCATATCCAAATTTAACAAACTGCGCGTCTGTTGGAGCAGTTGCGTTATTGGCGATTTCTAACAATGAAAACATTAATAATTTGTCACAGTTTGCTGATTTGCTCAATGATGTTGATTCGAATTTAAATTTTATTAATGATGATAATTTTTTAAATATTGAATCCAATAGTCTTTCAACAACTGAACCTTTAATGATTTGGTAGTTTTGATGGTTTCATTAAAAGAACTGGATGAAAATTCTTTTTTGAGTACTGATAATGAATCATTATTTTCTAGAAAAAATAGATGAGTTCATAGAATGCTGTGAGACTGAAGATGTTTTAACTCAAGTAGATAGGCTAAGAGAGTTCTGGACCCCCCTCCCCCACCACCACTCCCCAGAGCACACCTGTTCAGTTAAGAATTTTCTCGAATGTTCTCGTACGTTCCTCCTCTCCCGCACGGAAATTTCGTTGTTCTCTTAGCACCTCTTCCCTATACGCACCCTTCGTGTTCTCTAATGCAGCATACCGTCACATCACCTCCCGCCACTAGCCGGTCATGAAACAAACAGGTAGCAATAAAAAATCGTCGTTAATGAAACTACTCTCACGACGCCGGCGGCGCGTTCTTTGATTTCTTCATGCATCACGCCGTCACACCGGTGGTTTTAATTTCTCCATACTATCTTTTTCTAAGAAGACGACGCGAATCGCCGCTAGAGAAATTCTATCCCTCAAGAATTTTAAGAAATCTTAATTCTTAGAATCGGAGCGAGCGATAGAAATTGTATCCTCGACATGTTACATTTCTCGTTTATCGGCGGCAGCGCAGAAGCGATAAAAAATTAGTAAGAGTTATCTTTTAAAATTCTAAGAATTCGCGATATCGGAGAGCAATTGTATGCTTTCTATACTTATAAATTTTGTTTTATCGGCGATAAGTTTTTTTGTCTTTTCATAAATTTAGAAAATCTTCGGATGCATTTAATTCTTAGAAACGACACATTATATCTCGACGAACACTTTGTTTTGCGTTAACTATAGTATCCTTCGTCTTGATCCAGAGACTATATATATAATAATGTATGAACGTTTATGAATAAATTATCTAATTAAATTAAATCGATATGTTATCTTTTTCGATAAACAAATCGTTTGTCGGCAGCGGCAGCGTTCTTCGATAATTCTTGGAAATGATACGAAATGAGATAAGAAAGCCAAAAAAATTTTATCCCTAAAATTGTTCTTAATTTTTAGAAACGCGTCACCCTTCCCTGTTAATTCGGAGACTATATAATTGCGCATGCATTCGTTGCTTGTCATTCTTGAATTAATAATCCAAAAAAACAACTTGTATTTTTTATTACAATTCGTTTCGTCGTAGACATAGTCAATATGTATACGTTTAAAAATAAAGATCTTATGACGCATTAATGTGATAACGCAAGCTTATCGGCTTGTAGTATCAAAACAAGTAAGTCAAGAATGGATAATAGAGTGATTATAAATCGACAATGGAAATTTTCAACTGCTAAAACGTCTTTTTTGTAGAGATGATATTACCAGTGCTGAAAAACCAAGTTTGTATATACAATTGCGCTTCTCCGAGGTATTCAATACAATCTAAAGTGTTTATTGTAACAAGATGAAGGTGTGCGGAAGGAAAAGGGCAGTGACATACTAAACTGGTAAGATCTAGATTGTGCATTTAGTGCTCGTGTGAGATCAGGTGTTATCACAATCTTAAAACATTTAGATACCATCAACTTCATGCAAGATGCTCGAGCTTTATTTATAAAAAGAGTTAAACATTTGTTAAAGAAAGAGCAGGCATTAAAAATTTATGCCGTAATGGCTGCCGAATTTTGGATACAAAAAAAGCTGATAAAGGAATTGTAGAAAGAAAATATTTTAACACAAAAGCATTGTTAGTTTTACAAACGACAAATTTAAAGAAGTGGTTCCTTAACAACTTCCAACAACCGATTCAAAAAATATGTTGGGTTTCAAGAACGAGATTCCGGATGGGTTCTTCCAGAAATTCATAATTTGTCTGTAAATATAAATAAATATAACTTAATGCGAGGAAGTTCTTTCATTAAACTATCGGATTTTATAAGGGAAAAGTATTCATGTGTAAATTTAAGAAACTCTGATGACGAGTACTTCAAGTGAGCAGTATTATCGGCCTTGCATCCTCCAAATTACCACTCTGATAGGGTGTCGTTATTCACAGCTTATGGAAATGAATTAACTTTTAACCCATTAATGCCTAAATAATATGAATTCGAAGAGCAATTTCGAGCTCGCGCATTTCATTGAAATCGGAGTCAGAAAAAGTCCGGTCCAACTTTTCTTTACGTATTTTCGTCTTCTCTTTACGATAAGACTATCGAAAAAAGTCTAAAATATTATTTTCTAAGTTTTTGAAGCGATTATTCACGAAAAAATCTGTTTTCTTCACTTCTTCTTGTTATAAAGCCAACATTTTCATACCAAGAAAAAATTTTTCCATGGTTAGAAAATGATCAAACATGTTATTAGGACTTCTTGTTCGAAAATGCGGAGGTGATTTCTTCTCAAATTCTTTTTTCTAAAATAGCGGCCTCTAGAAAATATAATTATATATAAATTGCGTTATTTCATTGTGTTACCCGAGTTAACAAGTTTTTTTTCTACAACGTTTAGTTCTTTATAAAAATGCATAAATGCTAGTTCATGAAAATGTGGGTGAAGAATCTATGGTCAGGCATGAAAAATTCAAGATAGCGGATCTAATATGGAGGAAATAATCCCAAAAATCACTTATATTTGTGATTTTCAGTTGAAATCTAGTAGGTAGGGTTTTTAGGAGTTCTAAATATAAATTTCGGATTAGATTCCTTGCATCAAAGATAGCGATTTCGATATGGCGTATCCTAACCTCAAAATCTTGCAAGTTTGTTGATAATTTGAGTTAAAATTTGGTTTAGAAATGTTTTGAGGGTCGCTAAACACGAATTTGGCCATGTATTTGTTGGATTCTGAATAAAAATTCCAATATGGCGGATCACAAAATGTCCAAAAGTGCATGTTTCCCCTCTCTTAGACGTAGAAGAGAGCAAATCTCATAAATATAAGTTAAATCTGAAATGGAGTAACTAGAATGAATATGATATATCATCGATCGCCAAACATTCCTAAAAGTCAAACTTTTTTTACAAAATTCTTTGACTGAATCCTAGAATAATTGATAATGTATCCATTATTTGGTGATAAGCAAGCTTCTAAGGAATTACATATTTTGAGCAGCATTCTGAAAAAGACTCATTGAGAGTTATCTCTGAGTCGTCTTTAGCCATTAGAATAAATGTTGTACGATTCTCACCACAAGCAGGTAAACGGCCATCGAGAATCATTCTGCAATGATATTTTTTTGTATTTTTATGTTTTTAACTTTTTTTTATAATTTTATATTTTTTATTTATTGATTTTTTTTTTTTTTTTCATTCTTTCAATGTTGACTTATGCTCCTTTGTGCTTTAATGCCGTTTAAAATACATGAGTTTTAGCAGAACAGAGTGAACAAAAATATAAATTATAATTCTTGCAAATATTGTACTACTATGATCAAAAAGTAAGGTGAATTTGTTTATAAAATGTAAATTCTTTATTTATTCTTCCGAATCAATTTCATCCCCTTCGAAGTAATCCCCGTCCGATAAAACGCACTTTTGCCAACGCTTTTTCCAGTCCTCGAAACAGTCGAAATACTCTTTTTCCGGTACAGCCTTCAAGACCTTCTTCGATTTGGTTTTTATCTCCTCAATCGTGTCAAAACGGCGTCCCCGCATTGGCCTTTTGAGTTTGCTGAATAGCTAGAAGTCGCACGGAGCCAAATCCGGCGAATACGGTAGTTGCGGAACGATATGAGTCGAGTTTTTGGCAAAAAGTCGCGAAGAACTAATGCAGTATGACATGGTGCATCATCGTGATGAAGGAACCAAGAGTTGTTCGCCCATAATTCCGGCCGTTTCAGACGAATAGCTTTACGCAAACGACGCATAATGCTTAAATAATATTTTTTGTTGACAGTTTGTCCCGGCGGAAGAAATTCATAGTGCACTACACCACGATAATCAAAGAAAACTGTCAACATGACCTTGCTTTTCGATTGACTTTGCCTTGGTCTTTTCGGTCTTGCGTCACCTTTTGCACGATAATCGCTGGATTAGTCAGTAGTTTCAGGGTCGTATGCGTAAATCCAAGTCTCGTCTCCAATAATGATGCATTTCAAGTGGTCCTGATAGTCAGACAGCAAAGTTTCACACACATCAACGCGACGCTTTTTTTTCCAAAAAATTGAGCGATTTTGGCACCAATCGAGACTTGACGCGTTTGAGACACAAAACATCCTTCAAAATGGTTTGGGCTGAGCCAAATGATATTCCAACACTATCAGCGAGGTCTCTAATTGTCAATCGACGATTTTCAAGCGTCAAATCTTTGATTTTTTGGACGTGGCCCTCGTCGGTAGACGTTGATGGTCGTCCAGAGCACGGTTCGTCTTCAACGCGTTCTTGGCCCGCTTTGAACTCGTTGTACCACTTATAAACGTTTTTTTGTGCCATAGTTTGATCACTAAAGGCCTTCCGCAACATTTTCAACGTGTGCGCACAAAAATATTCGTTCCGCAAACAAAATTTGATGCAAGTTCTTTGCTTAACAAAATCACCCATTGTAAAAATCGAAAAATTCACTTTTGGTTGTTCACAAAAACACGTGTAACTCGGAGATAATTAAACCTTTTGACAAACAGACGCTTGGCAAATGTTATAGACAGTCCTACCAACCTAGGAAAAAAAATTTACCTGCTTTTCTAATGCCCGGGAGTTTTAAATGACAATTTCACCTTATTTTGATCACAGTAGTAACTTCTTTTATTGCATACTTTCACATTCGATATCGATTCCAATATCGATAGAAAGAGGTTGTAATCAATTTATGTTTTTTGAATCTTTCAGAGTTAGGCTTCATATAACTCTTAGCTATACTTAAAGCAATAATTTTTATAATCATTTTTTTTATCTTTATCTACCTTTTTTTTTAAATCTTGTTTGTAGCGCTTCACCGATACCTGTGGTGTGACTCCAGCAATTATTGATAAAACAGATACGATTTTGTAATTCTTTAGCGTGATAAAATTGAGTCCATTATTTTTTTCGTGTTCAAAACAACAACAACGCGGTGTAAACACTTAGTGCTAAGAAAACAAATGCATGCGTTTTGCTTAAATCCAGTTTATAAATTTTTGTAGCTGTAGTTCACTTTTTATTTCACCAGTTGTCGGCATCAGGTAACTTATTTTACGTTCCATAATTCAATAGCATCTGGCTGATTTCTTTGTTGTTTTTCTTTACAGCTTTTCTTGGCCATAGAGACTTTAGGGTGTTCCATGGCATTGTCAAGATGATCATCGACTAAGCTTCATAATGCTACTACTAATTTGCTTGTAAATTGTGTTATTTAAATTTTATTTGTTTGTTGCATGGTTGCATCGAGGAATAATTGCATTTGCATGAGGAAGCCTTATGCAGTGCATTTCCTATGTGTGTTTGTAAATTTAACGATTATACACTGTATCTTAGCCTTACTTCCTCACTGTTCTCTGTTAAGTGGCAAGGTTGTATGTAGGCTTTAACATTGCTAATCTCTTTATTGAGTGTTCTTTTGCTAATTATTTTATTGGCGTAGGCCATCAAAGAGCTCCTGCAGATGAGCCTCAACTCCAGGTGCTACAAGAATCTATCATGTCAGTTAACTTGGAGAACTGGCTGCTGTGCTAATTTGAACTGTTTCCAGTTTATTTGAGAACATATGTGCAGTTGGAAAAAGTCAACGGTTCCAAGCATGCAACACTCAAGATGTGGTGTGTATGTTTGGGGGAAAATTAGCTAGTGTATGAGGGAGTTTGGGATTATATAGGAGTGATCATGTGCTTGCCTGAAAATATAGGGTAGACAGTGAGCTACAGTAAATAAATCGTGTTTACTGTTTGCTTTTAACTCGACTTCTGGGACTGGCAGTAAAATCTGCCATGTCACAGAATATACTTCGTATGAAATATTATTCCCCAATTTTTAACAATATATAATCCCTAAGAATATTATTTTTTATGAAAAAGTAAGTAATTTGAATTCCAACAGAATGAAAATTATTTATAATACTTTCGAAATCTAATTAAATATTGTAAAAATAAATTATTAAGGAAAGAAGAGTAAATATCGAACTCATAATCAGTAAAAAGAAAATTTTTTCAGAATTTTTGATTCATAAAATTTGTGTGGCACATAAAAACAGTCAAATAATTATTATTGTCATAGTTTATTCAAAATGATGCACCCTATTAAAAAAAACGTATTAATCTTGGATATTATGTCCGTCATATTGGGTTTACTATTCTAAATTTTGAAAATATACCAAATTTGAAACTGTCTAGTTCAAAAATTTTGAAAATGAAAAACATTACAAATTTATATGCAGGTTCGTCTAATAGCATATATACATAAAAAATCGAGAATAATGCAGTATTATCCGTCATTTAAAATTTTTTGGCATTTATATATTTATTCTTATTACGTATTTGGCAGTAATATTTGTGAAATATACTTAAGTAATTAATAAAATGAATTTATGAAATCAATTTCAAAAAATTTAAGAAAATGAAATTTCGTAAAAAGGCTGCCATGTTGGAGTCGCCATTTTGAATTTTAAGATGTACCAAAAATCAATTCATAGCTTAAATCATTATGCTACAGGATCCGGAGGCCTGGATCGATTCTATTACTGGATCATTCGAGAGACGAGATGAAAAGGAAAACAATTTTTATTTTTCGTTAATTTTTCATGAAACCCCACACAGCGTGCAAGGTTTCATTGAAAGATTCAACGCAAGGTTTCAGTGAAAAGCTGCAGCGAAGTTACACTAACAATTTGCTAAAATATTATACTGATACATTTCAACGAAACCTTGCAGCAACCTTGCAGCAAGATTTCAATGCTATATTTTTTGGAAACCTTGCAGTAACCTTGCTGCAACATTTTGTGAAACATTTCGTGCAAAATTGCAGCAAGATTTTCTGAAATATTTTGACAATACCTTGCAGCGACCTTGCAACAAGATTTCAATGATGCTTCTTTCCGCAAACTCAAAGCAACCTTGCAGCAACATTTCGCGAAACATATCGTACAAGATTGCAGCAAGGTTTATTGGAACATTTCAGTAAAACCTTGCAGCAACCATGTAGCAAGATTTTTCTAAAATATTTTATTAAAAAATTCCAAAAACTTGGCAGCAATATTTTTCAAAATATTTCGCACAAAATTACAGCAACATTTTATAAAGCATTTCACTGACACTTTGCAGCGATCTTGCAGCAAGATTTCAATGATGTATTTTTCCGAAACCTAGCAGCAACCTTGCACCAACATTTCGTGAAACATTTTGAGCAAAATTGTAGCAAGATTTTCTGAAATATTTTAAGAAAACTTTGTAGCGACCTTGCAGCAAAATTTCAATGATGCTTCTTTTTGCAACCTTATAGCAACCTTGTACCAAGGTTGATGATCAATATGAAAAGTCATATTAAACTATAAAAACTGATAAAGTAAATGAATAAAAAAATTTTTTTTTTATATTTTTATTTAAACTATTTTTTCATATTTTAAAAGATTTTAATATTATTTTTACATTATATATATATTTTATTTCCGCCTCAAATTAATTATTTAGTCGCAAATTGTCGTTTATATATTGTATTTATTAATGTCTCACGGAAAAAACGCAGAAAAATTTCTTGACCTACGGTGGAATTAAACCCGGGTTCTTCGCATTATGAATCAGATGCCTTGGACCACTATGCTATACGCAACTCTTGTATATATTTAAATATGAATTTCAGTTATAAGTTGGCGGATGTTGCACTGTTCTCATAAGACTTTTATGCATTGGTTAGTTGTTCATAACGAGATTTTCAAATTTAAATTGAACTCACTTTATTATAATAATTTATATAAGCCTGCATTTATATTGTATCAAGAGTGATGTTATTCATTTAAAAAAATTTACTGTTCTCTAAGGTAGCATTATACTCTTAGACAATTAAAATATAATTTTAATTTAAGTATTTATTTTACGCCAAAGTTTAATAACAAAGTTTACTTCAAGAAAATGTTTTCTTTTTTTTAAACTTGGTTTTAATTGATTCAAACGCTTAAGTATTTAAACGAAGGAACATCCGCGAACAAATAATTAAAATATTAATCTTAGTTGTACAAGTAGTGCGTATAGCTTAGTGGTTAGGGCGTCTGCTTCATAATGCGAAGAATCCGGGTTCGATCTCACCGTAGGTCAAAAAATTTTTCTACGTTTTTTCCGTGAAATATTAATGTATACAATATATTAACGACAATTAACAACTAAAAAATTAATTTAATGAGAAAATAAATTATATATATTTCATTGCAAACCTCTAGCAATATCTTTGCAGCAATATTTTATTATAACCTTGCAGAAAACTTGCATTTAAATCTTGCAGAAACCTTTCACTGCAACCTTGCTGAAGGATTTGTGCAAGGGACATATGAAGGTTGCAGCAACTTTTTAGTGCAACCTTGCAGCAGCCTTTCAATGAAACCTCGTAGGAAACTTCTATTGAAACCTTGTAGAGAACTTTTTTTGAAACCTTGGAGCAACCTTTCATTAAAACCTTGCAGAAATCTTCTACCACAAGCTATCAACAACCTGTCATTGAAACCTTTCAGAAACCTTTCATTGAAACTTTGCTGAAGGATTTGTGCAAGGGACATATTGAGGTTGCTGCAACCTTTCATTGCAACATTGCAGAAACCTTTCAAACCTTACATGAAACCTTACAGCATCCTTGCAGCAAGGTTTCATGCTGTGTGGGAAGCCGGTCATATTCAAAATTGGCTTAAGATATAGGATATCTAGTTTCGAATTTGAAAAGAGCGTGCAATTTTACGTCGGAAATGATGTTTCACATTAAATTGTTTTTATTTTTTCTATTAAAATTATTGATACGAAAAATATTCAAAATTTAGTGTCTTTCGGTACGAAACGGGTTAATATCTTCAAATCACTCGTTTTCAATGAGTAATTGAAATTTTAACCATTTTTCTATTGCATACGCTATACTAAAAATTTTTTTGGCACTAATTTACTAATTCACTAACAGTATTATAGACTAACAATGAATTTATTAGCGTCATTTTAAATTTATCATTAGAAATTGTATCAATTACGCCATTGCTAAATTTAAGTTGATTTTCTAGATTTTTTAATGCGTTTAGTTTTACAATTTCATGTATCAAGGCAGTATTTTGTGATCACCTTCTATAAGAATTCCTTTTACTGCACCATTGAGTTTCGCCAGGTAAAATCATTTTTTACCACCTGTATTTTTCAATTGAGTTTTTAAACTCAAACGTCTGAAATCTTTTATAACATTTATTATTTTGTTAGCTAATTCAATATTAGTAAGATACTTGAACAGAAAGTTTCCATTGTGACTATTACAGGTAACGTGCCACACGGTAACTCTTCTGCCCATACTCATATTTGCTGCATTATCATTTATAACGCTATGAATATTTATATTATATTTTGACACAGTAATTTTTATACACTGATTAACAACAATATCAAATGTTTCCCAATTTTTTTAATGTCACTAAGATTTTAAGATTCTAAAAAAACATTTATTCCACTTGCCGTATGTACAATGGCTACGATATTTTTTGTATTAGCTACCGAATTTATCTATCCTGCTGCCAGTAAAATACTATTTTAAATATTATCTTGCCGAATTGAATTACAGAATTCATTATATTATCTTTTTAACAATACTCCTGATGTCTTCCTCGTCGGAGGATTATAATCAGAATTTTATTCTCGAAGCAAATAAATAAAATATTCATATGCTACCACTACAAAAGAAATGTTACAACCATAAAAAAAAGTTGTTAGGGTGTTATCAATTTCTTTCTTTCTAAAAGAAGTTAAATGAAAAACTTAATTTTTAATAAATATATTTTCCAATATCTCATTATATTATGACAATTACCTTTGAGAATTCATTTTTAATAAAACCATCAGAAGCCTTGCCTTAAAATTTTTTTTACGACTTTTTATAAAAAAATTAAGATCAAATAGTTGAAAAAAATTTTTGGCAAAAAGCAAAACAAAAGTTTACAGTTTTTACTTTTTAACAATAAATTTTTAATTCCAAAAATATTCAAACTTCTGAAAAATTTTTTAGCTAGAATAAAAATCTCAAAATTTTGAAATTTCTATTTTGTGTTTAAGCAACTGTGTGCGTAAAGATAATTTTTTTTCGTCAACAGTAATACCTCAGATTGAAAAATTTACTCTTTAGCTTTAATTTCTTTCTTGTTCACATGCACACGCACACAAAGGAATCAGATACTCGCCACGTCCACGTCATTGATCATGTGTTAGGCTGAAAACGGGCAATTTAAAGTCTAAATCACAGTTAATTGTTCAAGTGCAATATCTTGGCTGAAAATTAATAAAATCAAAAAAATCCAACACTATTTTGAAGAGTATTTATCCCACTTAAAAAATGTAAATTGAGCCAACTTTCTGAGGTGCGCCTTGAATTTCGAATTATTTTAAAGTTCAGAAAGATACAGAAATATGCCACAAAAGCAATTATTGAATGATTCTATTAAATCTTAAATTTTAACAGATATGTTATTATTTTATTTGCGTTTTGGTTTGCTTAAATACTATGCGTCATTAAAGATGAATGCAGCAACCAAGTCAAAAATGACTTATTCTTTTCAGAGGGGAATTTCTCAATTAAATAAAAATCGTGAACAGGTGCATGAGAAAGAATTTAAAGCAAAAGAGCTAATTTTTTAAGTTAACCTTTTTTATCCAGAAAGCTAAACATTTTTTTCAACTATTTGACCTCATAACGTTTTTTATAAAAAGTCGTAGAAAAAATTTTGAGGCAAATATTCTAATGGTTAGAAGCCTTCTATTTTGAATTTCGTCAAGTATTTTAACCTATTATGAAAATTAAAGTTATGGGAATTTATTTGGGAGAAAATGCAAATTTTCCAAGGTAATTTTTTTGAAAACATTAGGTGCGCAACTAAGTTCTCGGTGTTTTCTAATGAAAATTCAACTTTATTGTAAACAAATGGTTACAAATAAATGATCAAAGTATTGCTCATCGCAAGCTACAACTTTTTTCCATCTTTCTGGCAGAGCTCCAATACCGTTACCGGTAAAAGTGTTCGTCTTTTGAAGCGGAATTGCTGATCAGCCATATGGTACCATGTACCATCGAACGGAACAAGCGATAATCGGACGGCGCAATATCTGGGAAATATGGCGGGTGGGATAAAACTTCCCATTTGAGTGTTTCAAAGTAGGTTTAAACGTGTCCGGCAACGTAAGGCTGAGCGTTTTCATGCAATAGAATCACTTCTTTGTGCCTCTGCTCGTATTGTGGCCGTTTTTCGCGTAGTGCTTGACTCAATCGCATCAATTGAATTCGGTACCATTGCCCGGTAATAGTTTCGTTTGGTTTCAACTGCTCATAATAAATAACACCGACCTCGTCCCACCGAATACACAGCATAACCTTCGCAGCGTGAATATTGTTGGCCTAGCCGACGACGTAGAAGCATGACCGGGCAGTCCCCATGACTTTCTACTCTTTGGGTTGCTGTAATAAATTCATTTTTCATCACCTGTCACGATGCGATGAAGAAGACCATTCCTTTCTTGCCGCTGGAGCAGTTGTTCACAGGCGAAGAAATGACGCTTAACGTCCTTTGACTTCACATCATAAGGAACCTAAGTTCCCTGCCTTTGAATCATTCCCAACGCATGCAATCGCTTGGAAATTCCTTGGCGGGTACTCTTAATACTGAAGCAAGTATTGGGTTGTTCGATAATTAATGACGCTTTTTTCTCATAGATGGCGTGAACTGCATATTTCATGTAGTAGCGGTTGCGTGGCGTATATTATTATATACTATTATAAAGGTTAGACTGTACACTATCTTCTGTCAAAAACTGAGCGTCATTAGTAAATAACAAGTTGGTTAATAATTAAGTTGAAAATGGACAATCAAAGTGAGCATTATTGGCATATTTTATTGTTTTACTTCCGAAATGACAAAAATGCGGTGCAAGCTCGGAAGAAATTGTGTGAAGTTTATGGTGAAGACTGCCTTACTGAACGCCAGTGTCAGCATTGGTTTGCTCGCTTTCGTTCTGGAAATTTTAATGTGCAAGGTGCACCACATACTGGTCGTCCAACCACTACTGATGACGACAAAATAAAGGCGTTAATCAAAACTAACTGGCATATGACGACTCGAGAGATAGCAGAGAAGCTCGGCTTATCGAATTCAACCGTTTACTTGTACTTACAACAGCTTGGTTACGTAAACAAACTGGATGTTTGAGTTTCTTACGAATTAAAGGAAATTCACCTCACCAAACGCATTAACATATGCGACTCTTTGCTGAATCGTAACGAAAACGACCCATTTCTAAAAAGAATCATAACGGGTGACGAAACATGGATTGTGTACGATAATGTAGTCCGAAAACGATCATGGATCAAGCAAGATAAGCCCCCACGATCGACATCCAAAGCCAATATTCACCAAAAGAAGATTATGCTTTCCGTGTGGTGGGATTACAAGAGTATAGTCTACTTTGAGCTGCTTCCAAGATACCAAACTATTAATACGAACGTCTACTGTCGTCAACTATCGAAATTGAACGAAGCAATCAAGAAAAAACGCCCTGAACTGACCAATCGCAAAGGTGTGATGTTCCATCATGATAACGCCAGACCTCACACCTCTTTGATAACCCGTCAAAAATTAATGGAGCTTTACTGGGAACTGATGCCACATCCACCCTATAGCTCTGCCTTAGCACGATCAGACTATCATTTGTTTCGCTCCCTTAAAAACCATTTGAATGGTAAAACTTTCGATTCCGATCAGGCTGTTAAAAATGAGTTGGACCAGTTCTTCGCTTCTAAAAACCAAGGCTTCTTCGAAGATGGAATTTTTTAACTTACCGCAAGATGGCAAAAGGTCATCTAACAAAACGGTCAATATATCATTGATTAATGTTTGTTGTTAATATAAATAAATTAACTTCGAAAAACATGAAAAAAACGACACTAATTATCGAACAACCCAATACATTTTCCGTTCGGCATGGATTCTCGTCGAGCAAATCCTCCAATTTAGCGTCTCTAAAATTTTTGGCCTTTCTTCACGCGGACGGTCGTCAATATCGAAATCACAGTCTTGAAAGCAATGAAACGAATCACGGCACATTTTTTCTTTTAGAGCAGCAACTCCGTAAACATTTTGGAGTTTCCGATGGTCTTCACCCGCCGGTTTCTTCGAATGAAAGCAGTAAAGCAACACTTCCCGCAAATGACGATTATTTTGCACAAAATGAGACATTTTTACACAACTAAAAGTATAAGACGCCAAAACAAAATCACTAATATATGAAAGCGATCTGTTTACCTTATGTCTAAGCTTGCTTCATGACGTTTTGAATGTCTAAATCGACAAGCACTTACTACTGGAGTCATCTATTGACAAGCTGCGGAAACTTAGTTACGCACCTAATAGTTTTTTTTTAAATAGAAACCATTTTGTGAGGCCGTTAAATCTATAGCATGGTTTGGCATAGATATTTTCTTCCTATCTCATTTTGATTTTTTCTGAAATTCAAAATGTTGGCTTCAATATGGCGCCAACACCGCTGCAAAAATTATGAAAATGCCATTTTCCACGAAAAATTCGTAAGTTATTTATTGCAAACTCTTAAAATACATGAATCATTTATGTATAATAGATGAATTCATTATGTCTTCCTCTTGTTACAAGTTCGTAAATAGCATTACAATTCTATTTATTCGTAGAAAATTTGAACTATTAGAGAAAATTTACAGTTAATCGATCAAAATTAATATTCACGAGTTATTATTAGCATTTACACTCATGTATCGAATTATAAGCATATACGTTTATATTTGGTATATATTCACGAACACAAATATGTTTATATGTATATATATATACAGGGTGACAAATGGGAAGTTGCCTAAAGTATATGCATCTCTTTCCCCCTCTACTGTATCGTATAAGGCTGGGCCCACGTAGGTACATTCTAGAATGTTGTCAGTTTCTATTGAGACGCCGTAAAGAGCAATACGTGTACTTTAAAATGAGTGACCTTACAAACGAAGAAAAGGTATATCTCATCGAGTGCTTTTATTCTAGAGGTAAAAACTATACTGAAACGTATAGAGGTTTTCGTACTAAGTTTTGAAGTAAAAGAGTAGCTAGTCGAAATACTCTTAGAAGGTAAGAATGAAAAAAATTATATTTGACTTTATCGTATGACCGCATTTTTTAATAAAGTTTTTAAATCTTTTTTTACTGCTTTCTCAGAGTAATTGATAACTTCATTAATTATTATACTCTTGACGATCATCGTCATGATCTTCCTGGTCCTTCATACACAGGTACAACAGAAGATAGAGTTGCCGAGGTCGAAGAACATTTCAAGAATAAACCAACGGATTCAATAAGAAAAGCTGCAGCAGCTTTAAAACTGAATCGAGAGACACTAAGATTAATAATAAATTTCATTAAGTTACATCCTTACAAAATTTTTTTCTTTCGCTAAGAAACGTGGATTAGTCAGGAACTTATATTTTATGCAAGATGGTGCTACGCCGCATAGAACTCAAGAGGTATTTAAAACTATTTATGAAGTTTATGGTGAACGCATCATCGGTTTAGGATATCCCAAGTTCGCATACGCATGTATAGAATGGCCCCCTTATTCACCGGACTTAAACCCGTGTAATTTCTTTTTATGGGGCTACCTGAAAGATTACTGTTATCCGGAAAAACTCAAGACCAAAGATGATTTGAGAGAAGCTATTAGAAAAGGAATTCCTAGTATTTCTTCATCTAAAATTGAACAAGTTTTTCATAGTTTCCAAAAACGGCTTGATTATTGTGCAAGTTCAGATGGGGATCACTTCGAAAATATTTACCATTAATAGTTATTCCCTAGTCAGGTTTTGACATTTTTTTAAAAACGTAATATGTGTCTGTTGAAAATGTTCGATTAAACTGAAACCTATTTCAAATTAAAATGACCACTTCACCGATTTAATATGTATTATTATTTTTTTCCCTGCAATCATCTCAAAATTATAAGTGATTGCTTTAGGCAACTTCCCGTTTGTCACCTTGTAACATAATTTTGGAAAAAAAATATTTTAGGAAAAAATTGCAAAAAAAAATTTTTTTTTTTAATATTCTTTTGTTTTTATATTCAAAGGGTGAGAGATGATCAATTGTGGGAAATGTCGAGAAAGGTTAATTTTTTCCATTTTTAAGATTATTACAAGGTCTTTAAAAACATAAATCTTGCACTTTCAATTTTTTCGGAAATTTTGATCCATTGGTCCGGAAAAACCGTTCGATGGACCGATCCGAAACTTTACAAAGCTATTGGGGGTACATTAAGGTAAAAAAATTCTTAAAAACATTTGCTCTTTCATTAAAATTAGCAAACATGCGGTCGATTTTCCAAAACAACAGAAAAAATGACTTTTCTTAACCTTTTACAAGTTAATATCAGGGTCGAAAAAAATTTTTTCTTTTTAAATAACGCTACGGGAATTTTTAGGAAATTTATTCTAAATTCCGAAACTACCCTTCAATATTCTGTCCGATCATTTGTTGCTAAAATAACAATGGTTAAAGGTAAACGGATCCTTTTGCATTCAAAGTCGGATATCCCCGAAAGAAATCAATTTAGCGGAAAATAAGAAAAAGAAAATTAAAGGTGAATAAACAGCCTATCAGCTCTTTATGATGGTTTAATTGAAAAAAATTTTCCTGAGCCCGTGGACCCAGAAAAAAATCGTAAAAAATTTGCAAAATTTTTTTTTTGTGCTATTACTTTAGAGTTTTTAACAACCGTAGCCTCTAAAAAGTTTTGGTCAAAAGATCTTAAAACTAGAATTTTAGAGCTTCAAAATGCTTTTTTTAAAGTCTCGATATGACCATTTTTCACTGAGATGCAGCCTGTCAAAAATAACCAAAAAGTTTAGAATTTTTTTTTCTCCTTAAATTTTTGCTAAAAGTGTGTGTATATATATAGGGTGATTCATTATGAGGTTTGGTTTTTAATCTCAAATAAAAGACATAAAGTTGAATTCTATAGTAAAAATTTTATTGCAAGTCGAAAGAACAATCAATGACATTTACTTTTTAAAGATTATCTCATTTAAATGTTAACCGCGACTACGCCGTAAATAGTCCATCCTGAGGGTCCAATTTTGGACAAAGCGTTCCAGCATAGCGACCGGTATCTCGCGAATAACACGATTAATGTTGGCTTGCAAAGCGTCGATTGAAGCGGGCTTATACCTGAAGACCAGAGACGCCAAAAATGTGCCTCATCACTGAACGAAATTTGGCGATAAAGCAGCGAATTTTCATTGAGCTAATTCAGAGCCCATTTACCAAAAACACGACGCAAACCTAAATCGCCCGGATCTAATTCTTGCACGAGTTGAAGTTTGTATGCTTTAAAACCCAGATCTTTACGTAAAATACGCCAAGTTGTTACGTACGACAAACCAAGCTGTTAAGAATGACGTCGAATCGATTCGTCACGGTCTTCAGCCACACTCTCAGCTACAGCCGCTATATTCTCTTCACTACGTGTTGGATGAGGTCTAATCAGTCGAGTATCATCCAATAATGTATGCTGGGTTTTAAATTTGTGAATGGTATTGGCTATAGTGGTTTCGGTAGGTCGACGGTACACACCATAAGTTGCTCTAAGAGCACGAAAAACATTTCTCACAGAACGCTGATTTTCGTAATACAGCTGAGCAATTTGGATACGTTGTTGCGGTGTAAGTCTTTCCATGATGATTTGTCAAACAATACTGAATAAAAATTACATTACAGTGTGACAGGAGTCACGCGTGATCTGTAAAAAAAAGCTTATTGAAAATCAAACCTTATAATGAATCACCCTTTATATATATATGCATTTTTGTATGTTACAGCTAAAACAAGAAAATAAAATTAAACTTATCATATATGGTAGGCGAGAAAGAAAAAGATATTTGCGTCCGCAAAGAAAAATTACTGTTTAGCCATAATATTATTAGTGGAACACAATTCAACTATTTTCACTTGACTACTTCTTCGAGGTCTCTGACTTTATGTGTGAATTTGTAAACTGCATAGAAAAATTTGGTCCATCTTACGTGCACTCTTACCTGGGCTCAAGTATTTTCTCAAAAATGGCAAATGCCAATAATGAACATGATATATAGTTAGTAGTGGAGAGTCTGAGCCAAGTGAGGCGGGCTTTGATACTGACGACCAATGTTATAACATTAATAATGAGAACTTTGAGTACATTCCCGGACATCAAGTGTTCTACGATAAAAATATTTTTCCTTCAATCAAAACGTTCATTTCTAGATCTGGTATCCAGGAGAATATTCAATTTGCTGGCAATGATCCTGTTCATTGTTTTAAATACTTTTTTGATGAATATCTTATTAATTTCATCTGTGTAGAAACAAATTGTTACCAAGAATAAAATCCATCATATGAGTGAACTAAAATGGCGTAATTGGCAAATGAGCTTCGAAAGTTCTATGCTTTGACTATTCTCATGGGGCAAATTCGAGAAGACCATCTTAAAGATTATTGAAGCACTAACCCAGTGTTAGTCACAGCAATATATCATCAGAAGATAACTCGCAAGCGTTATCTCCAAATTCTTCGTCTCTTACATTTTGAAAATACTGAAAACCAAAACCCTCTAAGAAAATTTATATTTGTTGTAGATTATTTAAAAATTTCATTAACTACTTTAGATCCAAAAAAAAAATTATGTATTGATAAAAGTTTTGTACTACGAAAGGGACGGCTATCTTACAAACAATATTTACCCCTAAAGTGCCATAGGTTTGATACAAAATTATTTAAAATTGTTGACTATGAAAGTAAATTTATTTTAGATTTTATTATTTATACAGGTAAATATACTGAATATGAACAGTTTAACCTAGGTATTTCAGGTGACATCATTGTTCATTTTCTAAAGCTATATTTTCACAAAAGTCACATTGTTTATACAGACAATTAGTATTTGTCTCTTATTTTGGCTGCATCCATGCATGAAAAAGATACGGGCTTCTGCGGTACCGTAAAGAAAAATAGAAAGGGAATACCAAAGTTAGACATGCACCTTGATAAAGGAGAGGTAGAAGTTAGCTATAATACGATATATATGGCCATAAAATGGCAAGATAAATAAAAATGTATTAATAAAATGTATGGCAAGATAAAAAATAAATATGTATCATAAAAATGATTACTTCAGCACACGAATTTGACTTTGAGAAGACAGGGAAGAAACATTATCAAACTCACAATGATATAATAAAACCATCTTGTATCGTCGATTAAAATAAAAATATGGGAGGGATCGACGGTATTGATTAACAATTATCCCTGACAGAACCAATTAAAAATTTAATGAAATGGTATAAAAAACTGTTTTTTCATTTGCTTGATATAGTACTCATCGATGCACATGCATTGCACAATATCCATAATAATAAAATATGTTTTCCAGAATTTTGGCTAAAAGTAGTTTCTTCTATTCGTGGCTTAGAAGATGAGTCAATATTAAGATTGCAGCAAGCCCTAATCGTTTAATATGACAGCATTTCCCTACATCATTGGATATGAAAAGAAAGTGTATACTATGCAAAATAATGAAAAAAAGATCAGAAAGCAAAATAGGATGTGATAAATGTAAAATTACATTATGTATGACACCTTGTTTTCGTACTTACCACTCTGAATTTTATTTGCTATAGGCAAATAATAAATAAATAAAAATAATAATATAAATAAATATAAATATTAACACACACGCACGCACAAGTAGTGAATGTTCACCACGTCCACGTCGTTGATTATGGGTAATGCTAACAGCAAACGTCCATTATATTTACACGTTTGAATACACATGCCCACATAAATGAAATCAGATTAGTGATCAGCGACTCCGAAAATTACCTATATCAAGTTTTCACTAAATTTCACCGTATTTTTGAATTATTTTAAAATTGGGGTGTTTTGTAGGTATATATCCGCCTCTAGGAAGGGGTAAATTTTTAAAATCTGTTTTCAGATTCGTGATAAGCGACGCCTAGAACCCCTTACATCAAGTTTCCGCTAAATTTCACCGTATTTTTAAATTTTTGAAAATTTCAACATTGTATTATACTAGACTCTGCCGGCAGGACGCCATATAGCGTCAACTTCTGACTCGCAGACATCCATCCTGATCCATCCAAATTCAATCTGACCTAGTAGGCCTCAGAATACTTTTATATGGGAAAAATCAACTTTTCATTTTTTCAAAATCCTGGCGATCTAAGGGTTAATAAATTTAATATCTTTTTTTAATAACGAGATGGTAGCAATATTACTTGTTATTTTTTAAAATATATTTTCATAATTAATTTTATTTATATCTTAAAATACTTTTCTTTATTTTAAATAATTTATGCAGAAAACTATGCTTCTTTAAGTTATTTGTCGATATAGCAGCAGCTATGAGTTCAAAACGTAGGAGTGGATCTGTGGACTAATAATCATTTTGAAAGTTTCTGCCATTAAACATAGATAGGATTATTGTCCTAATAAAAATATTTAACTCTTTAACTGGAAGATCATATCTATTTTCACGAATAGCATCAACAATAAGTTTCTTCAACTCTAAAGAAAAAAATAATTCAATCAGTTCTACAAAAGAAGAATGGCGAATTTTATTTTGAAAATTTGTAGGAAGTATTAGGTTGCTGCAGATGAAATGGCCGATTTAGCAATGACAGAGTTGGCTGCAATTTTAGTGTATTATGTTGGCACAAGACGGCGCAAATGATATGACATATTGAAGTATAAATACTGCTACCTTGGTTTATGAAGTCATTTCAGTTTTGCACTTCATAGTGATCGTAAAAACAAAAAGAGGAAATGAACATAGAAGTAAATCAAAAACGGCTACTTTTACTATACGAATTTAAATTAGAGCACAACGCAACGGGAGCAACGAGGAATATCAACAGCGCATTTGGGCCTGATACGGTTAGCGAACGAACCACTCGGCGGTGGTTCAAAAAATTTCGATCCGGAGATATGGATCTTGGAAATGAGCCATGTGGACACCCAGGACCATCGATTAATAACGACGAGCTGCGTGCATTACTGGAGTCTGACCCCCGCCAAACCATGAGGGATCTTGCCGAGAAATTAGGCGTTCACAATTCGACAGTTTGCCACCACTTGCAACAACTTGGTAAAGTAAAAAAGCTTGACAAATGGATTCCGCATAATCTTACCGAGCAAAACATGACGTGTCGAATGGAGATTTCAAGTTCTCTTCTCTCCCGCAACAAAAAGGAACCGTTCTTGCACCAAATTGTGACCTGTGATCAAAAGTAGATTTTATGCGATAATCGTCGCCGATCGGCCCAATGGCTAGATGCCGATGAAGCGCCAAGACACATGCCGAAACCAAGCCTTCATCCAAAGAAAATAATGGTAACTGTTTAGTGGTCAGTAGTTGAAGTTATCCACTATTCGTTCCTGCAATCTGCGAAACCATCAGTGCTGAGAAATACTGTGCTCAACTGGATGAAATGCATCAGAAATTGATAGTCCAACGACCTAGGCTTGTCAATAGGGATGGAGTGATACTGCTTCATGATAACGCACGACCTCATGTATCCAGAACAACGGTCCAAAAATTAAACGAGTTGTGCTATGAGACTCTTTCTCACTCTCCATATTCACCAGACCTCTCACCAACAAATTACCATTTCTTTAAATATTTGGATTACTTTTTGACAGGAAAAAGATTTAATAATGAAGCTGCTGTCAAAAATGCCTTCGAGGAGTTTCTTCGAATCAGAAACTCGGACTTCTACAAAACTGGAATAAATGTACTTGTATCTCGTTGGGAAAAGTGTGTTGCATCTATTGGTACCTATTTTGATTAAATAAATTGTCTTTATAAAAAGTTACAGCTGTTTAAAAATTAATTACTAAATCGATCATTTCATCTGCAGCAACCTAATTATAACACATAACATTATCAGGAGTATCAGTGATTACATATTCTGTCCATTCATACTTATCGTCCGATTTCAATTTTCCCTGATTTTCACCGTAGGCGTCTAAAACATTTCAATTAGAAATACGAGGTCTGGCTATTAAATAACGAGACTGGTTACGAAAAAGGGTTTTATTATAAAAATTATTCTACATTCGAATGCTCCCCTTCAATATACTCCCCTTCCCTCGCCACAAACCTTTCCATGCGTTTTTTCCATTGATCGAAGTAGTGCTGGAAGTCTTTTTTGGTGAGGGCTTTTGGGAGCTCTGCCGTTTTTTGCTTTACCGCTTCCATCGACTCAAATCGGGCCCCTTTCAAAGCAGATTTTATCTTCGGAAACAAAAAAAAGTCGCACGGTGCCAAATTTGGCGAGTACGGCGCGTGTTCGAGCACTGGAGTGCGCTAACTGGCCAAATACTGCTTCACAGATAGCGCGTTATGGGCAGGTGCGTTGTCCTGGTGCAAAATCCACGAGTTGTTCTTTCACAACTCGGGCCGTTTCTTACGAACTTGTTCTCGCAGTGTTGCCAAAACTGACGAATAGTAAGTCTGGTTGACAGTCAAACCCTCTGGAACTCATTCAGTCATCACGATACCGTTAATGTCGAAAAAAACGATCAACATTGCCTTGAATTTTGATTTGGACATCCTTGCTTTTTTGATTCTGGGCGATTCAGGCGTCTTCCAATGCATCGATTGCCGCTTTGTTTCAACATCGTACTGAAAAATCCACGTTTCGTCGCAAGTAATAATGTTTTTCATCAGTCCGGAATCTTTTTTTAACTTTTCAAGGAAATCTGAGCAGACCTGTTGACGCAAGAGCTTTTGGTCAGGAGTCAGGTTTTTTAGCACCAACTCCGCACAGACTTTTGTCATGTGTAATGCCTCGTGTAAAATTTGTCTAACCGTTTCTTTATCGGTGTTTACAGCCTCGGCAATCATCCGGATGCTCATTCGACAATCTGCGCGCACTATTTGGTTGATTTTGGTCACTGTTTCCGGAGTTGAAACAGTGACAGGGTGACCTGGGCGTTGGTCATCTTCAGTGCTCACTTGGCCCTCACTGAAGCGCTTACACCACTCAAAAACACGCGCACGAGATAGAAATTGTCCCCATAGGCCTCTTGCAACAATTTACAGCACTCAGTCGGAGTTTTTTTCAATTTAACGAGAAATTTGAGATTGATACGTTGCTCTTGTTTTTCGTCACACATGGTTTTCGGCACGAGAAAAAAACACGTTCGTTTCAAACCGCTACTGCACAAATACAATAATAGTGACGAGAACGTGTTTTGGTACGTGCATAGACAAGATATCTAGATACCCAACGCACTACTTGTTTTTTTCCCCACCCCTCTACGGCGCCCTCTAGGCGCGCAGTTTCGTTATTTAATAGCCAGACCTCGTATACCAATTTACATACATAATTTTTGAGTAACGCCCGTCTTTATCCCTATGGGCCATTACTATATGTATGCCTCTCTTCACCTCTCGTTCTCGTCCCACTCCTCGACTATTTTCGTGCTCTTCGCTATTCACGGTCACGTTTGCAGGCACTTTTTACCTATTCTGCAGCATATTAACACAGAATATACGTTTATTTTCAGTATGTGTTTATTTCAAAAATCAGTTTGCAAAATTGTAATCGGATGATCCGTATTCGAAGAAAACGCTCAAAAATATCATATAAAAAGGTTAAAATTTCAATTGTGCCAAAAATAATTTGTATTATTTGATTAATCAATAATTTGTATTATTTGATTAATCAATAATTTGTATTATTTGATTAATCAATTATTTGTATTATTTACAATTTGTCTATTGACTCTATTAGGAGTTTTCTTAGTTTTTTGTTCTTAACAAATCAATTGATGATATTTAAGAGTAGGAAACATAACACAATTGAGCTGTGCATTATTATGAACGTTGTGGCACAGGCGGTTTTTAAATGCTGTGTTGGTCACAAAATAATCTTGATTTTCGAGATTTTCAGTTGTTTTTCTATATTCAAATTAATATATGCCTATTATTTATTTAGAAGTTAGAGGCTACATTTCTCGGACATTAAAGGATAGCTACTATATATTTGCGGTTACTGTAAAAGTTTCTTCTTGAGCAAATTATATAGTCTATACCTACTAACTTATGTACTGTACTATTTCTGTAGTACTTTTCGGCTATCAACTTTACCAACAGACCCTTCTAGACTGCTTTTTTATAGCATCTCATTAATTTGATTGGGTTTCTGACCGTTCCAAAACTCTATTGAAATTTTGGCAGTTTCTACATTCATTGCAATCTCAACCCTAATATTGTGTTTAGCAGTTCTCAGATTTCTGAGAAGGTTTACACCTTGTTTTCCAATGGCTTCACTTTTTCTAAAGAACTAACTGCAAATTGGTCCAGTATCGAGAAAATCGATGCAATGCGGCAACTCCCTTGCTTCTTTACTGTCCTTCTTTGTTTAATATCATTCGATAAACATGGTGAAAATGCATCTTCTTCGTGTTGTGCAGCGTGTGACATACTGAATTTAGAAACAGACTTTATATGAGTGTCAGATTATAAAAGTGAGCAATGTTCATTTAAGATTACGCAAATATTACGCGTTAGGTGTAAACATATGATGCATATAGAAAAATGAAAACAAGGCTCACTTATAAAATAAGTAATTATCTCCATTAGTGGTTGTAGCATGCATTTGTAATAGAGGTAGAATTTTTTTTGTTTCAACTTCGCAAGTTTTATTAATCACCGCATTGGCTACATTTGTCACTGTATATACAAAAGCACCTCCCTCTCCTTCATACCCCGGGGGACAAACACCGTGGATAAGATTATTGCATTAGTGTAATGATTGTTAATATGATAAAATTACTATTTTCAAAAGCTTCGGTAAATCGAATCCGTCTTTCAACCCTTTCGAGAGTTCCGGACTTTAAATCAGCATAGAGAAATTAATATTTTACCCTAAAAATAAACACTATGTTAAAAGAGTGTTTTTTAAAATAAAAGTATTTTTAATATTAATAATTTTCGAAAAGAGCAATGGATCTCAACTTTAAATCATTAGTTTAAAGACTCTCCGGTTGTTAAGAAAATTAAGTAAAGAATCAAGCACTCTTTTTTCCTTTTACCGAACGCAGAAGTGAAAAATAATTTTACTCCGGCTTCACGTACCCGTGTATTTATTGAACTAAGTGCTGCATATTTTAAACAATTCTTAATAAAAACAAATATTACTATGCTATACTTTTTTCACAAAAATAAATTTATTATTTATTGATCTTCATTTTTCAAAAAAATTTGAAAAAAATGTCGATTGTCATTTAATAAAACATTAATATAAAAATTTTTCAACTAAAAGCTTCTTATATTAATTATATTTTTAAGATTTTTTAGTTAGTCTAAATTTTTGAAGGATCATATGTATGAACAAACAAAAACTGTATATTTCTTCAATACTTTGAAAAATTTTAGAGATTTTTGTGAAAACTTAATATACTACTATTTGATCAACTAATTTTATTTATTAATTTTATGTAACAAATTGATATTTCATTTAAGGAAGTTTTACATATGAAACAAATTATTTATCAGAGGTAAAAAACAATCAAGTTTAAAAATTGAAGTAAGAAGAAATTGTAATTTCAAATTTCGTAAGTAATATATTTTTTAGCATAAGAATTAATTGAAAATATAATAATTTTGAATGTCTATTTCATTACAAATACCTTTTTGTACGTTTTGGACAAGTGTTACGAATAGATATATTAGAGAGTAAAAATAATTATTTATTAAATAAAACTAGAACAGTCATGCAATTATCACTGTTCTGCATGTTCATGTATTTTGGTCCCCACCACATCGCAATTGGACTCTATTACAATTAGTAAGTCAACATGTTGCGTATGGTGGCCGTTAAAGTATAAAAAAAAAAAAATGAGAATACAAGGCGTGTTCAATAAATAAAGCCAATTTTGATTTGTTTTGAAAAATATTTACTTAATCATAAACATTTATGCTATCTCTTTCGAAATAATACTCATCAGATATTATATACTTGTGCCAGCGCTTTTTCCAATCTTTGAAGCACTTTCCATAGGCGGTTTTTATTATAGCCTTCAATTTCTTGAGCGATTCGGTTTTGATTTGCTCAAATGAGGAAAATCTCTGCTCTTTTATGGTGCTTTTCAGTTTTGGAAATAAGTCGCACAGGATTAGATCTGGTGAATATGGAGGTTAGGGCATGATTGTGGTATTGTTCTTAGCCAAAAAATTACGAACCAGCATGAGCACGGGTGTCTGGAAACGGCTCGCGGTGCATGCCGGGGCGGTGTCGTCAAGCGCAGGTCGCGAGAATGCGGGCAGTCGGCTGGCACCTGCGATGCCTTACAGGCAGCTGGTGTTGGGGACAGGTCGATGTGCTACCCGCGATGCCTCGTGCTAAAGCTAGGATAGGGAGCGGTCAAGGGAGTGCTACCCGCGATGCCTTACATCATAGCCGGGATAGAGAGCGACCGAGGGATTTCTACCCGTGATGCCTCGCGTTGTAGCCGGGATAGGGAGCGGTCGGGATGGCACTGCGGTGCAGCTCTAGTCGGCTGTACTGCTCTGATTAGTTCCGCATGGGCCTATCAGCACTGATCGTGGAGTCCGTCCAGCTCGGCTTGGTATAAACAGGGCTTACCGTGACTTGCCCAGTGGACAATTGAACAAGACACTATTCTTGGAGTCATCGCCATATTGCAGACAAAGCAGTATATCCTTCTCCGAGCCATTGTTAAAAATTGTCAGTCTGAAAATGTACTTCAACACTTTCCTACAAAAAGAAATTCTAGACCAAAATATGTATTCCATACATATACCGGTTAGAATATATACCGTAAATAAATGAAGTCTTAAATTTTAATCGAGCAAAATTATAAAAAGTCAAAACGAAAAAATCCTTTGCAATACTGAATGTTTTTTGACAAAGTAAGTTAACTGTAAAAATAAATAACTCAAATAAGTTAAGCTGAAGTGATTTGACGTTACCAGAATATTCACTAATCAATATGAAGTGATTTACGTACAACTTTTTAAATCGTATAATAACGCGAATGTTTGTAACATAACATAATCATAAAATACAATTACATTTGAACAAATGATTTAAAAAATAAGCGACTCAATTCACTATTCTAAGAGTGAGATGGGTTAGCTTGCTTGTGATTCGGTAGAAGTGGTTTCTAGAGGTTAGGGGGTAGGTAGATAGGGTTTAGGCGGGTTAGAGAGTAGATGGGTTAGCTCGCTTATGATGTAGAATTTGAATATATCAAGAAAAACAAGTTACTAAACTCGCTGTTCTCAGGGTCAGGTGGATTAGTCTGCTTGTGTTTTGATAGGAGTAGTTTTCAGAAGTTAAATGAGTTAGGCGGTAGGTGGATAAGCCTGCTTGTGTGGAGTTCAATTATTTTAAAAAAATAAGCGACTTCATTCGCTGTTTCTAGGTTTAGGTAGATTAGCCGCATTATAGTTTGGTATACATTCGGCCTTTTTACGGCTTTTTAACTCCTGAATCTTATCATCTTACAACCCCTGTCAACCCCTGTATAAGGTATTTTTAGGGGTTGTGTCCATAAGGACTTTTTATCGGAAGGATAAAAACTATCGAAAAAGTTGGTTTTAACCAATTCGACAGATGTCCAAAATCTCATATATTGTGTGCTAGTCCGTTTAACACCGGACATGCAGCTGATTTCTTTGCTAAACAATTCGTTAGACCGGGCGAATTTACTGGTATCTGCTGGCCCACCTTCAGTCACAGCAAGCACCCACAACGCTAAAAATCTTAAAAAGAAACAAACAGACGAGTGAGAACAGAGCAAAATCAATAATACACAAACATTGACTCTCACAAGGAATGTATTAAAAAGGAAAAAAAAAATACACCACGATGGAGACCACCCGACACTGACGCTCGCTCACTTTCTTCCTATCACGGAATTCTTTTCGTTATCTTCTTAATTTCTGCTACTTAAACTACAAAAAAACCCACGAAAAAACCATCATTCCAAAAAATATAACAATGCAACCGTTCGCTCAAACCGTCTTGACAGACAAAATCCAACTGCAAACTCCTCTCTAAAATTGTCTAAAAATCGTTAGAATTGAATAAAATTTATCAACTCTTATGGACATCAGTTCGAACCAATAATTAAAAAGAATTAATTACTTTCCGATAAGTGCTGCTCTCATTCTGTCTAAACTTCTCTCAAATAAATTTATCCAACTCATATTACGAATATTCCGATTTTTATTAGGTGCGCATCTAAGTTACCGCTGTTTGTCAATAGATGGCTCTAGCAGTAAGTGCTTGTCGATTTAGACATCCCAAAGGTCATAAAGCAAGCTTAGACATGTGGTAAACAAATCGCTTTGACACATTAGTGATCTTCTTTTGTTGTCATATACTTTTGGTTGAGTGAAAATGTCTCATTTTGTGCCAAATTATCATCATTTGCGGGAAGTGTTGCTTTTCTTCTTTCATTCGAAGAAAACGGCGGCTGAAACACATCGGGAGCTTCAAAACGTTTACGATGATGCCGCTCTAAGTAAAACAATGTGCCGTGATTAGTTCCGTCGCTTCAAAAACTGTGATTTCGATATTGACGACTGTCCACGTAAAGGAAGGCCAAAAACCTTCAAAGACGCTGAATTGGAGGAATTGCTCGACGAGAATCCATGTCAAACGGAAAATAAGCTTGCTTCAGTATCAGGAGTTACCTACCCAGACATTTCCAAGCGATTGCATGCGTTAGGAATGATACAAAAGCAGGGAATTTAGAATCCTTATGATCTGAAGCCAAAGGACATTGAGCGTCGTTTTTTTGCCTGTTAACAATTGCTCCAGCGACAAAAAAAGAAGGGTTTTCTTCATCGCATTGTTACAGGTGATGAAAAATGGATTTATTACAGCAACCCAAAGAGAAGAAAGTCATGGGGACTGCCCGGGCATACTTTAACGTCGTCGGCTCGGCCCAATATTCATGGTGCAAAGGTTATGCTATGTATTTGGTGGGACTAGGCTAGATTTATTTATTATAAGCTTTTGAAACCAAATCAAACCATCACTGGACAACGGTATCGAATTCAATTGATGCGATTGAGCCAAGTACTTCGCGAGAAACGGCGACAATATAAACAGAGACACAGAAAAGTAATTCTACTGCATGACAGCGCTCGGCCTCACGTTGCCGGACCCGTTAAAACCTACTTTGAAACGCTCAAATGAAAAGTCATACTCCACCCGCTATATTTCCCAGATATTGCGCCGTCCGATTATCACTTATTCAGTTCGACGGCACATGGTCTGGCTGATCAGCAATTTCGCTCATATGAAGATATCGAAAATTGGTTCGATTTGTGGATAGCTTCAGAAAACGAACATAACTTTTATCATAAAGGTATTCGAGCTCTGCCAAAAAGATGGCAAAAAGCTAGCGATAGGAAATACTTTGAATGATTTATTTGTAACCATTTTTTTACAATAAAGTTGCATTTCCATCAAGAAAAACAGTGAGAACTTACTTGCGCACCTAGCAAATCAGCGAAATAATTTAAATAAATTCCACGCGGTGCAAAAGTAAATATGTGACGTCACACGCAAGAGTTTTTTACGCGCGGAGCCTTAGTTCAATTTCGCTCGCCGACTAAGCTCGATTTCCCCCTCTCTCTACGCCGTGCACTGCTGTACGAGGTGTGTTCAATAAATAAAATCAATTTTTAACTTACGCGGGCTACCCACATTCGAGTTTTGATTTTTTTTTTTAATATGTTGGTACACATGCCCCTAACATATTTTTACAATATCAGTCATCTCGCATGTTTATGTTCTTCACACCAGAAACAAAGAGTAACTGTCTTTACACGTGCGTGGCGATTTTTCGTCGTTAAAAAAAGTTAAGCATAGAAATTGTTTTAAATTTTGCGTAGAAAACAAAATTAAGGAGGAAAGATCCTCCAGACAACAGATTTTTCAATAATTTTTTACAAAAAACAAAGTATTTATTACATTGAATAAAATTCTATATTATTAATTATTAATTCCAGATGTTCAAATGTATACACACAAATTTTATTATAAGAAAAAAATAAATAAAATGACGGTGCTACAGCTGCTCATACTTGGCTCCCTTAATTTGCGCTGTGGAATGACCAGCCCTTTGTAGGCAACTGAAATCAACCAATCAAAAGTTTTTCATTAAAATAAGTTATTTCGTTTTGTATGTACCTATTTTTATTAAAAAAAAAAAAAAAAAATGAAAATTTGAACATAAAAAAAAAATTACAATTTATTTTATAAACAAATTGATAAAAACAATATTTTTATTAATAATTCATATAAACTTTTAGATATACCCAAAGGCCAATACGTTAAAGAATAACTATGAAAAATTACAAGTTGATATTTTAATTATTTTTTAAGTCATATTCGACAGCTCGGTAAAAAACAATTTGAAAAAAACGCGATTAAACTTTTTGTTTTTTTTAAATAGAGACTAAAGCAATTTATAGTTACCCAAGCTTAATCTGCGATGCCGGAACCATAAAGCAAGCTTTCTACTTTGAAAAATCATTTATTACGTCTGCATTTTTTTCTTTCTGTGCAATTGTGGCCTTTTTTGTCGAATTTAACTAATGCTGCTCTGACTTCTTCACTTGATTGCTATTTTAGGAGTCTGCGAAAATCTTACATTTCAAGCATATTGTCAAATTCAGGTCACTCATGACTTTGAGTACGAATGAGTAGCCATCATTAAATATTCCTGCAGCTAAAAATGCTGCGATTTCAATTATTTGTGTGCCAAAATGCAAGTGCTTGGGAGTTAAATATATATAAATTGGGAGCCATACAGTTGAATTAAAAAACTCGTTCACGTTTTGGATAAAAGCGCTAACGCAACGTTCAGGCAAATCATCATGTGACAAATCTTTATAAATTAGCAGCATGTTTTTTTGGCTTGTGCAGCGTTGTATTTACACCACGAGTCGACGCCAGTGTGATAGAACTGATATTGTGGCTTTTTATCAGTCGATCGATTGATTTCCTTGAAATTTCTTACGGCGGAGATAGTTTGGATGATAAGTTAAATTATTTTTATCTATTGGGTTGTTTGATAATTAATGTCGCTTTTTTCTCATAGATGGCGTAAATTGCATATTTCATGTAGTAGCGGTTGCGTGGCGTATATTATTATATAATATTATAAATACTGAATAAAAATTACATTACAGTTTGACAGGAGTCACGCGTGATCTGTAAAAAAAAGCCTATTGAAAATCAAACCTTATAATGAATCACCCTTTATATATCATAAAAAACGTGACGCAATTTACCGTCGATTAAAACGCACAAATAATCTGATGTTCTTAGAGCAATTTCAAGACACCCGAAAACTTACAGACGAACAAACAGAGAATGCGAGGATAACTTACTATCACAATAGGCTGTTTAATGCTCTTGCTAATAATAATGCAAGCGAGCGCTCTTTACGACTTACAACTTTTAATTTCTTACTCAAATAAGTTTTTTATTTTACTCTTTGGAAAATGGGAGACATTCGGACGATTTTTTCGGATTGCGTAACTATCGTTTTTGTTTGCACATAGTCAGCAGAGAAACGGCTTCTTAGTATACAGTCCAGTGCCTCGTGCAGTTATTTTGAATCGCATTTTCAATAACTACTTGGTAAAATTAGTTGCAAAGTATTGGGTTATCCGATAATTAATGTCGTTTTTTTTCATGCTTTTTAAAGTAAATTTATTTATATCAACAACAAACATTAATCAATAATATATTAACCGTTTTGTTAGATGACCTTTTGCCATCTTGCGGTAAGTTGAAAAATTCCATGTTCGAAGAAGCCTTGGTTTTTAGAAGCGAAGAACTGGTCCAACTCATTTTTAACAGCCTGATCGGAATCGAAAGTTTTACCATTCAAATGGTTTTTAAGGGAGCGAAACAAATGATAGTCTGATCGTGCTAAGGCAGAGCTATAGGGTGGATGTGGCATCAGTTCCCAGTTGAGCTCCATTAATTTTTGACGGGTTATCAAAGAGTTGTGAGGTCTGGCGTTATCATGATGGAACATCACACCTTTGCGATTGGTCAGTTCAGGGCGTTTTTTCTTGATTGCTTCGTTCAATTTCGATAGTTGACGACAGTAGACGTTCGTATTAATAGTTTGGTATCTTGGAAGCAGCTCAAAGTAGACTATACTCTTGTAATCCCACCACACGGAAAGCATAATCTTCTTTTGGTGAATATTGGCTTTGGATGTCGATCGTGGGGGCTTATCTTGCTTGATCCATGATCGTTTTCGGACTACATTATCGTACACAATCCATGTTTCGTCACCCGTTATGATTCTTTTTAGAAATGGGTCGTTCTCGTTATGATTTAGCAAAGAGTCGCATATGTTAATGCGTTTGGTGAGGTGGATTTCCTTTAATTCGTGAGGAACCCAAACATCAAGTTTGTTTACGTAACCAAGCTGTTGTAAGTGCAAGTAAACGGTTGAATTCGATATGCCGAGCTTCTCTGCTGTCTCTCGAGTTGTCATATGCTAGTTAGTTTCGATTAACGCCTTTATTTTGTCGTCATCAGTAGTGATTGGACGACCAGTATGTGGTGCATCTTGCACATTAAAATTTCCAGAACGAAAGCGAGCAAACCAACGCTGACACTGGCGTTCAGTAAGACAGTCCTTACCATAAACTTCTAACAATTTCTTCCAAGCTTGCACCGCATTTTTGCCCTTTCGGAAGTAAAACAATAAAATATGCCGATAATGTTTACTTCGATTGTCCATTTTCAACTTATTTTTTAACCAACTTGTTATTTACTAGTGACGCTCAGTTTTTGACAGAAGATAGTGTACAGTCTAACCTTTATAATAGTATATAATAATATACGACACGCAACCGCTACTACATGAAATATGCAGTTCACGCTATCTATGAGAAAAAAGCGACATTAATTATCGAACAACCTAATAAATGTCATAGATTGTTCTTCCCACTAACAATAAAATTTTTACTATAGAATTCAACTTTATGCCTTTTATTTAAGATTAAAAACCATACCTCATAATGAATCACCCTGTACAAGACAGCCAACTCTGTATCAACCCACGGGGGTCGACTTCTCTTTGGTTTAATAATTAAAGTGATTTTATAGAAGCAAGCTCATCTACGGCTGCCATTAAGTTACTGCAGAAAATGCGCAGTCTTTGAAGTCACTTTTCTCGTTTACAAAAAGCGTCCAATCACAACCAGCTGAAATTAAGGTCAGAGCATCAGATGGGATATTCTTAAAATCTCGGTAAGTGAATGAGCTATGAATAGGTATAAAACTATTGTAGGAGATGGTTACAGCAATAATGATGGGCTTGCTGTGAAATGGATCCGGAACATTAAGGCTATCAGCGACAATGTCGTTGTCGTCTATGTATATTAAGCCAATCCATATGCGAGACGAGGATGTGAAATACGTGAGGTCGTGCTGGACAAGCTGCAGAGACAGCTCAGCAGATAACTTGCGAACAAATCTCGCATCATTACTCTCTCGAAGAAGATCGGCATTCAAATCTCCCATGATGATTTTTTTGACTATAATTAAAAATAGATGTGTACAGGTCGTTCAAGAAATTTTCATGTTTTTGAAACGCAATTTTTGGTGATCTATATAACTGCTACAAATATTGATAGTGAATTATTAAACTGAATATTGCAAAAAATATATTCTGGAGTGCCAGGTTTCCCTTATGACCACTCCATCATTTACATCAGGTTTTTTATTGGTAGTCGCTTTTATAGAAATACTATCTTTTAAAGTACCTTCAACATTTGCATCGAGTTCGGTGACTACATCGGCGTCTAATTGCGTTAAATCGGAGACGGTCTGCACCACAGTTGCCACACTAACGGTAAATTCACCAATATTTCTTTGAATTGAATCGAATTCAGAATTTATTTTTTGCATCAAATTATTTTATTGTAAGTTAATATTACTTTTAATGTTCTTTTCAAATTCAAAAAGTTTAATATTAATAATATTTTCAAGTTTATTGATTTTTTCATGCAAGTCGCAATTCATTTTTCGTATCTCTTGCTGACACTCACGAACATTAGTTAGAAGAGTGGTTTGGCTTTGAATGCGAGCTGCAGTATCATTGAGTTCCGTTGCCATTATCTAAAATTGATCTTTAAAATTCTTGAGCTTATTAATAGGCTCCGTTAAATTCTTCAATTTATTAAGTATTGCAGCTCCAGAGTCAGCCGGAGCTGTGCTTAAGTGCATAAAAAAATCATTTGTTGAATTCGATGATGTGGCAATCGTGGTGATACTCTTTCTTCGCATAAATGAGGTAGAGTTTGTCATCCGTGGTATTTATAATTACATTGTCGTTGGCGTTTTCTCCAGTAATAGGCGTTAAAACTGTCGATAGTACACTTACAATTCCCGAAGTGCTGGAATTACTAGTGTCTATTACTGAATCGCCACTCTTACGACTTTTAAAAGTAAAACGATTTTCGCAAAATAAAAGTTTACTTTTATTAGTACTAGTGTAACGAGCAGTAAAATTGTGGCATATATTATATCTTTTATTGCACTTGGTACGAGTATTAAAATTACTATTTTCTCTGCTTATTCTTTTATATTTTGTACAAGCTGTAGGAACCATGGTCAATTTTATAAAGGTCAGACGGTAGTACAACTCCACAAAAATCAGTGGTATAACCTGGTGACGGTTTATTAATAAATGAAAATTAAGTTTTAAATATTAATGTAATAAATAATCTTACTGGAGAAACGCATAAAATAGAATAAAATTAAACTTGTCTCCTCCAGTCCAATTTGGATTTCGTACGCTGATAAAGCTCTGCCGAAAAGACAGATGGTATGTATGTAGAGATTCAATTATGAGAGCAGCCACATCCTTCAATCAAAGTTTCCTACGACGATAATCCTTCCTCCAATTCTAACCTCTATCGTGCAGTTCAGTGCGAAAATATCAAATGCAATTGCAGAATTCAGCATTGAGTAAAGTACAATATAAAACTATTATTTTAGCTTGAATCTGCATAAAAAAGCATACGAAAAGTACCTGCAAAAAAAGCCCAAAGGCAAAAGGTGGCAGAAGAATACTTTTTATATGTAGAGATAGTAAGAGATGACAGGTACTACTTATATGGAAAGAGAGAGAGAGCGAGACAGGAAGAGAAGAAGAGGACACCCAACTTTCAAGCGGATCAACCCTCCAACAAGAAGGGGATAAAGATCCAAGATCAAGAACAATAATAACACAAATACAACAATGGTAATAGTGCTTCTAATTATAGAAATAACTAATATACGAGGGTGGTCTCAAAAATACCCAGCCTAACAAGGATGATACAAAAATTTTTGGTAAAAAACTTTTTATTTCCTAACATAGTCTCCTTTTAGTTCTATACACTTTTTCCAACGATGTTCGAGGAGCTTCAATATCCTGTTTATAGTGAGACCTGTCCCGATAACCGTTAACTGCCAACTTTATCTCTTTATTGTTAGCAAATCTTTAACCAGCGAGCCATTTTCTCAAGTTTAGAAAAAAATCATAATCCGAGGAAGCTTAATCTGGTGAATAGGAAGCATGAGGAAGTAATTCGAACTTAAACTCGTTGATTTTGGCCATCGCGATAACGGATACATGAGCTGGTGCATTTTTTCATGAAACAACACCTTCTTTTTAGCCAAATGCAGCCGTTTTTTTTTATTTCATCACTAAAACGATGCAATAAGTTTACATAATACTCGCTGTTGATTGTTTTTCCTGTTTAAAGGTAATCAATGAAAATTATCCTAAAAAACTAATGCCATGACTTGGTCTGCAGATGCAACTGTCTTCGTCTTTTTTTGAGCCGATTCTCTCTTTCCAGTCCACTGTTTTGACTGTTCCTTTGTCTCAAGAGCAAAGGGATAGACCTATGTTTCATCCATGGTTATGAATCGGAAAAATTCGGCTTTACTGCTGTAAAACAGTGCTTAACCCTCGATTGAAACATCCTCCCGGCGCTTTTTTTCATTGTGTGTTTTTGTTCTATTGTGAGCAAACGCAGCAACCATCTTGTGCACAACTTTCTTATTTTCAAGTTTTCAGTGAATATGCGATGTATAGCGCTTTTCGAAATGTCTACCATATCTGCTAGCTCGCGTATTTTCAATCTACGGTCATCCAATATTATTTTGTGAATTTTTTTCTTCATTTCTCGTGTGATAATCTCATTAGGTCGACCACTGCGATGTTCATCTTGGCAGCTCGTACGGCCTCGTTTAAATTCTGTCACTCAATATTTTATTATTGTAAACAAAGGTGCAGATTCCCCCAGAATAGAATCTAGCTCGGCTTTGATATTGGTTGAACTGAGGCCCTTCAAATGGAAGTATTGTATCACATAACGATGACCAATTTTTTCCATGTTTACAAATTCACTAAATCTTTCACTGTTGATGGATGCCAAATAAATACTACACAACGTAGCGTCTTTAGACTTGAAACTTAAACTTTATAAGATTAGATCGTCTTTCTATAGAAATTTCTTTTAACCAACAACAGCCATCTATACGTCAGGGCGGGTACTTCTAGGACCACCCTCGTACCAGTATAAATATTATATTAATTCATTAAGTATTTAACAGAAAATAATTCTTTATATAAATATTATTTCAAATGAATGTCAATAGACGTTATTAAGGTTTCGTATTTTTATGAGCTTTATGTAAATGAATGTAACTTATTTGAAATATTTAAACCAATAAAGTAAGCCATTTTTTAAACCAGTAAAGTATATGAAAAACGTTTTTTTTAACTTCATTTTGCTATTACATGAAGATGATAGAACTCAAGTTAGTTTGAACATTACTATCTTTGGAAATATATGTTTTCAACCCTTAATATTACTTCTGCGGAAAAATCGTATTATATTTTAAATTACTATAAATAATACTCTGCTTATACGTGAAATATTATTAAAAAAGAAAGGCGTCTTATTACATGTAATCTTGCTTTAACCTTTACAGGTCCGGAATTTAAAAAATTTCAAATTCAGTTTTTTCTTTAAAACGTGATTTAAGGTTATCAAATTAGAGCTGAACAGAGGTTTACAGACAAGTCAGACCTTGACGCATAAGTATGTCATGCCAGTCAAGAATGGTAAAGTCCTATGTTAATATTTAAAATATTTTTTAAAAATTGAATTGCAATATTGGATTCGCTATTTTGAATTTTACAAATATGACAACAAAATTGATATCAATTCTGAAAATCTAAAAAAACAAATTTGCTATTAATTATATGAAATTTTATTATAAGTTTCCATGAAAAGTGGCATAAGAACCATAAATGACCTTCATATAAAAAATAAAATAAATAAAGTTGAACAATTCGTGAAAATTGCTATCGTTTTCTTACTTATCCGATTATGCATATAAAAAGAAAAAATATTGTGAAGCTCTGCAACAAATAGCATAAATATCGGAAAAAACTTTGATAATAAAATAAAACAGTTCTCATGCAAAAAAATTTTAACAATCAAATTAAAATTAAAAAATTACGAACAACAAACTTATTCGTGCTATTTTGAATAATTTTAATAACTAAAGCCTTAGTAAAAAAATGATATTTCTATGTGAATTTCTTTTTTAATTTAAATCTTCTGCTAGGAAAGAAGTGGTTCCACTGAGATACGCTGCATGTTCAGTTTATTAGTCTTCTGTACGACAAGCATGTGTTTATAAGCTGCTTTCTTTTCCTTCTATCTTCTATTTAAAATTTAAAGTGAGTTTCTAATCCTTAAATACACCTTGATGTTTCAAGGCGAATATAAATTACAGTTAAAAAATTACATTTTTTATAATTTGCTTACTTTTACAACAGACTAAAAATGGTTTAACGTTTAAAATTTATTTGAAGATACACTGACTTTTTTTCCCCATAATTTGGCGGTTCTAAGTTTGAAAGTCTTTAAAAAGATATATTGACCTTAATGGTAATAGAAATGCTATCAACAGTAATAATGACGATGATGAAGCTGATGCAGAAGTTTATTTCATAGAACGCAACAACAGAGAAACTGACGATGAAAACAAATATTTTTTATGAA
Source organism: Chalcis sispes (assembly GCA_949987625.1). Taxonomy (NCBI): domain Eukaryota; kingdom Metazoa; phylum Arthropoda; class Insecta; order Hymenoptera; family Chalcididae; genus Chalcis; species Chalcis sispes. The sequence continues at coordinate 25,749,805 of OX465094.1, forward strand.
TAATTTTTTAGTTGTAATTTTAATATTTTAATATTTATTAAATTTTTTCTTATAATCTTTCATTCACACAGTAATATTGTAATTATTAACAAAAAAGAATAAGTTTTTATTAATTTTTTACTTATCCAATTGAAATTTAAGCAATAATTTTCAATTATTAATTTAGACATAAGCAAATAAGCTAAGTGGATTTTAGACCACCTTCAAACTACTGCACATGCGCTAACTTCTTTCATCTGCGTTCATCTACGCGCACCTTTCAGCATACCAGAGCCCCTGACAGCATGCCATCAGTCAGACAGTCGGTAAAAGAGCGAGTTATCATAAATCAGAGCAAATAATCGTTAAAACAGAGTGTAATATTGATAAAGCAGAGTGAATTTTGCTTAAATAAAGGGGAAATATTGGTAAACCCAATCAGACTAGCTCTGTCATCTTAAACTCTCTTTAGCTTGAAATGATTCCATCTTGTAGCGCCTAACATCAGACGACTCCTTATGACTTTGCTCCTCACTACTAGGATTAGCCCGTGCTACCCGCGCTTGTCTTACAAGCACCTTGCCCTACAAACTTATACAGCTGCCTCGTACGCGTTCTACAAGCTTATACACGTCACCCCGTACGCTCCGCAATTGCGCATCTATCTATGCTTTTGAGTATAAATTTGCTTATGGACAAACTCAGAAATTGTTTCTATTTTATATAGCGCTTTCTAAAATACTTGTGCAGTCGAAATCTGCTCCAACATGAAGAAGATTTCATCGTTCTTCAAATAAGGAAAAAAATAAATACACGCTGAATTTTAAATCGAAAAATATAAATTTAATTTATTAAATTAACTTGTAAAAATAAAGGGAAAAAGCCCGAAGGCATAAAAAACCCTTCGAATTTATGTTATTATAATTTTATAAAGATCGTATTATCGTATTAAAGGTAATCAAGTTTATGTGTTGTGTAACTGAATTTAGAAAGAATTTAAAGTCGCGTAGACGCGATTGATTTTGTTTTCCTAAATATTGGGAAATGCAAAGCGAAAGATGAGTGATCGTGGCGGATAGTATCTACACGCAGACTGATTTTATACATTTGTTGTCGGTCTCATTACCTCGGAAAAGAGGTAGTGGGGATAAAGAACAGTGTTGCTTTATTTTAGCTAATGAGATCGGCATCTGCCTTGCATGTGCTTGAAAATCAAGAAAGGTTAGCAATGTTATAAACAATAAAAAGAATGCATTGTTTCGAGATACAAGTGGCGTTCGTGACCAAATGTGAAAAATATCACCTTACAATTTAAGAAATTTTAAGAAAATATTAAATTTCATGCCACCGTTGTTAGTCTGTCTGAATGATTCTGAATATTCAAAGGGTGTTGATTTTACGAATAGTTTTTTGCGGGATTGCATGTTTTTACATATGGAAAGAAAATAATTTTTATACACTTTCATAATTTAAAGAATTAATAAATCTTACTACCGTACAATATTTGAGCCGTGATTTGACACACATTGTAGTAAATTCAAAAAATTTTCAGCACATGGAGATGTAGCGCTGATATTTTGCTGTTGTTAGGATCAGATTTTATTGTCATAGTGTCAGTGCTATTAGATTCTGGGGCTACTTGAGTTGGATATTTCAGTCTCCTGCGCACTTTATAAGTTAATACAAATGCCCGTACGCGAAGCATATGCACGCATCCACGCTACCATTTCAGCGACAATTACATTATCATTTATAATCACGTTTTCTCTTTCCTGCTCTCTCGCTCTCCACGGATATATTTTCACAGACGGACAGGTTTCCTCCACTTGCATGCTTCCTTCGCACGTGGTACCTTGCGGTAGTAGCGTTCTTACAATTCGGTGACAGTTGTCAACATTTTTCAAAATATATTGGGTGTACAACTTTGCTTCCGCCGTTTTTTTCAGAAATTCGAGGCTTTATTGTAAACAACTAGTTATACATTTATGATTCAAAGTATTGTCCATCGCTGGCCACTACTTTCTCCCATCTTTCGGGCAGCATACGAATCCCGCGTTGAAAAAACTGGTCATCTTTTGAATCGATCCACGAATCGATCCAATTTTCTACTTCTTCATAAGACTGGAAGTGCTGGTAAGCCAGGCCGTGTGCCATTGATCGAAACAAGTGATGGTCCGAGAGAGCAACGTCTGGAGAATACAGCGGGTGGGGTAGAACTTCCCATTTCAAAGTTTCCAAGTATGTCTTGACTACTTTCGTAACATGGGGTCGAGCATTGTCATGCTGTAAAATCACTTTATCATGTCTCTCGTTGTATTGCGGCCGTTTGTCTTTCAATGCTCGGCTCAAACGCATTAATTGCATTCGATAACGATCGTCTGTAATTGTTTCAGTAGGTTTTAACAACTCATAATACACTACGCCGAGTTGGTCCCATAAAATACTGAGCATGACCTTGGAACCGTGAATATTCGGTTTGACCGTCAACGTGGACGCATAGCCGGAATATTCCCATGATTTTCTGCGCTTGGGACTATCGTAGTGAACCCATTCTTCGTCCCCAGTTACAATGCGATGCAGAAATCCCTTCCGTCTTTGCCTTGTAAGCAGCTGTTCACAAACACACAAACGCCGTTCAACATTTCTCGGCTTCAACTCGTACGGCACCCAATTTCCTTGTTTCTGAATCATTCCCATGACTCTCAGGCGTTTTAAAATGGCTTTTTGCGTCACTCACAATGACCCTGCCAATTCTTGTTGCGTTTGACACGAGTCTTGATCAAGTAATGCCTCTAATTCTGCATCTTCGAAAACCTTCTCTCTTCCACCGCTATGCTGGTCTTTGGCGTTAAAATCGCTGTTCTTGGAGCGTTGAAACCACTTTTAGCACGTTCTTTTACTAATAGCGGCCTCACCATAGGTATTTGAGAGCATTCGATCAGCCGCAGTCGCAGATTTCTTCATATTAAAGCAGAAAATTAAAACTTCCCGCAAATGACGAGAATTTGGCTCGTCAGCTGACATGTTTAATCGAGAATAACTTTATGATGCAGACACAAATCGACTAATATTTCGATGGCGTTATGTTTACAAACACCTAAGCTTATTGTATGACATCTATAATCTATTTATTTTAACTACCACTTACCGCTACAGCCATCTATTGCAAAACGGCGGAAGCAAAGTTGTACACCCAATACATATTTTTCAAAAAAGTGAGCGTACGTACGTACGTGTGCGTGTGTCCGCACGCGTGTGTTTTCCTGTATGTATAGAAATACGGAGACAAAAAATGAATAGTACGAAAAAAAATATTAATTACAAACAGATAGATATTTTTTTTATCTACTTTATTAATATTATAAGAAAAATCTTTTAGTATATTTATTACATTATTCAAAAGAGTACATATTACTCTTCTATATATCCAAATTCTATTTAACTATTACCAAAATATTGTAAATGAATGTTTCTAATTTGATATTACTTCATTAAATTTTTCAAAAAATTTTCTTTTTTAAATAAAAATTTAGTCTCTGTCTGTATAATCAACATGTCTACGTTTGATTGCAAAAATATTGTAAATCTAATGAGACAAGCCTACCTGTTTGTAGCATTGAAATCATAAAATCAAAAGGAGATTATCAAGTGGTTAAATTATAGCAATAGAGATCTAAGATTACTGAGACAATTTCTTCATAAAACAATATCACTGCTGTTGAAAAAGCGCGCATAAATTTTTCATATCAGCAATTGCGTTACTGTAAGGTGTGCATTAAAAATCCAAGTATTTGTTGAAAAGTGGTCAAGGTGTGCGAAGAAAGCGCAGTGATCTTCATACATAGGCTTTGTATCTTTGTAGCACCACGATCTTCGTTATTTTCTGCATTATCGCAATTTACAGTAAGCCTTAGTCAATAGTTTAAAAATCATAAAAATTTATAGTTTTAAAATTTAAATAAAAATTGAGGAAGAAGTACATAGATTTAAATACCAGCATGAAAATAAAGACAATAAATAAATTTGAGAAGAATCTGTATAAGCTAATGAACAATGTAGTCTTTAGAAAAACAAAGGAGAATGTCAGAAAGCGAAATGATATTAGAATAGTTACTAAATGGGAAGGTCTTTATGATGCTGAAGCTCTAAAAACACAGCCAAATTTTCACAATCAGTTTTAAACAAAAATTTAATGATTGTACAATTTACAAAAACTGAGATTTACATGAATAAACCAATTTTTCCAACTTTTGACTTCAAAACTTCTATAACATTTAAGTCCCACTATGATTATACAAAAAAACAATTTGGTGAAAAATTTAAACTCCTTTACACCGACACGGACAGTTTAATTTATGAAGTTTCGAATATAGATATTTATGAAATTATAAAACATGATATTCATAATTTCGATATTTTGGACTATCTAACTAATAACATTTTTAATATAGATAGTTGGTTTAATGAAAGATGAGTGTAATAGACACATTATAACAGAATTTGTCGGTTTACGAAGTAAGATGTACACCAGAATTGATGAAAAAGTTGAAGTAAAAAAAGATGGAAAAACAAGCTGTGCTAAAGGCAACTATTTTTAACGATTATACACAATGTTTAAAAAATATATCTGTAAAATTTAGAGAACACAATATAATACAAGATCTAGATATAATCTAGACAGCACAATACTAAATATACTGAATATACTGTATATACTGGAAACAAACAAAATAAATAGCTTTAAGTCCCTATGATAAAAGATATTTAATACCCGGAGAAACAGATACACTGCTATAGGGACACTATAAAACTTTGCTAATTTATGATAATGATTAATAAATTGGAACTTATGAAATATTTAATAAAAAAAAATTACCTAATCTGTCTTATCAATACATAAATTAATTAACCCATGAACTCCCAAATGCAAGGAAATTTTTCACCAACTTTGATGTGTTACCAAACTAATTTAAAATCAATATTTTTTAATGAAACTTCATTGTCGACTATTTTTTGGGTTGCTCTTTCGAATTCCGAGGTCAAAATTGGTCTATTTCATCAGGGAAATTTAATATGGCGTCTTTTTTCCGAGAAAGCACGAAAATATTCGTGTTTTTTTTTGTTTGAAAGGTCGATTTCATATCCAGATTTTCAAGTAATCTTCAATGTTACTGCATAAATAGTGCAAATGGATCTTGCACTATAAGATAGAGCTCATATGAAATCTCGAAATTCAAAATAGCATCCTCAAAATGGCGAATATTTACGAAAAACTGGAAAAACATTTCTTTTTTTTGAGTACGCCAATAAAAAAGTTTCTTTTTTCACAAGTTTTGAAATTTGAACGTTAAATTATCATTATTTATCTGTTTTTTTGTAGTAATCTTGAAATTCAAGATGGCAGATTTAAAATGGCGAACAAGGAAATTTTTAAAAAGCACATGTTTCGCTCTATAACTATGTATCGTGGGGTTTTTGGAGTCGCTAAACACAAAAATAAAGTTAAATTTTTATTTAGCAGTATCCAAAATGGCGGATTCAAAATGGTGGACACGAACATTTTTTAAAAGCTCATATTTCGATCTGAAACTATGTACCGTGGGGTTTTTGGGATTGTTGAACACGAAAATGAGCTTAAATTTTTATCTTTCCAGTATCCAAGATGGAGGATCCATCCAAAATGACGGATAAGCAAAATTTTTAAAAGTTCATATTATGCTCTTAATTTATTCACTCGGGGGTTTTCGGGGTTGCTAAACACAATAATATCGCTCAATTTTTACTTTTTAGAATGCAGGGTGGTAAATTTGAAATGGCGGTTAAAAAAAATTTCGAAAGCTTATATTTGTTTGTTTGATTTAGTAAAGCAATTGGTTGTGTATGAAAATAATTCATCATTTAGCCGTTAATCTGTAACGTTGCCCAACCTTCATTACGTGGCGGTAGATGAATACGAGATTTTTTTTTGTATTTATAATAAATTTTTTTATTTTTTTCTCCGATTTTCTATAAATTTTTCATTTTTTTTTTTTTTTTTTTGATTTTTAATGAATTTTTCATTTCTTTTTAATTTTGAGTAAATGTTGTCATTTTCTATTTATTTTTTATATCTTAAATTTTTTTGTATTTTTAAATATTTTTTAAATAATTTTTAATTGCATTTTCAATTATCTTCTTTGTGCGTTTGAACAAAACACGGGTTGCATATATGTGTTTGGCAACCGTTACAATATTTACTTGTTCTCACCGAGCAATTACTTGAGGAACAAGTTTTTTGTAATTTTGAGGTGGAGAGTTCATGTTTGGTTTTACGCATTGATCTTGCTTTATCCGTGTAATCTTTAGCAATAATCAGCGCAAACTCTCTAGTCTCGACTTTTTTTCTATCACTTTTAGCTGATATTATAAATTACAACAGCATTTGTCATTGCACTTTGTATCAAGCGAACAAAAATGACTTATGTCCATTTCTTCGATCGGATACATGGTAATAAATTATTACAATGCATATCATGGAGATCTATTCCCCCCATATATTTGTTATAAATACTAAAAACTTTTGGAAATAATAATGGGACTTTATCATGTGCTTGAGAGCAATATCTTTTAACAGCCGTCAGAGGTGATTCACCTGCAACCGTAGATGCTATTGAAACGGGCTTTGAGTCCATGACCGTTATATAATTTATCCAACTATTTGTATCATTTTTAACAGCGTGAGTACCTCGAACAGCCTTATATCGATGTTATTTTTTCCTGAAACTCTGTTATTACGAATGGTACCTGTTGATCGCAAGCCCAATTTTTTAAAATGTAGTATTAGGCCAAAACTGGTAAAAAAGTTGTCAAAATAGATGTGGTGGAAACCCCGCTTTAGAAAAACAGCACCTCGGAAAAAATTGTCCAACAAATTCATAAAAACTTTAGAGCTTAAAGCGCACTTTGATAAAACTAAGCCAATCGCAGACTTTTTCCCACAGTAAATATCGAAGTCCAACAAATACCCATTAGAGGTACACAATGCCCACAATTTTATGTCCCATCTTATCGGCTTTTCTCTTATAAATTGTTTCAATACCATTTGAGCAAACTATTTCACCATCATTTCATCTATTATCATTGATAGTGCAGTTCGAAAGTATCCAAATCTCTTTATATTTATCCGAAATAAATTTATAATATGACGCACTCGCCAAGCTCTATCTTCTGGATTTTTATCTGATGATTTAGAATACTCTATTTTAGATTTAATTTTTTGAAACTTATTACGAGAAATAGTAGATGAAACAACTTCACTGGATAAATATGGATCAGAAGACCAATAATCGTTTTGCGATTTTCGTTTATTGAAAGAAGAAAAAATGATAATACCAATAAAAGCATTGAGTAAACGCACAGAAAGCTGGAGTCCATTTTCTGCGGCAGCATCGATAATATATTTTTTTATCGTGGCACAAAAAAACAATTCAAAAAGTTGAATAGAAGTGCTATTTACAATCGCCGCCTTCTCTTTTTCACTCAAGAGTAAAGATTCTGAAGCTTCCTCCGAGTAAATATGTTCACCATTAACCCATCTGTACGTATGATTTGCTTCTAATTTTGACTGGTTCTCTGTATGATTTTCCAAAACTGTCTCATACGAGTTTTTGTAATATATATGATCAGATTCATCTGCTTCATTATCAGCTTCAGAATCATCGTTATGAGATTGATCAGAAGCATCCTCAAAATCATTGTCAGATTTATCAGGGGTATCCTTAAAATCATCACCAGATTCATCGGATGTACCAGAATAATTTGGATCAGGAATTGTAACTATTGTACGGTAGCGATCGTTCGAATCATCAACTTCACATTGCTGATTTGTTTTCGATTGCTTTGAAGAAACCTCAGATTGATCATTACTGTTAACGATAGAAGGATATATGAAAAAGTTTTAAAATAAAATAAAATAAAAATAATATTTTACAATTTTATGTATAAAGTTAGTAAATGACGGGGATGAAGTCATTGCCTTATATGGCAAAAAACCGTTGAAACGCGGAAGTACATGCGGAAGTAAAACACGGAAGTAAAACGCGGAAGTAAAACGCAGAAGTGCAAACGCGGAAATACAAGTCTTAGCCGAGGAATGCGGAAGTAGGCATAAGCTAAGCATAGATAAAATGCGAATAATATTTTTTGTATTTAATAAAATAAAATATTTATTTTTTAAAATAAATGAAAATTGAGAAAATTTGATTATATTATGATGTAAGAATTTGTATAAAATCATGATTTTAATTATAATCGGCCACGGGGAAGGAGGAAAGGCAAATACGCACTTAATTTTGAATGTTTTTGTATAAAAATAATATGATTTATTGCTCCTTGGGGGCGATAAAGTAACACACATATTGTTTATTGTTGCAAATAATTCATTTAAAATTTTCATTAGAAAATATGGCAGTAAGATCTAGGATCTTACGTTTAATTATTATGATTGTAGTTGAGTCAGGATAGGGGTGATTCTCGGATTGTCGAAACGGGTGCTTGCGGGCGACTAGAGTCGGTGTCGAATTATCCGCCATCGCCCTCAGCTCGGGGTAACTCTGTGTTCCCCGAGGCTGTTTGACCCGCCGCGAGGCTTGGCCTCGAGTTATATGGGTCCAGCGGTAAGGAGAAACCGTAAGGTGGAACCGAGTCCGTCAGGGAGCTAGGTATGCAGTGAGCACCCACCCTTCCACAGAAAACTATGAAAATTTGGAAAGAAAATGGTAAATTATATAATAATAGTAAATTATATAATCGTATGATAAAATGTTATGTGTTGCGGTGCCTTGCTTTTAGCCCTTGGTCGAAGCTAATTGGCCGCGAGAAAGATAGAGGGGGAAGTTTCGACTTAGCTCCCCGTGAAGTTATAAAAAGCGCGCGCTTGAGTCGCGCGGCAGCATAGCAGAAAAAGTATAGCATAGCATAGCATTGCATTCTTGCATTGCATCATTGTAACATTACATTGCATTTCAGAATAAGTATTTTTGCATTTTGTATTATTCATTCGCTGCATTTTATATTTTTAAGTTTTGTAACGAAAATAAATGATATACATATATATACGAAAGAAATAAAGTGTGTTTAAATTATTCGCCTAACTACTTGCCCCGATTATTTCATATTTGTGTTTATCTTATATAATTACGATTTTGATTTCTCTTCGGCATATTATTTAGTAATGTTAAAATAAAACGAAAATTACGATAAGACAAAAATAAACTGCCGTGTTTTTTTATTCACCAAAATGAACAATCAAATAATATGTAATACGATTGAAACTACAATCTACAAAACGAAAGCTTATGAAAATTGAAAAAAAAACAAAGCTGCTTATGATTATAAAGCAATACAAGTAAGTTATACACCAATTGCTAAAATATTATGAAGGGAAAAAAATTTGTATACTTTAGAAAAAAAAAACACAGAAAATGTGTCTATTACCGGTTTGATGAAATTTAAAATTGCAGATGAATATATAATTATTATCAATTTTAATCGAATAATTTTTAAAGTATTACAATTTGTATTATTAGAAATTTATATTATCTTAGATATCAAAATTGTAAGACGTTGTCTAAGCAATCATATCCAGTGCATCAAAAGTGGACCTTATAGATACATGATTTTATAAAAATATAATCTTCTCAATTTTAACTCTATAATAATAAATCTACCAATCCGCCGTCTTAGATCGTGACAAAGAAAGCTTTCAAGATATTTTTGTATACAGCAACACCGAAAACCCCACGGTACATAGTTTCAGATAGAAATATGAGCTTTTAAAAAATATTTGTGTCCACCATTTTGAATCCGCCATTTTGGAATCTGCTAAATAAAAATTCAACTTTATTTTTGTGTTCAGCGACCCCGAAACATGTGCTTTTTAAAAATTTCCTTGTCCGCCATTTTGAATCTGCCATCTTGAATTTCAAGATTACTACAAAAAAAAACAGATAAATAACGATAATTTAACGTTCAAATTTGGAAACTTGTGAAAAAAGAAACTTTTTTATTGGCGTACTCAAAAAAAAGAAATGTTTTTCCAGTTTTTCGTAAATATTCGCCATTTTGAGGATGCCATTTTGAATTTCGAGATTTCATATGAGCTATATCTTATAGTGCAAGATCCATTTGCACTATTTATGCAGTAACATTGAAGATTACTTGAAAATCTGGATATGAAATCGACCTTTCAAACAAAAAAAAACACGAATATTTTCGTGCTTTCTCGGAAAAAAGACGCCATATTAAATTTCCCTGATGAAATACACCAATTTTGACCTCGAAATTCGAAACAGCGACCCAAAAAATAGTCGACAATGAAGTTTCATTAAAAAATATTGATTTTAAATTAATTTGGTAACGCGTCAAAGTTGGTGAAAAATTTCCTTGCATTTAGAAGTTCATGGGTTAATAGTAAAAAATAGATTAAATACAAGCTTCAAAATTGTATCCTTCATCTTTCACTAAATTTCCAAATTTTACATCATCATTTTAAATTCATATTAGAAGCATATGAAAAAGCTATCTCCCACTCGAGTGACAATCCTTTATGATATCACGCATGAGAGTTTTTCACACGCTTCAAGTCTGAAAATTGGCTACCGATCTAGCGTGTTCTCTCACTTCTCTCCACTCTACTAAAATAATAGGACCTTAACTCTTTTAGTGCCGAACGACGATATATCGTCGTTTGATACACTTACGAGAAGTGCCAATGACGATATATCATCGCGCACGCATTGGTGTCTTATTATATGCATCACGAGACATATGTACCTCAAAATAATTTTATAAAACGCTAAAATGGTTAAAATTCGATGCAGTACAGTTGAAAAAAATGTTTATTAGATTCAACTTTTTGTTATATCTTATGAATGCATCAGTAAACATCAATGCTAAATTGCTTGTGTAAGCAAAAATAAGGAAATATATATTTTTAGTTTATATAAATATTTATATATTATATTATATATTATATTTTAGATAACAAACTATAAATATTTATAATAATATGTAAATTTTTTTTAATCACGGTATACCAGCTACACAATGCACTTGTTCTGTAGTAGATCTGTCTGATTCTCGCTGTGCGTCATGGAGTTCTCATCTTGTTGCCAGGATCGATATTGGTTATTTTCTTCAAAATTATCGAAAACGAAGTACCTTTATTTAATACCACGCGATCTACATGAAATTAATCAAGCGCTGATAAGTGAAAATACTATTTGTAAAGAAGAAACTTGTTTCTATGTTTTTTATCATAGTTTATATTGCTGTTATTCATATGATTTTCAATAAGTATTGCAATACAATTTGCATCGCATTACTTTCCCATTCTTCCCCAATATGCTGCTTTTTAAATTTTTTAAATATATTTCTTAGTTTGGTTTTATGGACTTTTTCCGAAACTATAGTAAATTCGTTAAATTCGTTCGTTTATCTTCGCTCAGCACTAAAATGGTTAAATAAGTTCTTGCTGATTCTTCAAAGATGGCAATAGCAGTACTCCGTGCATGGAATTTTAAATGGTGACGCACCTGCAAGGAAGTGCTATATCTAACCTTAAATTTCAGTGTATGATAGTTCACTTCAGTGTAAACAAAGTAATATTTCATCGATTCTTAAGATGTCTACTCTTGTGCCAAATGAAGTGTATTTGCGGAGAAATTTATTGCACTATTTTATTAAAAAAAAATCTGCAGCTGAAGCACACAGAATCCTTGTTGAGACTTACGGTGACAATGCTTTGTCGGATACATACAGAGAGTGGTTTCGACGCTTTAAAAATAATGATTTTGAACTTAAGGATAAAAAACGTTCTGGCGCACCGAAAAAATTTGAAGACGAAGAACTGGAGGAATTAATTGATCAAGACCGATGTCAGACGCTAGCAGAACTTAAAAAAATATTACAAGTAGACGAGTCATCAGTTTCAAAACATTTAAAAGTGTTAGGGATGATCCAGAAGCAAGGACATTGGGTGCCGTATGAATTGAGGCCGAGAGACGTCGAACGGCGTTTTCTTACGTGTGAACTACTGCTTCAACGGCAGATAAAAAAGTTTTTTACGCCGTATCGTGACTAGTAATGAAAAGTGGATACACTACGATAATCCGAAGAGTAGAAAATCGTGGGGTAGGCCCGTCCATACATCAACATCGTCCATAAAACCAAATATCCATGTTCAAAGCTTCTTCTCTGCATTTGGTGGAATCAGCAGGGTGTCATTTATTATGAGCGGCTCAAACCGATTGAGACTGTCACAGCAGATCGCTATCGACTATAATTAATACGTTTAAGTCAAGCCCCAAAAGAAGAACGGTCGCTATACGAGCAGAAACACGACAAAGTAATTTTGTTACATGACAACGCTCGGCCTCATGTTGCAAAGTCAGTGAAAACCTATCTGAAAACGCTTCATTGGCAAGTTCTACCCGACCCGCCGTATTCCCCTGACATAGCCCCTTTCGATTTTCACCTATTCCGTTCGATGGCACATGGTCTAGCTAAGCAGCGCTTCCATTCTTATGAAGGTACTAAAGAATAGATCGATTCTTGGATAGCCTCAAAAGCCATAGTATTTTTCCGACGCGGAATTCATATACTGCCAGAAAGATGAGAGAAAGTGATCTCCAGTGATGGGCAATACTTTAAGTGAAATATTTTTGTGCCTTATATTTTAAATAAAGCTTTTATTTAAACAAAAAAAAAAAAAAAAAAAAAAAAAAACAGCGAGAAGTTATTTAAAGTGCTAATACATCCATGCAAATATGTTCTTGCGCAATTCTTCCTGCCACCGTAAACTTTTCAGAGAATGTTCGTGTGTGCGAGTAGCTGACGCAACTTCGAGGCGAGCACAGCATCATATACCCTCGCTCAAACAAGTATATTCCTAATTCAATTTTGTCAACATAATGTGTGCGTTCGCGCGTGTGTGTGTGTTTCAGTATTCTGAAAACAAGAAAACTAGCTTTAATGATAGTAAGTACTTAATATCGGGAGAAACAGATACACTATTGGTGTTCTGGGCCTAATTTAAATGAAAATTGTGCAACACAAAAGTAATACCGCGAAGTTACTTCTTATATATAATTCTATATAAAAAAGTCAAAAAAGTAATCAAAAAAAAAAAAAAAAAAAAAAAATACGTTTTTGATATTTTAATACTATGTGTATACCTGATAAAACAGTTTATTGTAACGTCGGGTTGACGTTCCAAGCGCGTTTTAAGTTAACGCGAACTGCTTTTCGTCTTTATGAGCCTAAGTACTGAAACTCATGGGCTCGGGACGGCGGAGGAGTTAAAGTTGTAAGAATTTTTAGGGATAAAAATGAAATTCGGGACTGGACAACCGTATAGGCCGATGTTGGCCTATATGCTTTCCTGGAAAGGACCTACTAAGTGTTTTTCTTTGGATAGAGATATTTAGCCGATTCTGGCTAATACTATCTCTTTGGAAATGAAAGAAAAAAAATTACCAGTCTTAGATAAACTTACTTTTTATTGAATGCGTGATGCAAAGAATAAGAACGATCTTCTCTCTTTCTTTCTGTCTCTCTGTTGCTGTGGTTGACTTCTCGTCGTCTTCTTCTTCTTATTTATAAAATTAAATAGTCTGTTTGGCGTAGCTGTTTCATAGTGGCTTCCTTGTAGTTTCTTAAGATCTGCTCGTAGTGATTATTCCTCGCTTGCTTGTAGTAGTGTAACTTGTTCCTTAGTAATGTTCCTCGTAGTAATATTTCCGTAGTAATATTTCCGTAATAATGTTTTGCGTAGTACGTGGGTCATCGAGTGCTGCCTGAGGTCTGCTACTTGGTGATCATTTTGTGCCGTATTTAACTGCGTTGGAGAAGCTGCTTAGCAAATTCCTTCTTTGGCCGGGAAATTCGGGGAGAGGCCGAGTTTTTCAGGCCCCCTTTTCTTGGCGGGCTTCTCGGTTAGAGAGAGTGACATTTAGAGAGAGAGATGACCCATTTTTACAGAGTTTTTACATAGGTTTATTATTGGGTGTACAACTTTGCTTCCGCCGTTTTGCAATAGATGGATGTAGTGGTAAGTGGTAGTTGAAATAAATACATCATATATGTCATACAATAAGCTTAGGTATTTGTAAACATAACGCCATCGAAATATTAGTCGATTTATGTCTGCATCATAAAGTTATTCTCGATTAAACATGTCAGCTTACGAGCCAAATTCTCTTCATTTGCGGAAGGTTTTAATTTTCTTCTTTAATATGAAGAAATCTGCGACTGAGGCTCATCGAATGCTCTCAAATACCTATGGTGAGGCCGCTATTAGTGAAAAAACGTGCCGAGAGTGGTTTCAACGCTTCAAGAACGGCGATTTTAACGTCGAAGACCAGCATGGCGGTGGAAGAAAGAAGGTTTTCGAAGATGCAGAATTGGAGGCATTACTTGATCAAGACTCGTGTCAAACGCAACAAGAATTGGCAGGATCATTGGGAGTGACGCAACAAGCCATTTCAAAACGCCTGAAAGTCATGGGAATGATTCAGAAACAAGGAAATTGGGTGCCGTACGAGTTGAAGCCGAGAGATGTTGAACGGCGTTTGTGTGTTTGTGAACAGCTGCTTGCAAGGCAAAGACGGAAGAGATTTCTGCATCGCATTGTGACTGGGGACGAAAAATGGGTTCACTACGATAATCCCAAGCGCAGAAAATCATGGGGATATCCCGGCCATGCTTCCACGTCGACGGCCAAACCGAATATTCATGGTTCCAAGGTCATGCTCAGTATTTGGTGGGACCAGCTCGGCGTAGTGTATTATGAGTTGTTAAAACCGACTGAAACAATCACAGGCGATCGTTATCGAACGCAATTAATGCGTTTGAGCCGAGCATTGAAAGACAAACGGCCGCAATACAACGAGAGACATGATAAAGTGATTTTACAGCATGACAATGCTCGACCCCATGTTGCGAAAGTGGTCAAGACATACTTGGAAACTTTGAAATGGGAAGTCCTACTCCACCCGCCGTATTCTCCAGACGTTGCTCCCTCGGACTATCACTTGCTTCGATCAATGGCACACGGCCTGGCTGACCAGCACTTCCGGTCTTATGAAGAAGTAAAAAATTGGATCGATTCGTGGATCGATTCAAAAGATGACCAGTTTTTTGAACGCGGGATTCGTATGCTGCCCGAAAGATGGGAGAAAGTAGTGGCCAGCGATGGACAATACTTTGAATCATAAATGTATAACCAGTTTTTTACAATAAGGCCTCGAATTTCGGAAAAAAACGGCGGAAGCAAAGTTGTACACCCAATATATACCATAAAATTATGTTAATTTAAATTGTATGATCGTGTGCCTTTTAAGGTTTAACGCATTTTACAACAGAACGAAGTTTTTCGTCGCATTTTACATAATTAGATAAAGAATGAGTATTTAAATAATTAAAAAAAGATTGCTATGAGTGTTTTATTATTACAAAAGAGAAAATAATTGTAGAATGATAGTTTAAATAGTCATTTTTTAGAAGTTATAATTTTTAATTAATGGACTGTTGGAGGAGCACTTAAAAAAAAGTTATTTAATAAATATTTGCTAGTATGATTGTAAATTTATATTGAAATTTCTATTATTAATAATAATTTTGATTACAAAATGTAATTATCAATGCAATTTCTTTTTTACAGTTTTGTTTATAAAATAAAATAATGTAGCTGGTCGCGGACTATTATTCCATTCTAGTGAAATAGTAATAATTAGGATCGTTGAATGGTTAATTTAAATTAATTATTTCTTTTAATTCATTTAATTAATTACTTATTTTTATTTAATTAATTATAAAAAAAAATTATTTTGAGTGTATGACAAGAATTTATGACATTCCAGATGATTGCGCGATGTTCTAAATTACGCTATAAGAAAGACTACCTTGCATGAATTTGTGCGTCGAATGTCAATGAAATTTGTATTGACTGAGTTAGCGATTGAGTTATTTTTTCACTTAGAAGGAAGAATTTTATTTTATTATGACATGTGTGCAATTGTCTGTAAAAATTGCATCGTAGTAAAACTGAGTTTAACGAGAGCGGCTATTCAACTCTTGGTTTAAGCTTAGGTTGAGTTTCCCAATGGTCTATGTCAGTGAAGAGTGCGTCGAGTAGGTTGTGGAGGGGATTATTGTGTTAGTAAAGAACTTTTCGGCTGACAAAACGCAAAAAAAACGGAGGTCATGCACCGACGTTACATTATATTAAATAATCTTTAAATTTTTTGATGCACCTTTAATTTATTTTTAATTTAGAGAGTTAATCGATTTAAAATTCTTTACGTATATATCATATTAATACTCATATAATCTGACTACTTGGTATACTTAAAACGTATGTTTTTATATTTAACTATAAAACAAGTTGATGTAGACAAAGTGAAATAATTTTCAATAAACATCTATATGATGCAACCGAACAATATTCATTTTTTATCATCAATTTATAGATTTTATAACAATCTTCAAATATATTATACGTGAACAAACATATAAATAATTTTTTAATTTATCAAAAACAGTTATAGTTTTTTATAAAATATTTAATGTATCAGGGTGGGGTAAAAAGTTTCCGGCCTGACCTAGAGATGGCGCCAGCATATGAAGTATTTGATTTGTATTCTGTAGGTCGACATCTCTCTAGCTTGTATATAAATGTTTAGTTCGATAGCTATATTAGCGTAAATTTCAGAGCTGATTGAACGAGACGCCTCAATTGCTTGAATGAAAATGAAAAAATCAGAGAAGCGTGCGGTCATCAAGCCATTTTTTAAAGTTAGGTAACAAATGATAGTCGCTGGAGCCTAAATTTGGCGAATATGAGGATTGAGGTAACAATTCGAATTTCAATTCGTTGATTTTAGCCATTGCAATAACCGGCGAATGGGGAGATGCGTTGTCATGGTGAAACAAAATTGTTTTCTTCGCCAACTGAAGTCGTTTATTTTTTATTTTGTTCTTTAAACGTTGCAATAACTCTGCGTAGTATTGACTAGCGATGGTTTTACCCTGCTCCAGGTAATGAATGAAAATAATTCCTTTCTCATCCCAAGGATCAGTTGCTATAACATTATTCGCTGATAAAATTGTTTTCTCCTTTTTTGGGGTTGGTTCACTTAGTTCAATCCATTGCTTCCACTATTGTTTACTTTCAAGAGTGTAGTAGTGAATCCAAATATAATCTACAATTATAAAACGTTGCGAAAATTCGCTAGGGTATCGCTTGTACAGTACGAAATTTTTCATTGAAACAGTTTTCCAGGTGAATTTTTGATCGACCGTTAGCAAACGTTGCATCCACCTGACACAGAGTTTCTTCATTCTCAAATGTTTATGTCAAATATTGCGTAAACGTTCAATTGACATCTTAGTAGCTTCAGCTCTCTCCTTTATTCTTAATCTGCGGTTCTCCATTAACTATTTTATGAATTTTTTTAATCATTTCAGAAGTTGTGATCTCAATAGGGCGTTTTAAGTGTGGTTCGTCAGAACTGCTTATGTGATTTATGGATAAAGCGAGGTTCTTTAGAATTTTTATTGAGTACAAAAACTTTATTAAGTAATACAATAGTTCTTAAATATTACAAGTCATGTAATTGCTCGAGCTAAAGTCAAAGCGCATCTGACTTCTTTACTAAAATCGGTAGATCATGCTTCGCTGCAGTCCCCCACTTATGTCTAATTTGCTGCCTAATTCTCGCCAATGTCCGGCAAGAAACCGCGAAGAAAGGGAGATAAAGAGAGAAAGTGATACACTTATGGTGTGAACCCTCCGAATGCCTCACACGCATACAAACCCAAATTCTGCACAACGATCGCCGCCGCATCGCCTTACTCTCGACCAAAGGACGTGCCGCATCCGGCTTTTCAGCTTCCCCGTGCAACGAGGGACCATCAAAGTGCAATGAAGCAAGACGAGCAAGCTTATTTGGGGTCGAAACACCCTCGGGATGACGATGTCAATGCTAGCTAGGGACTAAAAGTCACAGAGCCGTCGTCGCGACTCCGCGCTATAGAGCTCGGCCGGTGCGCGTGCCTATTGTTACCGACTTCAAACATGCTATACTTTACGCTTAAGTTACCTCTCCCTGTCCACCCCTCCCTTCTACAGTCTCAGTTGTTCGTGCGTACACTTCTATTCGTAACAGTGACCCTTCTTTGATTCAGAAACCCGCTGTTTAATCGTTGAATATAATGAACAAGAGTCTTTCAGCGTGGATTTCAGCTTTTTTTATATTTTTAATGGTGTTAGGTCTTGTAAATAGAAGTATTTGATGACCGCACGCTTTTCTGATTTTTCCATTTTCACGTAAGCAATCGAGGCGCCTTGTTCAATCAACCCTTAAATGTATAAAAACAGAGCGATCAATCTGAAAATTTATGTATTATGCAAGCTAGTGAGCTGTTGGGCTCCGGAATACAAGCCAAACACTTGACCTGTTGGCGCCATCTCTAGGCCAGGCTGGAAACTTTTCACCCCACCTTCGTAATTAAATAATAATGTAAATTAATAAAATAATATTCTGTTAAAACTCAGAAAAAATGTTTTGAAAAATATGAAGAAAAAAAATGAAGAAAAAACCAGTTTTACCCTTATAAAAAATAGGGGATGCTATTCCTGAGCAAAGAAGCAATGCTCACTGGAGCGTCTTTTTTTTTTAAATTTAATGACGTTTGTTATATTGAAAAATTCCATATCGCTTTTGAAATAATAAAAAAAGAATAATTTTTGGGGGTGAACTACAAGGGTGGCTTATAAGTTTAGAATTAATGAATTTGAGGTTTGTGGATTTAGATTTTAAAAGTTTATAATAACATAATAGTGAGAAAAAATTTGCATGTAAATAAATAAAGAGAAAAAAAAATTTACTGTTAATCTCATAACGATCAAGAGCCAAAAGGTAGTAAACCCCGTTACATAAGGGTAGGTTTACCTTTTTATTGACCAAAACAACAGTCTTTTTTGGAATTTTTTTTTCATAGAAGGAAATTAATAAACAATTCAAATTGTTTGCTACTTGTTTAATACAATAAAAAGTACAAAAAAAAGTTTTTTTTACGACAAAATATCGTGACGGTAATTAATGGCGCGCCCCGTAAAGTGACCATCTCCAAAAAAGGTGGCCCGCTGTTGGCCACTCTAGCACCTGCAAAAATGAACGAAATTTAAAAATCAAAAAAGTTTTATAAAATATATGAGTGTAGTCGGCATCTGACCTACAATCATCGCTCAAAATCAAAAATTAAAAAAATGGCGGGCGTTTGGATTTTTTTATTATTGAGTTTTTTTTCACTCTTTAAAGTACTCTAAAAATAAAAATAATGCATGTATCATCTTGATTGTAGTCCACTTTCTGATAAATACTTTAACAATTGAAAAAAAAAAAACGAGGTGATCCATCAAATAGTTCTTTAGTAATCGTGGCCAACAGTTCGAAAAACGTGGTTTCGAGAAAAACGCGTTTAAAGATTTGATTAACGATTAATCTGTGTTAACGTCGGTCTCTTTTTTGTTCCATAGCTTTAAAAAAAATATATATACGACCAAACGGTTTTGGGAATATATTCTACACGTAATTAACTACAAAAAAATGTAAAAAAAGAAAAATCGATTTTTTGGTTCAGAAAAAGGTAATACTCCCCATAAGGGAGCTATATTTACGTTTTTCATTTATTTTTTAGATAAAATTCTTTCTAATAAAAGTATTCAAGTTAAATTCAAAAGTTAATTAGTAAATAATCATCTATATCACAGTATAATAGTAAAATCACTTCAAATGTAAAACGCTTCCAGAAAAAATTTTTGTCTAAAAACCCCGGAACACGTCAACATAATTTTTATATTTTCTACATAACAGTGCCATTTATAACCTAATCCAGCTGATTTAATAAATTTTATACGCAAAGAGAAGCATAAAAATTGCACATTTATACATAAAAAAATAGGGATTGCAACCCTTTAGCAAAAAAGTTATGTCTATAGAAGCGCCCTTACATAAGAAATAATTTGCCGTTGGTTTTATTTGAAAACTCCTAAAACTTTTTGAGATATTAAAAAAAAACTTTTTAGGGGTGAACTTTAAGGGTGATTTTCACCTCTTAAATCAACGAATTAGCACTTATGAAAAAAACATTTTTTCAATATTTTATTGAATACTACAAAATATTAAAAATAAAAGAAATCGGTGAGGTACACCTTGGGTAGTTACCTTGTTAGTATTATACACAGTGTGTCCCATGGAAAACGGAACTTTTTCAAAACATTGATTTATATTGGCGCCACCTATTGTTGGATGTTAGCAATGGAAAGGTCCATTCTTAACTGACATCCTGTCAAAATTGTATGACATTTGGTTCAATGGAAACCAAAATATCGCGCTCAAAGTGACAGTGTGTTTGTGGCATCGGTCGAAAAATGAACTTCGAACAAAGAGCAAATATTAAGTTCTGTTTTAAACTCAGTAAATCCTTTATTGAGACGCATAATTTGCTGAAACAAGTTTATGGCGATAATTGTCTATCCCGTACCAGAGTGTATGAGTGGTATAAGCGGTTCCAGGAAGGTCGTGAAGACATTCAGGACGACGAACATCCAGGTCCTTCGAATACCGTGGTTACTCAAAGTACAGTCTGTCAAGTAAGAGCGTGGTCGTGTTAATGTATAAAAAAATTTATTTGATGAAACTTTCATATTTATATATACATTGTACACATTACAAACAATGATGCAATTCGGTCAAGAATGTATCTAGTCACCACCGGCGTCGATAATTGTCTGGCATCTCCGAGGCATGCTTTCTACTAATTTGACGGCGTATTCTAGTGGCAAGGATCTCCAGATCCGACGAATTTCGTAAGACAACTGCTTCAAAGTGTATGTGCGTCTTCCACGAAGCTTCCGTTTATTATATGCCCACACATTTTCAATAGGGTTTGCATCGGGCGACTGCGACGGCCAATCCAATGTAACGATGCCAGATTGAGTCTTCCACTGAGTACAGAGCTTGCTGCGGTGTTTAGGATCGTTGTCCTCCTGCAGAATCCAATCTTCATTTTTTGTGATGAACCATCGTTTGGCAGATGGCAGTAAAGCCTTTTTGTAGATTTTAATCATTTTCTCGGCATTTAGGTTGTCAGTAAAGAGGTGCAAAGCGCCGAATCCCTGCTTTGAGAATCAGCCCCAAAGATGCACCTTTATTCCATGTTTTACGGTCCGCTAAATCAGCCTATTGGTGAAAGTTGACCAGGCTCGCGTGAGGACAGAACGTGCTCATATAGAACATTCATCAGTATAAATGACATTTTCAAAATCTCTATCAATATTCTCATGCGCCCAAGCGAGTCGCTTTGTCACATGTTTTTCAGTCAACAGAGGCTTCTTCATTGTGTTCCGCTATTTTAGATGATGAGTACGAAGATGGGTTCGGATAGTTTCGTAGGATATATCTAAACCTTTTGCCATTAATTCTGCTTGTCCTTGCCGCAGTGTTAAAGCAGGATTCCGCGAAAACAGATTCACTATTCTTTTTTCATCTTTTTTGTTCACTTTTCCTATCGAGCCACGTTCTGGTAAATCATCGACATTTTTAGCCACTTTATATCGCTGTATCCACTTCTGTACAAATGCCTTCGACTTTCTCATATATTTAGCAGCCGCTGATTGCGACATTTTGGGACCTTTCGGGTAGATGCAAAGGAACACAGCCTCGTAGCGCGACGTGTACTTAGCACTCATGGCGTTTAACGTGATTCTCTTTCAAAAGATCAACGACAACTAAATCTTTGTTGACAATGCATCAAGAACAAAGCTTCTTTCTATCGGCTCGCAAAAAAATTAAAGCAAAATCTTTTATTACCTGTCGGTGAAGTCGACCACGCTCTTACTTGACAGACTGTAACATTGAAAAAGTGCGTGAATTTATAAAAAATGAGCCAAAATCTTCATTGCGATACATGGAAATGGAATTGAATATGTCTAAAAATTCAATTCATCGCATTTTGACCGATCATTTGAATCTACGGAAGGTGTGTGCACGTTTTGTTCCACACAAATTGGCCGACTACGAAAAATTGCTCCGAATTCAACATTGTAAGGATTTGATTAAAGGGTCAAAAAAGGACCCAAACTTGAAATATTTAAATGTGACTGGTGACGAGACATAATGTTTTCAATATGATCCCGAAACCAAGCGTCAAAGTGCTGAATGGAAGCACCCAACCGAGCCTAATCCGAAAAAAAGTCGTCTTGAAAAGTCAAAAGTGAAGACAATGTTGATTTGTTTCTATGATTCGAAGGGTATTATTTATCGTGAATTCGTTTCACCTGGTCAAACGATTACTGCTGTGTTTTATCTTGGTGTTATGAAGCGTTTGCTCAGCCGTATTTGTCGTGTGCGGCCACAATACCGTGAAAAAGGGAGCTGGCGTTTGTTGCATGATAATGCCCCGTCTCATCGATCGAACTTGATCACGGATTTTTTGATCAAAAATTCCATTTTAACTATCAACTATTCACCGTACTCGCCGGATTTGGCTCCGTGCGACTCCTACTTGTTCTCCAAATTGCACTTGCCTATGAAAGGAAAACGTTATGTCGACGTAGAGGCCATCCAAAGAGCGACAACCGACATACTAAAGTCGATGGATAAAAATGATCTTAAAAACTCATTCGATATGTTGATTGATCGTGCGAAACGTTGTATTGATGCGGAAGGAGACTATTTTAAATAAAATAAATGAGATTTGCCGGAATATTGAGTTTTTGTCTTTATTTTGAAAAAGTTTCGTTTTCCATGGAACACACTGTGTATACTGAATGTCTCATTTTAAAAAATACGCACACATATCTTTGAACTGAATAAAATAGGCAAAAACACTTGCGAATAACTATGGATGAATTACTGACTTTGCTCGAAGAGGTTGACTCAATACCAGAAACAGAATGCGGCTGCTACAAAATGGTGCATCTCCTCATTTTAGTTCATACTTAAGAACCTATCTCAATCAGAGATTTAATAATCGGTGGATAGGTAGAAGAGATCTTGTAGTGCAGCCTCCTCTGACACCAGATCTGACCTCGCTAGATGTTCATTTATATAGCTTCTTGAAGAAAGTATACCGAAATCGACCCACTACAAGAAATGATATGATAATGAGAATCTGTAATGAGTGTCAAAATATTTCACGTGGTGCACTATTAACAGTTACTAGTTCTCAGAAACGAAGAAATCGCTGTTCACGAGTTTATGAAGCAATTTTTGAACATCATTGAGTAATAATCTCTAATCTTCCCTTGACGAGCCGAATTCTTTAGTGATTTTACCTTGACTGGCTGAATCCTTCTCTAATCTTGCCTCAACTGGCCGAGCCCTTCAGTGATCTTGCTTTAACCGATCGAGTTCTTCCGTGGTCTTGCCTTGACTGGCTTTTTCTATATTGAGACTTACCTTCTAAAAAATGAAATTAATCTTGAAATGTCCTGGAAGGTCATGGTCAAGCTTACCGTTTGGTGTATTTCTTTACATCTTCTGTCCGAAATTCTTCTATAGAAAACTCTAATTTCGAGACTTTTGGGTTTATCGATTATAATGATCTTGTAGGTCATGATTTAAGTTCTGGATAATGTCATATTCAAGGTGATATTCTCCTAGGTTCTCATTTAAAAAAATTAGCTTTACCTTGAAATGACCTGTATGATCAAGGTCAAGATCATAGCCAAGGTCACCATGAGTCGTCTTCTTTAGAGCCCTACAACTTTAATTGAAAAAATTTCTCTCTCCCGCCCTTCAGTTTAAAAAAGTTTGAGTGTATTTTTTAAAATGGGACATCTGGTATAATATTTTTTCTTATTTAGATAAAATTAATACTTGAGCGCAGTGAATTTACGACTGCGCAATAAAATAAATGATGAAAAAAAAAACGAGTTAAAAGTGAAATCATTTTGAATTTTTTATTTAAAAATGAATATAATAAAATAAATATGTGAGTTAATATAAGTCAGACTAATAATTTATAAAAGGAAATGTTATTATATTAAATAAAAAATTTTATTTTTTTTTATTGTGTATTATTTCATTATAATTTAAAACAAATTACTACTGTTTATTGGATAATAAAACCAAAATGTAGTTAAGACAATGTTCGAAAATAGTTTATGGTATAAAAAACATTATTTATCGGAAATTCAAAATAATAATCAAGTTTACTACTGTTAAGTAGCAGATTCAATTACAGTACATAACTTTTATAGTATAATACGAATTACTACTTTCTACTGATTAATTTAACTAAAATGTGATATCAAGATGACATTCAAAAAAAGTACACGGAATTAATAATAGTTATTACAAACTTAAAATAATAGTCAAGTTTACTTCCGCTAAAGTAGTAGATTTAACTAAAAAAGAGAAAAAACTGATAGCTTTAACTCAGAAAAAATATTTAAAAACACCGTAACTATTTTTTAAGGTTATAAATAAAAATTATTTTAATTATTAGGACCTTGAATCAATTCTCGCTGTTGTTTTTACAAAATAGAAGCTTTATTTGAAATATAAGGCACAATAACATTTCACTCAAAGTATTGCCTATCACTAGAGACCACTTTCTTCCATCTTTTTGTATATGAATTCAGTATATTTATCAGTGTATTCATCAGTATATAAATTCCGCGTCGGAAAAACGATATCTCTTTTGAGGCTATTCAAGAATCGATTCATTCTTTGATTAGTATGTATCTTCGTAAGAATGGAAGCGCTGCTCAGTCAGACCATGAGCCATCGAACGAAATAAGTGAAAATCAGAAGGGGTTATGTCAGATGAATACGGGGGGTGGGGTAGAACTTCCCATTTAAGCGTTTCCAGGTAGGTATTCACTAGTTTTGCTACATCGTTGTTATGTAACAAAATCATTTTGTCGTGTCTCTGCTCGTATAGCGGCCGTTTTTCTTTTGGGGCTCGACTTAAACGCATTAATTATAGTCGATAGTGATCTTCCGTGACAGTCTCATTCGGTTTGAGCAGCTCATAATAAATGACACCCTGCTGATTTTACCAAATGCAGAGAAGAAGTTCGAACATGGATATTTGGTTTTGCGGACGATGTTGATGCATGGTCAGGCTTACCCCACAATTTTCTACGCTTTGGATTATCGTAGTGTATCCACTTTTCATCACTAGTCACGATACGGTGTAAAAAACCTTTTTATCTGCTGTTGAAGCAGTAGTTCACACGTGAGAAAACGATGTTCGACGTCTCTCGGCTTCAATTCATACGGCACCCAATGTCTTTGCTTCTGGATCATTTCTAACACTTTTAAACATTTTGAAACTGATGACTCATCTACTTGTAATATTTTTTCAAGTTCTGCTAGCGTCTGACATCGGTCTTGATCAATTAATGTCTCCAGTTCTTCGCCATTCTCTGCATGTCGTATCCGACAAAGCATTGTCACCGTAAGTCTCAACAAGGATTCTGTGTGCTTCAGCTGCAGATTTTTTTTTTAATAAAATAGTGCAATAAATTTCTCCGCAAATACACTTCATTTGGCACAAGAGTAGACATCTTAAGAATCGATGAAATATTACTTTGTTTACACTGAAGTGAACTATCATACACTGAAATTTAAGGTTAGATATAGCACTTCCTTGCAGGTGCGTCACCATTCAAAATTCCATGCACGGAGTACTGCTATTGCCATCTTTGAAGAAATAGCGAGAACTTATTCAAGGTCCTAATATATTGGCAACTGAAGATAGTAGAGTCAACTATTTATAAGTTAAATAAACTAGTTAATAGTTAAGGGTACACGGCTGAACAGCTTAATTTCGCGGCGCGCGACTGACCTTGTTTACTACGGCTTGCACAATCGGCTGATACCGTATTGGCAAAGGGGTTAAGACAAGATCTGACAGAGACCCAGCCAGTTAAAGCAAGACCAAGCAGAAAACCGACTAGTTAAGGCAAGACCAAGCGAAGACCGGGCCAGTTAAGGAAAGATCAAGCAGAGATCCGGTCAGTTTAGACAAGATCGGACAGAGACCTAGCCAATTAAGGCAAGACTAAACAGAGACCCCGCCAGTTAAGGCAAGATCATCCATCAATGTAAGCTGTATTTTCAGCTGAGGTGGGATAAAAAGAGGCAAAAGATGTTCAAAAGTTGCTCCATTTTCTCGAATATACAAGTTGACTCGTTTTCAGAAACGCGATATCGTTTTTAATAACACATTTCGCGGTATGGTGTTACGTGCATTCTGAATCCTAACCTTCATATATTCTTTTATCATTGGTCTGGTTCTATAGACCTCATTTTTTATGAAGCCCCATTAATAGAAGTCGAGCGATGTAAGGTCTGGTGACCTAGGTGGCTATTCTACGGAACCTCCAATACCTATCCATCGATTCTTGAATCTTTCATTTAAATAATTTCTTACAATGATTATCCAATGTAGAGAAGCACCGTCTTGTTATAGCCATAATCAATTTCTCGTATTGAGGTCAACTTGTTTAAGCAGAACTGGGAGTTCATCCCTTATTAACTGCAAATAAGTTTGTCCGTCAACGTTGCCTTCAAAAAAGTAAGGGCCAATCGAATAACCATTAACGATTCCGCACCATACATTTAAACTCCAGCAATGTTGATGGTCAATCTTTCGCATCCAGTGTAGGTTAACTGGAAACCAAAAGTGACAATTATGGTGATTTAAGATATTTTTACGCCAGTACTTTGAAATGTAGCCTTATCGCTGAACATAACATATTTGAAAAGATTATCATCATTATTGACCTGCTGCGTCACCTATTGACAAAAAATAAGTCGTCTTTGATAATCCTCAACCGATAAACCTTGGTTCAAAGATATATCATACGGATAGTACTTTACATTTTTTAGATATCTGCTGGCTGTTGATTTTGTTACACCAAGCTCTCGTTTAATTTGACGTAAACTTATCTGAGGATCCAGGTGCACCATAGCTAGTATCGCAATCATTTGAAGATCATTAGCATAATCTTATGTTAACATGGACCTCCTTTTACGAGCAAACTTATCTTATCGGCTACGCAACTCAATATTACGAATAACAGTGTCATTAGGATGACGTCTTTCGAAGAATCTAGCAGCATACAAAATTGAAGCTTGAACGTAGTTTCGTCAACATTCTCCTAACACACGAAGAATATCGGCAATATCATTAGCTGTGTAGTCAAGCATAATGAGGAAATGTCGAAATAGAAAATAAAACTTAAATTAAAAAAACAAATTTAATTTAAAAAATGAACAAAAAAATTAATTATTTCTTTGATTAAATAACGAATTTTTTTGAGAATAAGAGAATTTGAAGAAACTCAAAATTTCTCAAAATGATGCCTCAATTTCACATTTAAATAAACTTGCAATAAATGACCAGTTGATTCAAATTAGTAATAACTTTAGAAACCATTATATAATCACTATTATTCAGAAACCACTATATGGCAACCAAATTCACAATCAAGAAACTAACCAAAAAATAATTCATTCACGTTTCCAGAATTATTATACTAAACTATGTTATTCATTGAAGGTGATCGCTGACTATCAGAATGTTAAATCAAGGCAAAAATAATACAAAATTCAAGATTATCAAACTTCTCTTATTATTAGAAAAAAATCTTTGTTTATTCAGAAAATTAATATTAGCTGTAAAAATATTATTTTCTGTAAGTCTAATTTTGTTTGAGTTAATTTATAATGAAAATTAATATAAAAACATTCGTTACTTTTTCATTTTTAATTTTTTTTATTATGCGTAACTAAAATAAGGGGACCGTCATTATTTGTCTACTGTTAGAAAAATTCTAACGGAATTACTAATCAAAATTAGGATTAGAAGTTTAAGTTCCCTTTTAAAAAAATGTAACGACCTTCAAATAGCTTTCAAGGTGATGGTCAAGGTCATGGTCAATGTCGTGGTAAAAGATATCCCATCTAAGTTTTTCGCCTATTTTCATTTCCATGACCAAAGGCAGAGACTTTCCTTTGCAAAAATGAATTAGATCTCGAAATGACCATGAAGGTTATGGTCAAGGTCATAACTATTTGGACGTTTAATTTTCTGCTCTTTCCTTTTCCAGGGTCAAAGGTAAGGCTTTCCATTTAAAATATTAAATTGACCTTCAGATGACCTTGAAGGTGATATTCAAAGCCATAAGGTCATATTAGGACGTAAAATTTTCTGCTCTTTCGTTTTTTTGGGATCAAAAGTAAGATTTTCTATTAAAAAAAAAAAACCAACTTGACCTTCAAATAACCTTAAAGATCATATTTAAGGTCATGGTCAAGGTCACAGTTAGACGTCTCCTTTAAACTCTAACAATTTTTGTCTGAAAACTTTTTTCTTAAAACTTTTAGTTTTAGAGATATATGCATCCGTTTTTTTAAAATGGGACACCCAGTATACGAGGTCTGGCTATTAAATAACGAGACTGCGCGCCTAAAGGGCGCCGTAGAGGGGTGGGGAAAAAAACGAGTAGTGCGTTGGGTATCTAGATATCTTGTCTATACACGTACTAAAACACGTTCTCGTCTCTATTATTGTATTTGTGCAGTAGCGGTTTGAAACGAACGTGTTTTTTTCTCGTGCCGAAAACCATGTGTGACGAAAAACAGGAGCAACGTATCAATCTCAAATTTCTCGTTAAATTGGAAAAAACTCCGACTGAGTGCTGTAAATTGTTGCAAGAGGCCTATGAGGACAATTCTCTATCTCGTGCGCGTGTTTTTGAGTGGTGTAAGCGCTTCAGTGAGGGCCGAGTGAGCACTGAAAATGACCAACACCCAGGTCGCCCTGTCACTGTTTCAACTCCGGAAACAGTGACCAAAATCAACCAAATTGTACGTGCAGATCGTCGAATGAGCATCCGGATGATTGCCAAGGCTGTAAACGCCGATGAAGAAACGGTTAGACAAATTTTACACGAGGAATTACACATGACAAAAGTCAGTGCGAAGTTGGTGCCAAAAAACTTGACTCCCGACCAAAAGCTCTTGCGTCAACAGGTCTGCTCAGATTTTCTTGAAAGGTTAAAAAAAGATTCCGGACTGATGAAAAACATTATTACTTGCGACGAAACGTAGATTTTTCAATACGATGTTGAAACAAAGCGGCAATCGATGCATTGGAAGACGCCTGAATCGCCCAGAATCAAAAAAGCAAGGATGTCCAAATCAAAATTCAAGGCAATGTTGATCGTTTTTTTCGACATTAACGGTATCGTGATGACTGAATGGGTTCCAGAGGGTTAGACTGTTAACCAGACTTACTATTCGTCAGTTTTGGCAACACTGCGAGAACAAGTTCGTAAGAAACGGCCCGAGTTGTGAAAGAACAACTCGTGGATTTTGCACCAGGACAACGCACCTGCCCATAACGCGCTATCTGTGAAGCAGTATTTGGCCGGTAAGCGCACTCCAGTGCTCGAACACGCGCCGTACTCGCCAGATTTGGCACCGTGCGACTTTTTTTGTTTCCGAAGATAAAATCTGCTTTGAAAGGGACCCGATTTAAGTCGATGGAAGCGGTAAAGCAAAAAACGGCAGAGCTCCTAAAGGCCCTCACCAAAGAAGACTTCTAGCACTGCATTGATCAATGGAAAAAACGTATGGAAAGGTGTGTGGCGAGGGAAGGGGAGTATATTAAAGAGTAGCATTCGAATGTAGAATAATTTTTATAATAAAACCCTTTTTTGTAACCAGTCTCGTTATTTAATAGCCAGACCTCGTATACCGATGCATTAGAGCGAAGATTGGACTTATAGCCTACTTGTATTTTATTGCGTAGCAAGAAAAATGGAATTTATCATTTTAATAAATTTTAAATATATTATTGTCAAGGGCTACGATTCACATCACATCCCTAACGATGTAATAGAAACAAAATTATCTACTTGATTTTCTTTGACTATGCGTTTTAGAAAAACATATCTTATAAATACCAGTATTAAAACAGAATCGGTTTATTTGATGAAAGTGCATATACAATAAAAGAGACTTATGGTATACGTTTGAATAAGATATCGCATAATGCTGCATCGCAGTGTTCTCTTGTAAATCATTCATGATGCGTTGATTATATCGTCTAGGATATCATTCACGAATTCGGGTCGTTTATGTAAGTTTTAACTTTTATTTAATATATCCTACAAAATATATTCTATGTATTTTGTAATCATTTTATTTTTAACATTTCTATTATATTTCTTTTCTGTTTCAGAACTGGCAACACTTCCGTCAAAGATGATGCATAGGCAATACAATGAAGACATGTTTGAGAGATGTTTTTAAGGTCGTGAAACTAATGAATATGGATTGTCTTTACTATTTAAATGAAGGAAGCTTGACGTAATTAATCAAATACCCTTACTGCCACCGCTTCCTCTACCTCCACATCGGTGGATAGTTACAATTAATATTATTTCTCAAATATATTTTTTTCTTTTATTGAATTTTTTATTATGTATTTTTTATTCATTTTTGAATTTATGATGTATTATAAAAATCACCTTAAAATAAATGCATTTTTTATGTTATTAATATACAATTTCATAAAAAATTTATTTATTTTTATATTTATTTAAATTTTTATTGTTTGCCTTTTTATTTTCATATATATATATATATATTTTTTTTAGTATGATCATTGGAATATTACTCGATGCATACGTTATTGTGACCGACGAATTATATTATTGATGGAGAATCAATCTTCAAATACTACTGACGTTTGGGACTTAAAAAGGCTATTTTTTCATGAAATTATTAAATATTTATAATTCTACGGTCATCTACTGAGAATAGAATTATTTGAAGATAAAATTTTATCATATATTGCGTTCTATTTAATTTAACAGTATGTATTTATTTTATTTTAATTATTATATTTTTCATTGCATTTATTCATTATTAATTTTTTTCCTTTTTCACAGTACAAATTTTTATTACATTCTCCTACATACTCGTTCACAAAAAAAAAAAACCTCGTACATCTAGAGAGAATTTTAAATTCTTGGACTTTTTGATACAGGAAAGTATTAAAAATGTGTCCAGAGTGAGAATTTTGTTAATTGAGGACTTTCTGGTTTTACATCAGCTTATCCTTCATTAACAACATATTGAATCTCCACTGAAATAAATATTTATTTGTGATTGATAATAAAATAAATCATTGTATAAGAATTCAAATAAAAAAGAATAAAGTATAAAAAAATTAATTAAAAAATTATCTTTGTGTATACTTTATTTATATCCTTTTAAATATAATTAATATAAATTTAAAAAATTATTAACTTATAAATTATTCTTATTAAAAAAATTATATTTCAATTGATATAAATAAATAAAAACTTATTATTTAACTTATACATTTTTATCATCATAATAAATTTTTTAAATGTAAAACTATATAAAAAATATACAAGTCCAAAACATAGTTACATACAATTATACAGAATCCTTTTATTGGAAAACATTTAATATATTGTCCACTAAAGCACTCATGCAGACTAATTAAAGATTAATGTCTTTATATTCAATTTACACCTCGTACATAGAAAACACTAATTATCAATCGTTGTGAATCGATTTGTCAAAGAGATTAATATTTGAGAAAATAATATTTTTATTTGGGTAACAAACAAAATTATCACTACAACTTTTCTTATTACATAATAAATTAAATTATTAACTAGAACTATTATTGCCACTGATAGACTAACTGGAACTGTTATAGTTACCACGACATTATCACCGTTGACTCACGCTTAAAGAGGGCGGCCATTTATTAATAATATAGAAGTCGATGCGACAGCTGTTTCATATTAATGGGAAGAGATAATTGTGACGGAGAGTCCGTCGTAGGTCGTCGACGAAGAATGTAAGTGTTTATATTCTTGCACGATCATCGCCAGGTTGCTGGCTTGTATAAGCCCGTTCAGGCGCGAAAATCATAGAGATAATATACATAGAGTGAGCGAACGGGCTTCAATCCTGTATTGGTCAAAGAAAGAGAAAGAAAATCGGAGATCCCTTTTTCTTTTTCTGTTTACTCGTTTCTGATTAGTGCTACAATTATGGACGGAGCAATGACAAAGCATAGAGAGGGAAAATAAAACAATAAACTTCCGAGGGGTACAACTTACAATTACAATTTGTATTTCAATTTAGACTTTTTACAATAGCTCAACCGGTATAGGCATGAGGTTAAAATATCGTAAATAAGTACTAGGTTGCTGCAGATAAAATAGCCGATTTAGCAATGACATAAAGTTGGCTGCAATTTTAGTGTATTATGTTGGCACAAGGCGGCGCAAATGATATGACATATTGAAGTATAAATACTGCTACGAGGGCAGTCCCAAAAGTACCCGACCCGACAAAGAAAACAATAAAAAAATTGCGAAAATGTTTTTTATTTTTCAACATATTCTCTTTTCAGTTCAACACACTTTTCCCAACGATGTTCAATAGCTTGGATACCCGCTTTATAGTAGGAACCGTCAAGCTCCTCAAAATACCTATTAACCGCAGACTCTACCTCTTCATTGTTAGCAGATCTTTTGCCGCCGAGCCATTTTTTCAAATTCGGAAAAAGAAAATAGTCCGAGGGAGCCAGATCGAGCGAATAGGGTGCGTGAGGAAGCAATTCGAAGTTCAACTCATTGATTTTAGCCATCGCAATGACGCACGTGTGGACTGGTGCGTTGTCGTGATGAAACAGCACTTTTTTTCGTCAGATGGGGCCGTTTTTTCTTGATTTCATCACTCAAACGCTGCAATAAGGCTGCATAATATGCGCCGTTGATTGTTTTTCCTTTTTCGAGATAATCAATAAATATTATTCCACGCGCATCCCAGAAAACGGATGCCATGACCTTGCCAGCTGACTGAACTGTCTTTGCTTTCTTTGAAGCCGATTCTCCCTTTTTAATCCACTGCTTTGACTGCTCCTTGGTCTCAGGTGTAAAATGATGGACCCATGTTTCGTCTACTGTTATAAATTGACGCAAAAACTCGGCTTTATTGCTGCGAAACATTGTCAAACATTCGATGGAAACATCCTCACGTTGCTGTTTGTGCTCCATTGTGAGCAAACGCGGCACCCATCTTGCGCACAGCTTTCTCATGTCCAAATTTTCGGTCAAAATGCGATGCACAGCACTTTTTGAAATGCCTGCCATGTCTGCTATCTCGCGCACTTTTAGTCAACGGTCATCCAATACCGTTTTGTGGATTTTCTTCACATTTTCTGACGTAGTGACCTCACTTGGTCGACCACTGTGGTGTTCATCTGGGCAGCTCGCACGACCTCGCTTAAACTTAGCTACCCAAGCATGACGTGTCGCACCTCAGCTAGCAAAACATGACGTGTCGAATGGACATTTCAAGTTCTCTTCTCTCCCGCAACAAAAAGGAACCGTTCTTGCACCGAATTGTGACCTGCGATGAAAAGTGGATTTTATACGATAATCGTCGCCGATCGGCCCAATGGCTAGATGCCGATGAAGCGCCAAGCCACATGCTGAAACCAAGTCTTCATCCAAAGAAAATAATAGTAACTGTTTAGTGGTCAGTAGCTGGAGTTATCCACTATTCGTTCCTGCAACCTGGCGATTACATTAGTGCTGAGAAATACTGTGCTCAACTGTATGAAATGCATCAGAAATTGATAGTCCAACGACCTAGGCTTGTCAATAGGGATGGAGTAATACTGCTTCATGATAACGCACGACCTCATGTATCAAGAACAACGGTCCAAATATTAAACGAGTTGTGCTATGAGACTCTTCCTCACCCTCCATATTCACCAGACCTCTCACCAACAGATTGCCATTTCTTTAAACATTAGGATCACTTTTTGACAGGAAATAGATTTAATAATGAAGCTACTGTCAAAAATGCCTTCGAGGAGTTTCTTCGAACCAGAAAATCAGACTTCTACAAAACTGGAATAAATGTACTTGTATCTCGTTGGGAAAAGTGTGTCGCATCTATTGGTACCTATTTTGATTAAATAAATTGTCTTTATAAAAAGTTACAGCTGTTTAAAAATTTATTACTATATCGGCCATTTCATCTGCAGCAACCTAATAGTTAGGTGTTCAAATCCCAATAGTAATCTTTTTTTCCGTTTAAAATATTTTTTTATACGTTTTGTTAGTTACATACATACAATAAGATGTTAGAAAAAAATAAAAGAAATTTTATTTTTTAATTTTTTTTTCAGTTTTCACCTTTATTATCTTATATTGTAATAGCGAAAATTTGTAAGAAATACAATTTTTTTCGAACAACTATATAGAATTATGTAGAAGCCTCCACAATTCAAAATTAAAATATATTTGTTATTTTTTTAATTTCAGACAAAAATAATATTTAATTTTTTTTTGCTAATATCCGTATAAATTTACAACAGGATAAGCAAAATTAATTTAAAAATGAGTAACTAAATTTTTTATAGTTTTAGTTTATCATTATTTAAAATTTCCTTTTTAATTCAAAATTTAATATATTGAAAATTTGATAGGGATACTAAAGGAATAGATTTTAATGTAAGAAAATTAATTTATTTAACTTAATACTATTTTTAACATTTTTCAAAATTACATCTTTTCTATGCTTAAAATAAATAGATATCTGTATTATACATAAGCGGATTGCAGAATGATCGTTGAAGTATGCTCGCGGGATTTCAAAATTAAAGCAGTGCTAGTCGTCGTCAATAACCAATCAAAAGCGAGTAGACAAAGACAAAAGACGGGGTATCCGATTCTTTTTCTTTTTCTTTAAGCAAGATATTTCCACTTACACGAGCTCCCATACCTCGCTCACTCTATGTATATTATCTCTATGGCGAAAATGCGGGCTTTTCGAAAAGCCGGCAACGTTCGAAAATCACGCGATTTTGGAACTTGCAGCAACGATCGGCGAGGAATTTTGGGAGTCGCGAAGGAAGGGGAGAGGAGAGAGAGCGCAACGGGAGTTATGCGGCACGCTCCGGGGAAGATAGTTTCGTTGCGCGCTCCCGCGAGGACGGTAGAGATAAGTCCTACGGTTAAACTTAGTTTGTTCCTCTTTTATTAGAGTGAGCGTTGCAAGTGAAGTAGCCAGGGATGAAGGAGTGAGAGAGAGAGAGAGAGAAAGTGAGGAAGAAGGACAGATAGTGCGAGGAAGGAGAAGCGAAGACGAGGAGATACAGCGAGGATGTTAGACGGGGAACGAGGAAGGCAGGTGTCAGCGGGCGGCGACTTGAGGTTGCCACCGCGACTTGCGCAGTCAAAGTTGAGGATGAAGCCGTCGACGAACGGGCAGGCTATTCCCGAGGTCCAGCAGCTCTTTTCCGGGGGAGAAGCAGCCGGAGTCAAGGATCGCGGCAAGGAGTAGAACAGCCAGGCGTTCAACGGCGAGCGGACGAGTCACCGAGACACCTATCGTAAGTTTCTTCATTTGTCCGATAGTAATAAGTGTGAGAGAGAGAGAAAGAGCAAGGGTGAGTGATCGCGAGTTCGCGTTTGGGGGTGGCGACCAGTTACCACTTCCCTGCCCTGGGGAAGCGAGAGGCCTCCACCGGCTATAGAAGCAGCCGCGGGCGGCCGGCCTGCATTTTCGGGGAGAATCTCGTGCATATCCGTGTGTGCGGGAGAGAGACGGTGCAAGTGTGCGCTGCTGTGTGAGAGAGTGAGAGAGAGAGCGAGGAAATATTAAATTAATTAACTTAATAATTAAATTAATAATTAAATTAATTAACTTAATAATTAAATTATTAATTGAATTAATTAACTCAATAATTAAATTAATTAACTTAATAATTAAATTAATTAACTTAATAATTAAATTAATAATTAAATTAATAATTAAATTAATAAACTCATTCATTTAATTTCAATGCGAGGCACACAGGGCGCACATAGCTATTTCGGCTACGACGTGGTGCCTCGTCACACAATGATTTATTTTTTATTTAAAAAAAAATATGCAATAATTTATTGATAATAAAATATATGTATTGTGATTTCTTAACCCTTTGACATACAATGATGTCTCAGAGACATCATGTATTTCATGTTCTACGCGTCAACGCGCAGTTTATTCGTATGTCAAGCGGTTAATTTTAAAATGTACGATGCAAAAGTAATCAATCGGGAAGGTAAGAAGAAAAAAAGCATATGCTAATCAGATTACATCAACTACCTTATACAAACTTGCACAGAGGGCGTAGAAGAAAGATAATAAACACATAAAATTGTAGCAAAAAAAACTCGTAGGAGGTGTGATCAAAAAGTAATGTGACTTTTTGAATTTCGCGCGCTCTGTACACTCTAATTTCAAAAACAAAAATTTTTTTATTACGTTGGTACACTCGTTACGATCATATGTTCACAGTTTCGACTATATAACATGTGTTATTTTTATGTGAGAAACATAAAGATTAGACTCGTTTTTGCGTGCTCGACGATTTTTTGCTTTTGAAAATAATGGAGCAAAGAGTTTGTATAAATATTTGTGTAAAAAATGGTATTAAGTGCTTAAAAACTCTTAAGATATTGACAGTGGCGTACGGTGAGTCAACTCTGAGCAAAAAAAATGTTTATAAGTGGTATAAGTTATTCCAAGAGGGCCGAGAAAATGTTTACGATGAACCTCGCCTCGGACGTCCCAGCATGTCAAAAACCGGCGAAAATGTTCAGAAAGCGGAAGAAATTGTGTTGAGAAATCGTCGAATCGCGATTAGGGAAGTAGTTGATGATCTTAACTTATCGTTTGGTTTATTCCAATCGATTTTAACGGATGTTTTGGATATGGCACGTGTGTCAGCGAAATTCGTTCCAAAATTGCTTAATTTTGATCAGAAGCAGCACCGCATGAACATTGCCCAAGACATGTTGAACAACCGTATTCACCAGATTAGGCCCCTTGCGACGTTTTCCTCTTCCCAAAATTGAAAAGGCCCATGAAAGTACGAAGATTTGCGACGATTGAGAATATTAAGGCTGCATCGCTGAAGGAGCTCAAGGCAATACGCAAAAGTGCATTTCAGAAGTGTTTTGACGACTGGAAAAAGCGCTGGCACAAGTGCATTCTATCAGAGGGGAATTATTTTAAAGGGGATAACATAATTTTAGATAAATAAATGAATATTTTTAATAAAAACTAAAGTCACCTTATTTTTTGATCACATCTCGTATATTTTAGATGTAAGATTTTTATTTATTTTGACTAAAATATATATTTCATTTTTTAATCTCTAAGTTTCAATTATCTATTCTTATTATAATTTTATTTTTGACATTTGTACGCAATGTGAGTTCGAGGGAGAACGCACTAGTATGATTTTCGCTCTCACATAAGAGATTCAGTTCGATCAACTTGAGTCATTTGCGAGAGTGTGTGTAGTTAGAGAGTAGGAAAGAACGCAATCGCGAGACACCGCAAGCGAAGAAAGCATGCGAGAGAAATAATGCAATTGTCGCTGCAACGGCTGTGTAGATGCGTCCATGTGTTTCACGTATAGGTATTTGTGTAAGATTGTAGAGCGTACAAGAGGTCGAGATATCCAACTCAAGTAGCATTAGAATCACTGACACTATGGCATCAAAATCAGACCTGAGCAACAGCAAAACATCAGTGCTACATCGTCTTACATTCTGTGAAAAAAGTAACGGGAATTGTCGATTTAAATCTGGCGGAGCAATTTAGGCAGGTAAATTTTTTTTTCTAGGTTGGTACAACTGTCCTTAATGACTATGCCAAGTTTGAGCAGAATCTGTCAACGAGTGTGTTTACAGTAGCTGGTTAAGTCAGTCGATGTCAATAGTGCGTGCCGATTTTTTGCAATGGGTGATTACGTTGAACAAAGAATTTGTCTAAAATTTTGTGTTGCGAATAAAATTTCGTGTGCCGATGCATTGAAAATGTTGCAAAAGGCTTTTGGTGATAAAGCACTATCGAAAACCCGTGCGTATGAGTGGTACAAAGCCTTTAAGGAGGGTCGTGAAGTCATCGAAGACTTGCCTCGTTCCGGACGCCCATCGACGGCTTCGACCGCAGATAACGTCGATAAAATTAAGGAAGTAGTGCTTGAAAACCGTCATACCAGCTTGAGAGAGATAGCACATGAACTTGAGATATCCCACGAGTCCACACGTACGATTTTAATTGATATTTTTGGCATGAGAAAGGTAGCCTCAAGACTCATTCCAAAAGAGCTTAATTTTCTTAAAAAACGCTATCGCGAACAGGTCGCTTTGGACATGCTGAATCGCGCCAAATCCGATCCCGCGTTCATGGAATGCATCATAACTGGTGACGAAACGTATGTGTACGAGTACGATATGCAAACAAGCCAGCAAGCATCGGAATGGGTGGGAAAAAACGAGCCGAAACCGAAAAAACCACGCCAAAGCCGCTCAAAAGTGAAGGTGATGCTCATTGTTTTCTTCGATATCCGTGGTGTGGTGCACTACGAATTTGTTCCAGAGGGTCAGACAGTAAACAAAGAGTATTACCTAGGCGTTATGAAACGTTTGCGTGAGCGTATCCGTAAGAAGCGGCCAAATTTGTGGGCGAACAACTCGTGGATTTTGCACAACGATAACGCGCCGTCTCACCGAGCTACGATTGCGACCGACTTTCTCGCCAAAAACTCAACGAACACGCTTGAACAACCACCGTATTCGCCGGATTTGGCTCCCTGTGACTTCTTCCTCTTCCCAAAACTTAAATTGCCGCTCCGTTGGATCCGTTTTCAGTCGATTGAAGCCATAAAACAAAATTCGGCGCGCGAGCTGAAGGCCATCCCGGAAAGCGCCTATAAAAAATGTTTCGATGATTGGAAGTGCCGTTGGCATAGATGTATCGGAGCAAATGGAGCCTATTTTGAAGGCGACCCAATAAATTTTGATTATTAAACGTAAAAATGTTGTTTTAATTTAAAATTCCCGGTACTTTTTTGACAGACAGTACACTTAAAAAATTAGAATTCACCTCAATGTGTAATAAATCACTCACCGAGTATTTTAGAAAGCTCGGCGCAAATTGTCAACAATTTCCAAGTTTGCCCACAAGCAAATTTTCACTCAATATAGCTGTACGCGCAATTGTGAAGCATACGGGGCGACGTATATAAGCTTATAGAACGCATATGAGGCGGCTATATAAGTTTATAGGGCGAGATGCTTGTATGAGCTTGTAAGGCGAGCGCGAGTAGTACGGGTGGGCCCTAACAGTAAGGCGCAAGGTCATGAGGGATTGTCTTATATCGCGCGCTACAAGATAGAGCACTCTCAAGCTGTAGAGGCGCATTACCGCAGCTATATGAAAACTGCTTCCCGATAATTACTAATATGTGATCGGTTTAACCAGTATTTTCCTCTTTATTTTAGCTATAGTTTGCTCTGCTTTATCAATAAATAGTTTTGTTTTATCGATAATTTGCTCTGATTAAACAACAATTCGCTCTATTTTACTGACTGACTGGCGGGTTGCAATTTTTTCGGCGCTCTGGTGTACTAAAATATTTGTGAAGGTGTGCGCAGATAGAAGGAGTTCGCATACATGCAGTAGTGAAAACCCACTTAGCTTATCTGACAATAAGCGGGAATGGCATAAGCGAGAAAATAATCATAATTTGCATTTATATTTCCACAACCAGGTAATAACTTTCATAAAACTTGGTAAATTATTTTTAACATGTAAACCACTTCTAGTTCTTATGCCACTTTTTGTAGAAGTTTATATTAATATTACCTCCGCGCGTGCCAAATAGTACAAGTGAAAAAATCGATCAATTTTATTGCGTATTCTGTTAAAAATTTCAAAACTGAACCTTAAAACTTATCAATATGTTGCATGCTGAATTTTTTTATAATTCAACCGGTGATTCTGTATCATTTCGATAACAAAAGTGAGAAACTCTTAGCAAAACGCGTGATTTCTTTGTAAAAAAAAACCAAATTTTTAATATAATGATTACGCAGGGCTCGCTTAAATTTTTCCTCATTTTATTATATTCTGGTATACTTTTCAGCATTCCATGAAGCATAACTAAAAAACTTGTGGTTAAATTTCTATCAATTACCTCCTAGGCTATTATTTTGTCATGTACTATTGGATGTACAACTTTGCTTCCGCCGTTTTGCAATAGATGGCTGTAGCGGTAAGTGGTAGTTGAAATAAATAGATCATAGATGTCATACAATAAGCTTAGGTATTTGTAAACATAACGCCATCGAAATATTAGTCGATTTGTGTCTGCATCATAAAGTTATTCTCGATTAAACATGTCAGCTTACAAGCCAAATTCTCGTCATTTGTGGGAGGTTTTAATTTTCTGCTTTAATATCAAGAAATCTGCGACTGAGGCTCATCGAATGCTCTTAAATACCTATGGTGAGGCCGCTATTATTGAAAAAACGTGCCGAGAGTGGTTTCAACGCTTCAAGAACGGCGATTTTAACGTCGAAGACTAGCATGGCGGTGGAAGAAAGAAGGTTTTCGAAGATGCAGAATTGGAGGCATTACTTGATCAAGACTCGTGTCAAAAGCAACAAGAATTGGCTCGATTATTGGGAGTGATGCAACAAGCCATTTCAAAACGCCTGAGAGTCATGGGAATGATTCAGAAACAAGGACATCGGGTGCCGTACGAGTTGAAACCGAGAGATGTTGAACGGCGTTTGTGCGTTTGTGAACAGCTGCTTGCAAGGCAAAGACGGAAAGGATTTCTGCATCGCATTGTGACTGGTGACGAAAAATAGGTTCACTACGATAATCCCAAGCGCAGAAAATCATGGAGATATGCCGGCCATGCTTCCACGTCGACGGCTAAACCGAATATTCACGGTTCCAAGGTCATGCTCAGTATTTAGTGGGACCAGCTCGGCGTAGTGTATTATAAGTTGTTAAAACCGACTAAAACAATCACAGGCGATCGTTATCGAACGCAATTAATGCGTTTGAGCCGAGCATTGAAAGACAAACGGCCGCAATACAACGAGAGATATGATAAAATGATTTTACAGCATGACAATGCTCGACCCCATGTTGCGAAAGTGGTCAAGACATACTTGGAAACTTTGAAATGGGAAGTCCTACCCCACCCGCCGTATTCTCCAGACGTTGCTCCCTCGGGCTATCACTTGTTTCGATCAATGGCACACGGTCTGGCT
The DNA here is from genome assembly GCA_949987625.1 of Chalcis sispes. Lineage (NCBI taxonomy): Eukaryota > Metazoa > Arthropoda > Insecta > Hymenoptera > Chalcididae > Chalcis > Chalcis sispes. Next base: position 25,791,041 of record OX465094.1, read on the forward strand.
GACCAGCACTTCCGGTCGCATGAAGAAGTAAAAAATTGGATCGATTCGTGGTTCGATTCAAAACATGACCAGTTTTTTCAACGCGGGATTCGTATGCTGCCCGAAAGATGGGAGAAAGTAGTGGCCAGCGATGGACAATACTTTGAATCATAAATGTATAACCAGTTTTTTACAATAAAGCCTCGAATTTCGGAAAAAAACGGCGGAAGCAAAGTTGTACACCCAATACAATAATCCAAAAATTATTAAAATCGGTGAGGTCAGGTTAGGGTGATTTTTTTGTTATCTTAAACTGATATTGCTTTTATTTTTTTTACGATTATCAAAATAAACGTTGATCTTAAATTCCAAAGTTGTACAAAAAAGTACGACTTGATAAAAATACAATTTACATAAATGAAAAAGATAAAACTTTTTGAGGTTAATATATTCTTACAAAAAAAGCACTCGAACTGTCCAGAGCCGATTTTCATAAAACTGTGAGGTGTTGTAGTATACTCAAAATTAAGTAAGATATTTTTTTCTTATCAGTGGAGGAGAATATCTAGGGACTGACAACTTCTCTAAAGCTTACCCCCTAAAACAATTTTTTTCAATATCTTCATAATGGAATGCAATTTTTTAATGAAGCCAATATCATTTTATTTCTTATAACGAGTTATTAGGTTGCAGCAGATGAAATGGTCGATTTAGTAATCAATTTTTAAACAGCTGTAACTTTTTATAAAGACCATTTATTTAATCAAAATAGGTACCAATAGATGCAACACACTTTTCCCAACGAGATACAAGTACATTTATTCCAGTTTTGTAGAAGTCCGAGTTTCTGATTCGAAGAAACTCCTCGAAGGCATTTTTGACAGCAGCTTTATTATTAAATCTTTTTCCTGTCAAAAAGTAATCCAAATATTTAAAGAAATGGTAATTTGTTGGTGAGAGATCTGGTGAATATGGAGGGTGAGGAAGAATCTCATAGCACAACTCGTTTAATTTTTGGACCGTTGTTCTCGATGCATGAGGTCGTTTGTTATCATGAAGCAGTACCACTCTATCCCTATTGACAAGCCTAGGTTGTTGGACTATCAATTTCTGATGCATTTCATCCAGTTGAGCACAGTATTTCTCAGCATTGATGGTTTCGCAGATTGCAGGAACGAATAGTGGATAACTCCAACTACTGACCACCAAACAGTTACCATTATTTTCTTTGGATGAAGGCTTGGTTTCGGCATGTGTCTTGGCGCTTCATCGGCATCTAGCCATTGGGCTGATCGGCGACGATTATCGTATAAAATCCACTTTTCATCACAGGTCACAATTCGGTGCAGGAACGGTTCCTTTTTGTTGCGGGAGAGAAGAGAGCTTGAAATCTCCATTCGACACGTCATGATTTGCTCGGTAAGATCATGCGAAACCCATTTGTCAAGCTTTTTAACTTTACCAAGTTGTTGCAAGTGGTGGCAAACTGTCGAATTGTGAACGCCTAATTTCTCGGCAAAATCCCTTATGGTTTGGGGGGGGGGGGGGGTCAGACTCCACTAATGCACGCAGCTCGTCGTTATCGATCGATGGCCCTGGGTGTCCACGTGGCTCATTTCCAAGGTCCATATCTCCGGATCGAAATTTTTCGAACCACCGCCAAGTGGTTCGTTCGCTTACTGTATCAGGCTCAAATGCGCTGTTGATATTCCTCGATGCTTCCGTTGCGTTGTGCTCTAATTTAAATTCATATAGTAAAAGTAGCCGTTTTTGATTCACTTCCATGTTCACTTTTTCTTTTTGTTTTTACGATCACTATGAAGTGCAAAACAGAAATGACTCCATAAACCAAGGTAGCAGTATTTATACTTCAATATGTTATATCATTTGCGCCGCCTTGTGCCAACATAATACACTAAAATTGCAGCCAACTTTATGTCATTGCTAAATCGGCCATTTCATCTGCAGCAACCTAATATTATATTTCCGATTTATTAATATCATTCGCTGCATCTAACAAAATCGTTTCAATTTGATTTATGTCCTCAATTTCTTTAAAATTAACTTGGCTTCCCTGAATATATAAAGATTGAAAAGCCGTAAGAAGGTGAATAACATTTATTGGGTTTATTTTTGTGTTGAATCCTATAAAATTATATAATAAAATTAGAATTAAAGTCTATTTTCAAATAAATAACTATAACTACAAAAGTATAATCTATTTAAACGTATCATAATATCTAAAAAAAAAATAACAAAAAATTTGTAATCAAACTTTGAAATTTATATATAAATTTATTATTCTTACCTTTATAGTAATAATACATATGAAATCATTGGTTTAAATTTATAACCGATAACGTGATCATAAATGGCAAGAATCAGTAACATAGCGTTTACTTTTTTAATTATTAAGGCTAAACCACCGTGAGCAGTGCCATCTGGTTTAATTGTGTAATATATTTTGTAACTTATGATGTTAAAAAAAGATTTGTTCGTAAAATGTGTATCGGACACTAGAAAGATATCCACATTATTTTTCTCTCTGTCTAAAAAACATTTTATCTTCTAAGAAGTATCGTGACAAGTCACTTGCATTCTAGAGTACTATTTTGATTCATAATTTTTTGAACGCATCTATTAGACCAATTCTATCTCAAATCATGCAGGCCGACTGCACCAACCTCTTGGAATTACTTCTAAATTTATTTTCATTTTTAACCGTCCTATGTCGTCTTTTCACTGACCTTTGAAAATTATTCTATGTTCGTTTGATGCTATAGGTAATGCTCTTCTGATTCCACCCTTTTATTTTTTTTTATTTTTTTTTTTTTTTATACAAAAAAACAAAAATGATACTGCACTTCTTATAAAAAATGAAAAAAGCATTTTCCTCATAAAGACTATTTTTTAGCTCAATTTTTTTTTTATGAGTAGCTATTTCTAATACTTATATTTTCGTATATGACAGCGGTAATAGACAAGAACAAAGACGCGCACGACATTTACATCTTCGAACGCTGTAGCAAGCGGGCCTTACTGCGACGTGCACGCTGCTATGAAGAAGCGGACTAGCGGATTAGCGGAGTATTAAGCCAGAAAGAAAGACTCTGCCCGCATGGAGAAAGTAGTTAATGTTCTGTCACCATTAATTGCTATTTCGCCGTTAACACGATTAGAACTAATAGAGTTGCTAGATCGTTAGATAGTTTTCTTTTTTAAGCATTTATCAAGAGTCAATATTATTATTTGGGATTCTTGAGTGAGTATATAAGTGAAAGGAAAATATTCAGTTAAACGCGAATCATCGTACAGTGAGTTGCACTAGATAAAAATTTAATATGAGGTAACTGAGCGTGAAAGACTCGAATGTACAATAGATTTAACGTCGTTTTGAATTTGTAACATCGAATAATTCATTAAAATATATTTAAAAAGCATTTTTTTTTTTTTCTGGCTGTAATGAATTATGTAATACAGCTGGAAATCTCCTGTGTATACAAAATATTATTGATTTGAATATCTTACTTTATAAAATTTTATTGTATTTATCAAAAAACTGACTGTAATAAAGAATTATAATAATTCATTCATAATTTTTTTAATTTTAGAAAGACTTTCAGAGGTGAAAAAAAAATTCGAATTGCGGATTTGAACCCAAACCGCCAGCACAATAGCCTGTGCTGCGTACCACTGGGTTAAAGACACAATTTAATATGTTTTAATTATACGACTTACTAGTCGTCAGAACAGTCAGTTTTTTAATAAAGACAATAAAAATTTTATAAAGTAGCATATTAAAATAAATAATATTTTACATTTACACGAAATTATAAATTGTATTACATTATTCATTAAACAAAAAAAAAAAAAAAACAAAAAAATGTTTTAAAGAAAATATTTTAAGAAATTAATTAATGTTACAAATTGGAAAACGACAATCTATTGTACATTCGAGTTTTTTACGCTTGTAAAAAAAGTGATTACAAATGAATCATTCAAATATTGCTACTCGCTAGCTACAACTTTTTTCTATCTTTCTGGCAGAGCTCGAATACTTTTATGATAAAAGTTATGTTCGTTTTCTGAAGCTATCCACGAATCAAGCCAATTTTTGATATCTTCATATGAGCGGAATCGCTGATCAGCCAGACCATGTGCCATCGAACTGAACAAATGATAATCGGATGACGCAATATCTGGGGAACATGGCGGGTGGGGTATGACTTCTCATTTGAGCGTTTCCAAGTAGGTTTTAACGCGTCCGGCAACGTAAGGCCGAGCGCTGTCATGCAGTAGAATCACTTTTTTGTGTCTCTGCTTGTATTGTGGCCGCTTTTCGCGTAGCGCTTGGCTCAACCGCATGAACTGAATTCGATACCGTTGTCCGGCGATGGTTTCGTTTGCTTTTAACAGCTCATAATATATAACACTAACCTAGTCCCACCAAATACACAGCATAACCTTCGCAGTGTGAATATTGGGCCGAGCCGACGACGTCGAAGCATGATCGGATATCCCCGTAACTCTTCTTTTTGGATTACTGTAATGAATCAATTTTTGATCACCTGTTACGATGCAATGAAGAACACCCTTGCTTTTTTGCAGCTGGAGCAGTAGTTCACAGGCGAGAAAACGATGTTCAACGTCCTTTGGCTTTAAATCATAAGGAACCCAAGTTCCCTGCTTCTGAATTATTCCCAACGCATGTATATTCTTTGGAAGTTGCTTGACGGGTAACTCTTAATAATGAAGCAAGCTGATTTTCCGTTTGGCATGGATCCTTATCGAGCAGTTCCTCCATTTTAGCGCCCATGCTCACCGAAGAAAAAAAAAGAAAATTTCATGGAAACCGTTATTCATTGCAAAATGATCTTGACTAGACGTCGACATTAGCAAAGAAACTCCTACAAAGCATGGAATTGGAAGTGCCTCTCGCTTCGACTTTTGCATATTGCATCTTAAAATTTGCATCTATATTTTCGGCTATTTCAGCAAATGTAACGTGCAAACAGTGTAAAAGTGATGTGACATTTACGCAATCGTCTTTACGAGGCTTGGGTTACAAAATTCTTGTGTCCTGTGAGTGCAGCAGAGAAAAAACGATAAACTCGTGCCCCATAATTCAAAATGCAAATTAAATCAATCTTCGCTACATTTTTGTGATGCGTTTCTTAGGAGTTGGTCACGAAGGAGCGAATCTTTTCTGTAATTTAATCGATATTTCTAATGGTATAGGAAACTCGACATGTAAAGTACTTCTGCATTCACTTAGCTGTATCTGCAGTGTATGAGGCTATTTTATTTTTTGCTGGCACACAAGAAAAAAATCTAAATGAAGAAGCTGGAAAGCCACGGGATAAGTTAACAGATTCCGAAAATGGAACTTGGAAAAAAGCGCGGTTTTTCATTTCTATTGAGTGTCTCAACGTTAATAGGAAAATATTCCGGAAAAGTTCTAGATGCGATGGTTATGAGTAGTTTTTGTGGTGCTTGTAGTAAGTCGAAAAAATTAAAAAACACTGAACCAGAGGAATACGAAACATGGCACGCAGCTCACGAACATGATTGTACTGTAAATCATACAGAAAGTTCCGGTAAGATGGAAATTAATGCCGTTATTAAAATTTTGTTGCGCTCTGTCGAAAAACAGCGTGAAATATTTGACATACATTGGCGATGGCGATAGTAAAACATTCAACGGTATTTTAAAAGCTGAGCTATATGAAGACACTCCCATCGTAAAAAAAAGAATGCATAGGGCACGTCGAAAAACGATTAGGAAGCCGACTTCGACATGCAAAAAAAAAAATAATAAAGGCATTGGTGGTAAAGGCCTGGGCAAACCGATGGATAAAATAATTGTTGAAATGACAAAATTTTTGTGGCTTCGCCATTCGTCGTTATCCCGATTCGTTAGAAGAAATGAAGAAGGAAATTTGGGCCATTTTTTACCACAAATGCTCTACAGGCAAAAATCCTCAACACGAAAACTGTCCAGCAGGCGAAGACAGCTGGTGTAAATGGCGGCAGGCTGAAGCTAAGGGCACGCTCAGTCAATTCCAGCATGAGAAAGCCTCTTTATCAATGGAAGTGCAGGCAGTTGTTAAATCTATTTATGAAGATTTGTCAAAAAACGATCTTTTGACACGATGTTTGGGGTCGGAGACGCAGAATAACAAAAAATCATTAAATGCACTAATTTGGACATTCGCTCCGGAATATCTCCATTCGGGCGCTAAAATAGTCCAAATTGCGACTTTTTTAGCAGTAGTAATATTGGATAGTCTAAAAAGTATTGAGCCTTTTTTTGTCATTTTTTGATTAAATATTTCTTTTATTTAAAATGGATTTTATTTAAGTACATATTGTCCATTATTATCTATGACCTTTTGCCATTTTTTGGGTAGAGCCATTATTCCATCTGTGTAGAACTTCTGTGGTTTATCGTCGAAAAACTTGGCCAAGTGATTTTAACAGTCCTTTTTTGAAGTGAATTTCTTTTCATTAAGAAAGTTTTGCAGAGACCGAAACAAATGGTAGTCTGATGGTGCAAGGTCTGGACTATATGGTGGATGCATCAAAACTTCCCAGCCAAGCTCTGTCAATTTTTGCCGGGTCATCACAGATGTGTGTGGTCTGGCATTGTCATGATGGAAGACAGCGCCCTTTCTATTGATCAATTCTGGCCGGTTTTTTTGAATTGCTTGTTACAATCTGGTTAATTGCTGACAGTACAGAGCCGAATTGAGTGTTTGGCTAGGTTTTAGTACCTCATGATAAACAATTCCCTTCCAATCCCACCATACACACAGCATAACCTTATTTGGTGTCAATCCTGGCTTTGAAGTCGTTTGTGATGATTCACCTTTTTTTGACCATGATCTTTTTCGAACGACATTCTCGTATCTTACCCATTTTTCATCGCCCGTAATAATTTGCTTCAAAAATGACTCGGTTTCGTTGCGTTTTATTAGCATTTCGCAAATGGAAATTCGGTCGATCAAATTTTTTTGTGTTAATTCATGCGGCACCCAAACGTCGAGCTTCTTTGTGTATCCAGCCTTACGCAAATGGTTCAAAACTGTTTGGTGATGGATATTCAGTTCCTTAGCAATGTCATGGCTGCTTATGTGTCGGTCTTCTATTTTTTGTAAGATTTCATCGACTTTTTCAGTGATTAGTCGACCTGAGCAAGGTGCATCTTTGACATCAAAATTTCCCAAACGAAAGCGAGCGAACCATCTCTTGGCTGTGGCTTTTGATAAAGTATTTTGACCGTAGACACTACAAATTTTTTCACGAGCCTGCGATGCATTCTCACCTTGATCGTAGTGGTATTGTAAAATATAACGAATTTTTTCAGAAATTTCACTCATTTTTAAATGAATACAACTTTTGACACGAATGACGAAATACAAAACTGTCCATATGAAAATTGTAGACTAGAAGGTCACCTTTTAAACGCATGTTAGTTTGATTCAATCTGATTAGTATTGCCCGATATATGACAACGAACACCATCTAGTGACAAAAAAGGCTCAATACTTTTTAGACTTTCCAATATTTAATAAAGGCTTCCAAAGCATTATAAAGATAATGAATACCATGGGTTGTCCGATTGGCCGAACAGCATATGCTTCTGTGCAGCGCCGCGACGAAGATAGAATCGCCCGCTCCGAGCGGTGCGTGGGCGGTGCGGCAAAAGAGGCCAGAATTTCAGCCAAAGAAGAACATTCTGCATTGCAAAATTTTCACAAAGAAGAAGAAGGGGTACTTTATGGACCCGAAATAGCAGATTAGTTATAAGCAAAAATTTCATAATGTAACATGTATGTGAACGCGTTTTTCTCAAAATATTGAGTATTCTTTTAACTAGTGACCACGATTACTCCAAAACTTTTTAATCGAATTGATTAAAATTTTAATGATAGATTAAGCACATATCTGGCTATCGCTTGAATTAGGATTTTTTTTAAATATCGAATTTTGAGCCTTAATGTTTAAAAGCATGTAAAAAATATAATTTTCAATATTTTAAAAAAATCTTAGCTCCAGCGATAGCCATCTACCTACTGATTAATATGTAATAAGAATTTATTCCAGATGACCCAGTCTCTCGGAATTATGGTCACCGTTTGAGTATCTTTTTTTGACATAGGTGCCATTCGAGCGGTGCAACTCAAAATCTACATCATATTTTTCTTTAAAAAAAATTAGAAACATAGTTGAAAAAAAAATCTTTAAAAAAACGGCTATCACATTGGTTGACCCCCTTTAACTTGGACAATATGACGCAGCAATTTTTTTTTTAATTATTTTGTTTTTATGAATTAATAGACATTACAATAAATAATCAAGTTCGATCGAATAAAATGCGGAAAGATCATAGTTAATTCATAATCTTAAGCATCAATCATAGAAAAAAATTAAGAAATTTTTAGATATATTTACTTTCGTTAAAATGGCTAAAAAGTTCTAAAATTATACTAATAAGTTACTGCATGTTACAAATTCATAAAAATCATATTGTATTTGCTACAGCTTTGAGTATTTCAAAGTCAATTCGTTCAAATAAACATTTAATAAACAAAAATTTGTATCTATTATGTTTTTAATAATTTATTAAGAATTAAATAAAATAAAAAAAAAATAAATAAATATAGTAAACGTAAAACCAATCGTTTAAACTAACACATCGTTCAATAAGTCCCGAGACTAACCCAGAGATGGTGCTAGTAGTACCAGACTGGCCACGTTTCCATAGAGTGCGAACCTTTACATAAAACGTGTAAACATTTCACGTTGATCGGATCACAGACAGCAGAGTTATCGAGGTTAGAGTAAAGTCACTTTGTAATTTGTTTGAAAAATGGAAAAAAGCGAGTTGTTGATAAAAAATTGTTTTTTAATGGATAAAAACACCGTAGAAGCCCAGCAATGGCTTGCAAAATATTACCCGGACTTCTCTCCATCCAAACCAACGATTTGTCGTTGGTATGCTGAGTTTAAACGTGGTCGTACGGACACAAACGATGCGGAACGTTCGGGTAGGCCATTGGAAGCTGTTACACAGGAAAATGTGAGTAAAGTGTTAAAAATTGTATTGAAAAATCGCAAAGTGAAGGTCCGTGAGATTGCAGAAATGACACAGATATCATCTGGAAGCGTATTTACAATCTTTCATAAAAAATTGAGCATGAAAAAGGTTTTTTCCAAGTGGGTGCCGCGATTGCATTCAGTGGAACAAAAACAGCAACGAGTCGACGATTCAGAGAGCTGTTTATCGCTATTTACTCGCAATAAAGAGGATTTCCTGCGTCGATACGTGACCATGGATGAAACATGGATACATCATTTCACTCCGGAGTCGAATCGGCAATCATCTGAGTGGCGCATGGCTGGCGAAAGCCGCCCAAAGCGTCCAAAAATACAGCAGTCTGCTGGCAAAGTCATGGCGTCTGTTTTTTGGGATACACATGGCGTGATTTTCATTGACTACCTGGAAAAAGGTAAATCGATCAACAGTGATTATTATATTGACTTGTTGGTACGTTTGAAGGAGGAGATCGCAGCAAAACGACCGCACATGAAGAAGAAAAAAATCCTTTTTCACCAAGACAATGCACCATGCCACAAGTCCATGAAAACAATGGCAAAATTGAACGAATTGGGCTTTGATTTGCTTCCCCACCCCCCGTATTCGCCAGATTTAGCCCCCAGCGACTGCTGGCTCTTTGCTGATCTCAAAAAAATGCTGCAGGGAAAAAAATTTGGCTCGAATGAGGAGGTCATTGCCGAAACTGAAGCCTATTTTGAAGCAAAGGATAAATCCTTCTATAAACATGGTATAGAAATGTTGGAAATGCGTTGGAAAGATTGTATCACTCTAAAAGGAGATTATATTGATGAATAAAAATGATTTTTGAAAAAAAATGTTGTTTTCGTTGTTAGTCTCGGGACTTATTGAACGATGTATTACAGGTTCTGGCAATAAAATCTTCCTCATTTTAATAGGTCGTCACAGAAAAACCAAAAAAGATAAAGAAAAAATATTTTTATTTATAAAAATACACACTTTGCCATTTTGGATTATTCGATTTAAAAAATTATATCCGCTAAATGACGTCCTCTATTGATGACATATTGACGTAGTCTTTCCCGAAAGTTCTCCATACATCTTCGCGTCATTTCTCTTGGAATGGCTGCCACTGCCTGGGCAATGGTAATGGTAAATGGCCTCATTAAGTGCTTGCAATGTTGTGGGACTACGTTTGTACACTTGAGCCTTTCAGTGTCCCCAAAGAAAAAAATCACAAGGCGATAAATCATCTGAAAAAATAAACAAAGCACTAGGGAGAATGTTTTGGAAAATTTCTTTACGCGCAGCTCTGCGAGTTTCAAAATTTCTTTCACTTAATTTCTAGGTAGCCATCACTTTGAAGGGGTGCATATGAAGTTCTCTATAAAGAATTCTTCTTACACTCCTATCAGATAATCCCAGGGCAGCTGAATGTTTAAGGGGGCAGTCTGGGTCTTTTACATGAAATTTCAACAATTTTTTTTAAACAGAAGTATTCATTTTTATGTATTGAAACTTTTGCATATCAAAGAATAATTATTAAATTATGTAAAAGTTTTTTTTTTTTTTTTTGCATTTTTATTTACAAAATGGCGGCTGCAACAGAGACGTAAAAAAAAATGACTGACATGATATTTCACGACTAGAATGCCTGAAACAAAAAATTCAAACGGCATTTTGAAAAATAGTCGATTAGCTATAGCCCCTACCAGAATTAAACATTTTGGGCAAAAAAAAACATAATGGCGGACTTCTTAATTTTTTGACCTGTTTTTTGCAACAAAATTGTTTAATAAAATTGTTAAAAATGTATAAAAAATTCTGAATCTGGTAGGGGCTGAAGCTATACATGTCCTGAATACTCAGTTAAAATTTCAGCCCGATCGGTAATATAAATTTTTCAAAATCATCTCAGCCAGGTCAAAAAACGTTGTTTCGAGAAAAACGCGTTTTAATGAGTCAAACTTTCTGAAGCGGGCCACTAAAAATGTACTTGCAGAATATTAAAAGTTTTTTAGCAGATTTTGGAAGGTTTATAGATAAACATAAATGTCCTAAATTTTTTTTTTTTTATTTTAATTATTTAACAAATTATAAATAAATGAATTTCTGGCCTTCTGTTATCTAATATTGCTATATCTCCATGAATATTAAATTAAAATTAATGAAATTTTAGTGGTAGGTTTAAAAATAATAGTATAATCGAGAAAAAAATTTTTCATTTGAAAAAAATTTTATTTATTAATAAATAATAAATTTTATTATAAACAATTGACAATTTAACTCACTTCTCCTTGTGTTAAAAATTTTTTTTTTTCACCTTTTTATTTGGTAGAGTATACACTAATCACATGTACAAAAACATTTTAGTGCACTCTATCTGATAAAAAGATATGAATTTTTTAACACCGTGGACACGCGAAACTGCAGCTAAAGCAAGAGCCAGCGCCGATCAACCGAGCGCTCATGTCTACTTGTGGGCTTATGTTTTCAATTACATATCTTGTAAAAGGTCTGTTCAATGTTAAAATAACTACAACTACTAATTATTATCTATTCACAGTGATGATTTATTTTTCATTACTCTTACAACTGTAGATTTTAAGTAGTTTAGAAAAACTTTATATTTTAAAGAATTCAGATGAAATGGTTTCTAGCAATATTATTATTCAAGTAATTAACACAGTTACTTCTTTAAATTAATAATTTCGAGCAATGTTTTATTGAAATCTGAATAACTGAACTTATTTTCGAGCTCGTGATACTCTTTATTCTTGATTTTGAGTACAGACGACGTATATAAACAAATGAAAATCGCGTATAACAAACGTCAACTTACATTTGTTGAATGCTTTCATTAGTCTCCTTTTTCTAATCATGACACCACCTCCGAAGTGTTGTAATCTAAGTGCATTTTTTTCGCAGGAGGAGCCATTATCACTTCTCGAACAGCAGCTGCAAGTTTAAATCTTTTGTTTTCATTGTCAACAGATTTACAAATATAGTCTTGATCTTCTACAGAAATATTTGATCCCGGTTCTCCAGGTTGACGTTTGTTATACGCGATTTTCATTTGTTTATATACATCGTCTGTACTCAAAATCAAGAATAAAGAGTATCACGAGCTCGAAAATAAGTTCAGTTATTCAGATTATAATAAAATGTTGCTCGAAATTATTAATTTAAAGAAGTAACTGTGTTAATTACTTGAATAATAACATTGCTACAAACCATTTCATCTGAATTCTTTAAAATATAAAGTTTTTCTAAACTACTTAAAATCTACAGTTGTAAGAGTAATGAAAAATAAATCATCACTGTGAATAGATAATAATTAGTAGTTGTAGTTATTTTAACATTGAACAGACCTTTTACAAGATATGTAATTGAAAACATAAGCCCACAAGTAGACATGAGCGCTCGGTTGATCGGCGCTGGCTCTTGCTTTAGCTGCAGTTTCGCGTGTCCACGGTGTTAAAAAATTCATATCTTTTTATCAGATAGAGTGCACTAAAATGTTTTTGTACATGTGATTAGTGTATACTCTACCAAATAAAAAGGTGAAAAAAAAAAATTTTTAACACAAGGAGAAGTGAGTTAAATTGTCAATTGTTTATAATAAAATTTATTATTTATTAATAAATAAAATTTTTTTCAAATGAAAAATTTTTTTCTCGATTATACTATTATTTTTAAACCTACCACTAAAATTTCATTAATTTTAATTTAATATTCATGGAGATATAGCAATATTAGATAACAGAAGGCCAGAAATTCATTTATTTATAATTTGTTAAATAATTAAAATAAAAAAAAAAAAATTTAGGACATTTATGTTTATCTATAAACCTTCCAAAATCTGCTAAAAAACTTTTAATATTCTGCAAGTACATTTTTAGTGGCCCGCTTCAGAAAGTTTGACTCAATGTAAAAATGAACATAAAATTGTGAAACTTACATCTTACGCTTAATCAGCGATTTCTGCTCCATATAATATACCTTCTTCCTCCTCAAAAAGGTCATTTGCATTAGATTGTTCCTTCCTGAGCTCAGTCCTGCGCTCCTTTGAAGCTTCAAGGCTGCGGCGGTTGGCAGAGCCGATATGCTGAGCATCGCGTCGCTGCGCAAAATCTACTGCAGTTTTCCCAACAGTGACTCCTATTACCTCCATAATTCTCAATAAAGGTTGAAATCATTCATTTTATGTGCACGTAGCACAATAAGTGGCAATTTCAACAATTTTTTTCCTCGTGAACATATGTTTTGGAACAATATGCCAAACGCAAGAATTGAAGCTTTCGTTTGAATTTTGCGTATTTGCTCCAATGCATCGTGTCAGCAAATCATCCGATTCAGAATTATTTTCATTTTTTTTTTTTTCTCCTAACATTTTTTTAGTTTTTTTTAATTGCGTTAGCTGTTTTTTTTCATCCTTGGCCCGTTTGTACATCCTTTTTTAATGTGTAAAACGCACTCTTTTTTTTTTACACTTAAAACGTCACCGTAAGGTTCAATATCTTGTAACTGTTTAAATGTTTTTGTATCACCGTCGCCAATGTAAAATTCATAAAAAACATTATATAAACTTTTTGATCTTTTAAACATTTCAATGATACCATTAACTTCTATTAAACCGGCACTTCCTTCATGATTCGCGGCACAATTTGGCTTATGACTCTCGTACTAAATCTCATACTCGTCGTCGTTCTCTTTTCCTTTCCATCCTTCACAGGCTTTACAAATACTACATTTCACAATAACGTCGAGAACTTTACCAGAAAACTTTCCAATTAACCCGTTGTGGTCACACCTCCGAATAATAGCGTAGTGGTCATATGGGGTCAGCGTGACCCCACGCGGAAAAACCTCCGCCATTTCCCTCCCATTTATTGGATTGACTTGAAAATTGGTTTGGACATAGTTTATAACTACCTCTTTGAGAGAAAATAGTTTATTTACCTCTTTATAATTTTTTTATTAATGAAATTGTTGAATGAAAATTTTTTTTGAAATTTTGGGTTTTTTTACTAAAAAGGTCATAAAACATTCAATTTTTGAGATACAGCGGACACGTTTCGGGGTTGTACTCTTGATAATATATACTTTTAAGAAAAATACAACTTATAATGATCGGCCGGAAAAAGTATATTTATTTTGAAAAGTGAAGTGGGCCGTTTTGACGTGATTTAGAAATGTGAATAGGGTAAGCATTATCATAAAATATAACACTGAAAAACATTTTTTTATAGAACATTTATTTACTATACGAATAAAAAAGATGAAATTAAAAGAAAAATTATTCTACACCAGCGCAATCAGTGCACATGAGCGTGCGATGCTCATCGCACATAGGCCGCAAACATGATGGACATTGCATTTTTATTTTCTTGTCCTTACCGCGTTTACACAGCATACATCTTTTTTGTTTGGCAAACTCATAATTTTCTTCGTTGGACGATTCACCTATTTTAACTTCGAGTATCGAAGCGACACCTAATCTTATTTGTGATTGAAGAGCAGTATTAGCGTAGCGATTTTGTAAGTGTGGCGTGACAAGATATAGCGAAAGCTTGTCGAGGGTTTTTTTGGCTGTTATGCGAGACTGACAACCTGCATTAATTTTCTGACATGTAAATAGAATGCGAGCATTTACGCTAGCTTGGTCTAGCATCCCCATAAATACTCGCATTGGCCAACGATTGGTTTTTCTACTTACTGTCTGCGCATGACACAGGCAATCGAAACAATCAGTCCCTCCTTTGGTAGAATTGTAGTGACGAACAATCACTGGTTTCTGATTTTGAACATCAGTGGATAATTTATCCGTAGAAATAACTAACACGATCTTATTTTTTTTTGGTGAATATGATACTAGGCTCATAGAATCAGTATAACAAAATTTCCAGTCTGGTGGGTTTTTTGACGCAACTTTCATCTCTGCAGGAATTTCTTGCTTATTTTTGCGAATGGTACCTGTCATTTTCATGTCGTATGGTTCTTCCTTCATACGCTGCAGGAGAGGAATGGACGTGAACCAGTTGTCACAGGTAACAGTGCATTTTGTTCCATGAATTGGTGCAGTCACTTTTCGAAGGTAATATTCAGATAACTTCTCTCCCTGCAGTAGATCAATTATCTGGATTTTTCCTAAGTACGGAATCGCATAAATCAAGTATGATGTCGACGGATCATTCAACGAAAAAAGCTTCAAGCCGTATTTATCAGGTTTGGACTTTATGTACATCCTGAATTTGCATCGTCCACGAAAGCCAAGAAGTATTTCGTCTACGGTGCAATCGCGGCTTGCTTGATAACAATTCGTGCAATTGGAAATAAAAATTTCCCAGATTTTACGAATTGCTCCAAATCTATCGTCCTCGTCTCTCTTGCTTTTATTATCTTAAACAGACGGACAAAAGCATAAATCGAGATCGAGGCATTACACACCGATAAAAACTTATGCCGATTTGCGGACTCCATAAATCATGTGTATTCACGTTCGAAGATTTCCAAGCCCCACTGAAGTATAATATGCCTATAAATGCTCTCATTTCTTCTTCATCGGTGTGGTGATGGTAAGTTTGGAGTTCTTTATTTTGCTGAATCATTTTTGCACAATGCTCTTCTATTTGATTGTTGGTGTGCTCAACAATAATCTTTACAATATTTGGTGAAAATAAAACATTCCAAAATTCTTCAATGTTTTGTAACTGCGCAGCCGGACCATCCGGTCCTGGCACATAAACACGATCAACATCGCTCATTCGATCTATTGAAACAGAATAAAAACAAACAATTATAAAATACAACAATTATAAACAATTATAAAACAAACAATTATAAAATAAATCTCAATTATAAAAGAATAAGAGAAATTATATTGTATCGTCTTATTCATTCTACATAGGCACGCTCCTTTCTTCTCCTTCCTTCTCCTTCCTTCTCCTTCCTTCTCCTTTCTTCTGTGTACAACATAATATAGATGTATATATACAGACCAATTTCCCCTAGTGTATGTATACATGTATATTATATTACACACAGACAGGAAGAAGCGTACCTATGTAGTATGAATGAGATGAGTGAAAGTGTATGTATACACGTGAAATTTATACACGCGCGCTCGTGTATGTGAGTGTGTATGTATGTGTTCACTTTTACCTGACTGCCGCTTTCGAAATGTTGAATTCCAAACGTAACCGTTTTTTCCTCTGAGTTTGGTCACGGGGCGTCCACGTGCTGAAGATTGGAGAAGGCGCTCTTGCAGCGACGCTTCTTCGAAATCATTCGCCATTTCATCGTCAGAATAATCTTCAGCGCTGCTACCGTCATAGTCTGAGTGCTCAGACTCCTCTGATACAACGTCTTCTGTTTCAGAGGCTTCACAATCAAATATTTCCTCTTCTTCATCCTGCTCAACGAGCGAACTGATGACGGGTCGATTGCGAAGTTTATACGGCATCTGGACATTTTTTAAACGTTTTTTGGACATTGTTAAAATCGTTTTCAATGTCGAGAAAAAAATTATGATCGCGCACACTTATACTTACGTTCTTAAAGATCACTTTAATACACAATTTGATTAAATTTATTTTCAAAATTTTGAAAAAATTTTGATCACTCTGGTCACATGGGGTCTGAGAGACCCCACACAAAAAGACAACCTACTTTAATGAAATCTACAGAACGAATGAAGAATGTCGGCCGTTCCCGCGCATGGGTATATACAGAGGGACGTTGTACCAACAACATACCAGCGCCACAAGTTTGATTTTTAACAGATACATTCAAGATATTTCATCTCAAATTTTGTCTGGGGTCATCTGGACCCCGAGTGACCACAACGGGTTAAAGTTGCTATGCCGACAAGAGAAGAGAAACCTCTACGAGCCCAAGAGCCATCGCCAGAAACTGTCAAATGATTTTTCAAATTACCAGCGGCTTCATTTTTTTCTTTCTCTTCTTCAACTGCTTTTTTAAATACCGAGTTTACAATGGCGGATGCTGATATCCAAATTTGTTCTACTAAGTCATAATAAGTACTTTTACTGAACCCTTTGCCTATATCCATCAATCCACAAAAATTAATTATACCTTGATAGCCAATACCAAGTAAACGCATGACGAATACAAAGCGCCGATTTATTTCGTAAGAAGAATAAATTTGTTGGCTGCTTAAAATATACGAATCTGATTCACACTTACAGTGTATAACTAATTGAAAGCCTAATCCTTTTTAGCACGTTTTGAAAACTTCACATCACTCTTACAAGTTTTACACATTAGAATGTTTTGCAAATACAAAAACAAAGCAAAGTTGACTATATGGTACTGCAAAGTAGGATCAACATTTACTTCAAAATCAGGGTTTTTTTTTCCAATTTTCTTAGCAGAAGCACTTGTATCCATTTCAACCGTATGCTGATTACCTAGAGAACTTCTTTTTTTTTTACGATCTCCTCTCGAATTGTCATATTTTGTACTTTTTTTATCCATTTTTCAAATTTGTACTATGAAATAGTAATTGAAAATATAACGTTATATGTAGCTCTCGACATGAAAGACGACCTTCAACTGTTTACTAACTAAGAACAAATCTTACAAGAAGCATATATTTATCGAATAATAGAGGGGAACACAAAAAGTACCGTTATACTAAACAGCTGCCGAAACACCTGCTGAGCGCGCTCGCGCACACTCCATTGTATCGCATTATATATATATTTCTCGGCTTTCCTGACCAAAATAAAAGTTTGTACACTAATTCTATATGTATATAGTACCTAAAAATCATGTTTTTAGAAAATCGATTTTTTTGAAAAAAATGACCCAGACTGTCCCCTTAAGTGCTAAATGCTTTAGTGATTGTTGGAAAGACGCTCTTACACGCGCCACATTTTCTGGCGCTGTTGCAGTTCGAAGTCGGCCAGTAGGTTTTTTTTTCAGTGCTGAACCTGTGTTTCTAAAGTTTGACACCCACAGTTGAATAGTTTTTCCATCCGAGAGACGATCATGTCGGCCAAGTTTGAATCGTATCCGAAACGCTCGCTGATTACTAATCACAGAACCACCGTTACTAATAAAATCCTCCACAACAAACTCACGATGCTCACCAAGCCAAGCCGTGGCGCACACTGAAAATTGCACGTACACAGCTTTGAAACAATAGCTCTTCCACATCAGTACCCTCACTACAACTAACACGCCAGCTATTTCAAATACGGGAGGTTTTATTGCAGGACTTTGTATAAACAAAATAGATAAAGATTTATTTTACAATAATACAAAATATTATCAATATTTAATTGATTTTAAAAATCGGAAAAAATTTCCAAATATGTAAATGAAGTATGATTTATAAAATTTGAATCTAAAAAAAGTGAGCATAAAACAGTCGAATGTGCAAAAGCTACACTATGATGTGTGCATCACAATGCTACGCTTGTTTCTTTGCACCTCGCCGCAAATTTTCATTCTGTTCTTTTTATGTTCTTTTATTCGTAACATCTTCGGATTTATTAAAATGATAAGAGATTGATCTATGTACAAACATCAATTAAAATTCAAATGTCATTATATGATCTAGAAAACAAAAAACTGTAAAAACAAAAACTGATTTACGTTTATAATTTCCTGGTACGTGACTCGAATAGGATAATGATTTTGAAAAGTATATCAAGTTGATTTTTCAATAATTCCTTAAAAAATAAAGGATACTTGATAAAGTGGTTACTTATACAATTTAATTTTAAATAATTTCATCCGAAATACTCGAAAATACCACCGTGTTACTTTTTATAGAAGATTTTAACTGGAAACTTTATTTAAATAAAATATTTTTTTAAATGTTCATTCCCTTTATGTTTTTATATTAATTAAATCATTTATGATTTTAATAAATATATACATGTTACGAATAAGAGAACATGAGGAGAGCAGAATTAAAGTTCGCGGCGGGATATGGAGAAACAAACGTAGCATTGTGACGCACACATCGCCGTATACCGGTGTATAGTTAGAAATCGTAAGTCCCGCTCATTTTTGTTTTTTTTTTCTCGAGGCTTGCCTACTCGATTGCAAAGAAATCTGGTTGGCTGTTAATTTATTGTTAATTAAATAGTTACCAATTCACCGATTTTAACGTAACAAGGTTTTTTATGTATAAAGTCTTTCTAAGCGATCTGGAAAATCTTGAGCACCGGTTATTTTATTGAAATATATTTAAGAATTATTTTAATTTTATATTCTGCGGAGTTAAAGTTTTCTTTGTATCACATCTAAATGAGAGTGGTAGACTCGTTTTGAATGTTTGACCATTAAAGGGCCGAGATTTTAGAAAATTTTATAAATCATTATTTGTATGGAAGTGAATAAAGGTCTCAAACTGAGACCCAAACTAAGACTGAGTATTTACCTCAGACCTGGATGCATATATGCGTCTTTCCGACCCGGGACTAATATTCCGTGTTAAATTTTTTAAATTGAAAAAGAATTGTATATGCATGGCAAGGCATACTTAGGGGTTTTTTGGGTCTGTGATTATATGATTCCGGGGTCAAAATTATAAAATTGAATCTGTTTGATCCTCAAAATATTAAGAATCCTGAGTATTACAATTGATGAAAGTATTCGCTCTAATCATTACCCAGGATCAAAGATGCGGACGTGACGACTTTCTGATTTCATGTGTCGTGTATATCGTGCGTGCGTGCGTATGCTTCATTTTATGTATTTATTTATTTTTCGGAACAAGCATCAATATTTAGTTAGTCATTTTGAATTTAAAAAATGTAACTATATGTATGTATGTAATAATTATTAATAATAATTATTATTAATTATTTTTTATAATTATTATAAATTATTTTTTGTAACTATTTGTTTCAAAAAATGTATTTTCCAACAGTTTATTTTTTGACACATATATGCATCATTCCGGCTTTCTAAAGGTTAACCTATTAATGCCAAATTTGTGCACGAAACTTCAAGTACTCTGTACTGTTAGAAAAACAAATCAATATTTTTCAAAATACCATACGGGGGTTTTTGAGAATGCTTTTTCAGAATCTGGCACTTATGTAAAAGAAAATGAAAATCGTTATTTATTTGACATTTCAATAAGAAAGTTTGAAATTTTTTTTTTTTGAATTTCATCAATGTTGCTGCATTATGCACAAATTATTGCCATAAATTACGGTCCGAATGTCTAAAGTTTTTGAAACCTCGGTGCAAAACTTTTTTTTTCTCTTAATTTTTTTCAAAATGACAGTTTTTGTGAAACAGTATTAGGTAAAACTTTATTATTTTTTTTCTCGACAAGTTTTAATTTTACGAAAACAAATTAATAGTTAAAGAAAATGTTTAGAATAACTAAAAAAACATGTGTAAATTTTTTTGAAAGTTCCTGAGCCATTTTTGGATTTTTCAAAAAATAGTCAATTTTTAAGAAGTCGAAATTTACTCAAAAACTTCTGAAAAAATTCATACGTATTCTTTAAATAAATCAAAGCACTTCTTGTTCTACAAAATTTTTTTGTAAAGCTTTTACGTATCGAGAAAAAAAATTATCCAAGTATTTTTATTGATTTGAAAACAGAATAATCGTCACTTCGTTAATATATGTATATAATTTGATATAGTGTTGCCCAGTTCTCACCACGTGGATGTAGACAATAACAGGGAACCGTTTTGTTTTTTTTAAATTTTTTTTATCAATGCTTTATTTGTATTTTAATTTCTTTTGAGGAAATGGTTTCCTATTATTTATAAATATAATATGGTAGTGTGGAAACGTTAACATGCAATAAGTTTATTTAAAGTTTCATTTTCAACTTACTGTTTAGTAACGAGCTTGAGAACCTTCTGAGATAAGAATCTGTTTGAAAATTTGTAGTTTAAAAAAATTTTGAACGTGGTAAGCTGAATTCTCAGGACTAACCGATACGAATAGTTATCTATTTAGTTATTTTCAGAAGTTAAATATAGTCGAGATAGAACATAATGCAAATTTGGTAGATGCTGAGCTATCGACAGTTCATGTAGCATTCTTAGTTATGGAAGAAGAAGTAAGAATGATTAGACGAGCAATTAATAGTATGACTCACGGAAGATTATGTGATTCCACCGCCAACCAAAATCAAGCAATTGAGAAGATTTTTAGGCATGATTGGTTGGTATAGCAGATTTATTCCATAGAATAGAATATAACGGACATTAAGACGGCATTAACCGGTTTGTTGAAAAAGTGTGTATTGGAAAATAGGACAAAAAGGTGCATTTATCAAACTTAAGCAAATCCTTACTCAAGCAACAGTTTTAGCGCGGCCCAGCTTATCGCTACCTTATATTTTGCAGACCAATGTGATTACGCTATAGCAGGCATGCTATCTCAAGAAAAAGAGAGTGATGAGCACCTGATTTACTATGTTAGTCGAATTTTGAGCAAGCCCAAGTGTAATTACAGTCACCAAAAAAGAGTATTTGATCATACTCTGGGCTGTAGATCATTTACAATGATATTTACAGGGAGAAACCTCCACCGATCATCACAACCTTCTTTGACTTGACAGTGTAAAAGACCCAACTGGAAGATTAACTTGCTAGAACACAACGCTGCAGGCATATGATATCAAGTTTGTGCATAGAAAAGGGGCTTTCCATAAAATACCTGACGCGTTGTCTTGAGCTTTAGAGAATAGCATTGGAGCTTTAGCCGAGGTGTCAACAGACGATAAATGATATAATCGGAAACTTAAAGCTGTACAAAAGTATCTAAAGAAGTATCTCGATTTGAAGATAGAAAACGTCATGTTATTCGCACATAAACTGTATCCGTTATTGGATCCGCTTATACCTGATTTAGATGCGTGGAAATTGATTTTACGTTTCGCAAATCGAGAGAAAGCGTTATACGAGTATAAAGCCATCCATACACTACATCCCAATCCGGACATTTAAGTAAAGAGAAAACATTTGCTCGATTGACAATGTATTATTATTGGCCGGGATACTTTTACGATACCAGCTGATACGTTCGAGCCTGTAAAGCGTACCAAGTACATAAAGGCTCTAATAAAGTTTCAGCTGGGCTATTGGAGGAGCGTAACAATGAAGATCCTTGGTCAATGGTTGCCGCATACATAATCGATTTAAAAAATGAAAACGGAAAATAAATAAACCAAGTGCGTCTTCAAGCTCTAAAATTGTAAACAATGCGGCGGCGGCTCTTCAAGAAGCTTATCGAAAGGCAATCGAGTAATCATTCTAAAAATAAGCTACAATGGAGACACACCACCACAGCACGGAAGTAGAGAGATTCGAAGTGTGCGATGTGAAGGTGCACTGCGGCTGGGTAAGATGGTACCTTTGCAGATTTCCTGCCAAAGCATAAAAAAAAAGTGGAAACAAATGGAAAAGCAGAGTGGGGCAATACCGTCTTAGACGGGTAAGCCAAATCATTAGATCAGTGGTGCACCGAACGATGCAGACACCAATGGGCAAAGAAGAAGAGTACATAATGCGGAAGATGGCCGGAAGAGTCCCGGAAGAAGGCTATGTGCCGACGGATCTAAAGCAATTATTGAACATCATGAAGTGGATGAAACGCGCATCACCCCGTTCACTGTTTCCTATAGGAAAAGAATAAAGAAGAAAAAAAAAATGTATATATATGTATATATGTAAGAAAAGTAAAAGAACATTTATTTAATTTTTTAAAAATACGTTTTTTAGTTTGTAAAATTATTGTTTTCTAATTTGTGTTACAAAAAAAAGAGGGAAAAAATAAAATGAAAAATTTGTTTTTATTTTTGGGGGGGCAACGTAACGATCCAAAAGATTATTATGTATATATGTATATATAGCCTATGTAAGCGAGCGTAAGTGCGAATGTTGCCCACGGCACTACGGCAAGTGCCAAGCTCCACCACGCAACTTGCGGCGCGTCGTCTTGAGTGAAGAGAGACATAGAAGGATCTCTCAGCAATATAAAAGAGTGTTGCGCGAGCGTATCGGGGTCTTTACTCTCCAATCTAGACCCACAGTAACTACGCGAGCTCCGTCTCTAGTCTGTGTATCCTGCCTATGAATAAAATTTAAATTTTTCTTTAACTGCATGTTAGATTCTTACATCACCTTATACGGTCTGGTACTGGGGGCATTACGCACCCGCTATCTGCCCGTTCCTTCTCCAAACAACAGCCCGGTAGTAGGGACATTACGCACCTGCTATCTACCCGCCGTCTTTCTTATACGGTAAATCGGGATAAAAACTTTATTTTTATGTAAAAATAATATCGGGTCCGAACCTTACACACGCGTTATACTACTGTGATCAAAAAGTAAGATGAATTTGTTTATAAAATGTAAATTCTTTATTTATTCTTCCAAATCAATTTCATCCCCTTCAGAGTAATCCCTGCCCGATAAAACGCACTTTTGCCAACGCTTTTTCCAGTCTTCGAAACAGTCGGAATAGTCTTTTTCCGGTATAGCCTTCAAGACCTTCTTCGATTTGGTTTTTATCTCCTCAATCGTATTAAAACGGCGTCCCCGCATTGACTTCTTGAGTTAGCTAAATAGCCAGAAGTCGGACGGAGCCAAATCAGGCGAATACGTTGGTTGCGGAACAATATGAATCGAGTTTTTGGCAAAAAAGTCGCGAAGAACCAATGCAGTATGACATGGTGCATTATCGTGATGAAGGAACCAAGAGTTGTTCGCCCATAATTCCGGCCGTTTCAGACGAATAGCTTCACGCAAACGACGCATAACGCTCAAATAATATTTTTTGTTGACAGTTTGGCCCGGCGGAAGGAATTCATAGTGCACCATACCACGATAATCAAAGAAAACTGTCAACATGACCTTGATTTTCGATCAACTTTGCCGTGGTCTTTTTGGTCTTGCTTCACCTTTTGCACGATAATCGCTGGATTGGTCAGTGGTTTCAGGGTCGTATGCGTAAATCCAAGTCTCGTCTCCAGTAATGATGCATTTCAAATAGTCCTGATAGTCAGACAGCAAAGTTTCACACACATCGACGCGACGCTTTTTTCCTTAAAATTGAGCGATTTTGGCACCAATCAAGACTTGACGCGTTTGAGACACAAAACATCCTTCAAAATGGTTTGGGCTGAGCCAAATAATATTCCAACACTATCAGCGAGGTCTCTTATTGTCAATCGACGATTTTCAAGCACCAAATCTTCGATTTTTTGGACGTGGCCCTCATCGGTAGACGTTGATGGTCGTCCATAGCGCGGTTTGTCTTCAACGCGTTCTCGGCCCGCTTTGAACTCGTTGTACCACTTATAAACGTTTTTTTGTGCCATAGTTTGATCACCAAAGGCCTTCCGCAACATTTTCAACGTGTCCGCACAAGAATATTCGTTCCGCAAACAAAATTTGATGCAAGTTCTTTGCTCAACAAAATCATTCATTGTAAAAATCGAAAAATTCACTTTTGGTTGTTTACAAAAACACGTGTAACTCGGAGATAATTGAACCTTTTAACAAACAGACGCTTGGCAAATGTTATAGACAGTCCTACCAGCCTAGGAAAAAAAATTTACCTGCCTTCCTAATGCCCGGGAGTTTTAAATGACAATTTCACCTTACTTTTTGATCACAGTAATACGTCTCAATATCTTCTTAATCTTAGTTTTTAAAGAATAAAACTTTTTTAATTTAAATTTTCTTATATGAGACCGTTTATAACGTTACATCATTGTAAACGATATTTTAGATTTGATTTTATAGCGTAAAATTTATCTCTACCCATAGCTTTTTTTATAAATTCAGATCCTAAAAGTGGATCATCAGATCAATAATCTTTCTGTGACCAATAATCTTTTCTGAGCTAATTTTTTATTGATGGAAGTAGAAACTATTAAACCTATAGAAGTATCTGTTATCTAGATTGGGATCAAAGCTATTTTCACGTATTGCTTGAATAATATAATCATTTAATTTAAGTGAAAAAAATAGGTTGAACAGCTCGACTGGAGACATTTAAAATATTTCCGCTTTATTGCGATTAGACAACAGACATTCATCAAACAAATTATCGTCATATAATTTTTCACCTAATTTCCAATCGTAGTTGCGGTCTAACTCCAATTTTTTCCGGGTTTCGTTGTAACTTTTTGAAATATTTCTAAACGATTCAGTGAAAAGGTTAACATATAAATCATTAACACTTTCATCACTTCCCTCATCTAATACTCTATTGGCATCAGATTTAAGGCATTCTCTTCTCTATATTTTTTAGACTAATAATTTGCTATTGATCATTGCATTCTGAATTATGTAATTTTGACGTCAGATTCGTAATTAGCGAACCCAAAAATTTCCGTATGTAAATTCCATTTTCCATTATATAAATACTTGAAAATTCGGAATAATAGACGCCATAGTGAATCTGCCATTTTGGATTTACAACTTTGAATATAGTTCTGACGTGAGAATCATAGCGAGTAATACAAAAAATTTTACTTATGAATCAAATTTTACGTCGTTTGAAAAAAGCAAAGTGAAGTCAAATTACAACAGTCGCTATATTGAATCCGCCATTTCGAATTTTAAGAATTTAACTTCAGAATCCTAATCAGTAACCTCAAAAAAATATGTATCAACCAATGTTGTCTCTCAAACTGTTAGCAGAAGCAATTTTTTCATATATTGTCACTTTTTACCTGCCTTATCAACCCTTTTTTAACCACATCTGATAGCTACAATGAAAAATAGATCAAGAATTCTGAAATACGAATAAGCAAAATAGAGAACCCATTACTTCTAACCATTTTCTTCCGTGTAAATAACTTTGTGTACCAAATCTCGATTGAGTCCAGGTTGTGGACGAAATACACATTTTAAGGGTGGTTTTAAAATCATTCGGGGAGAAAAATATAGTAACCTAGTGGCATACTTTAATACTTTGGATGACAACCGCCCGGTTTTTATACATTTTACTGAATTTCAAAATGTAATTTGCATTGAGAATAGGATTTAAAAAAAAAAATACCTCTAAAAAAATCACTTATTTATTCTAAATTTAAAAAATTAGAGGATAGGAATAAGAATTTCATTTTCAACTGGTGTAGATCGATAGAGCGACCCAAAAATAGTGGAATATGTCTTCGCTATTTTTTTTTTTTTTTGATCATAAATGAATAAGAAAACGTTGCTAAAAGTTAATGGCCACTCTGGCTATTTCAGGACGATATGGGTTAATTTTCTGTAAAAACAGATATATAATCGTTAACAATTCATTAAGGGGCCTCCGGGGCCACCGTTTTACTATTCCGCCATCTCACTAGCCGGCGCTGGTGTCAGATAGAAAAATGGAAAAAAACGTTAATTAACAAAAAAATAGAGCGACAATTAAAAGAACGCTCTGTACGCAATAGATGCTTTGTAATGCCAACCATATTCTAGAGTTTTTTTCGGACAAATATGTTTTATTTTTTCTCAATCTTAGAAATACGACGCAGCACTTAAAAGGTCGTTGGATGTGAAGTAGCCTAAAAACATTAATTAAAAACAAATATGACAAAAAGCGGGTATAATAAGCTTGTAGAGAATAACACTTTTTAATAAGGGATCCCTTCTAACCATTGTTTAACTGTAAAAATGTGTAGTACTTTCATAATCCTGAAAATACAGCATGACTATCGACAAAGAAAACACGTCTGCAGCTAATCCATTAGGTATGTGTAAAGTAGATATGGAAGTTAGATGCAACTGTGAGTAAGTTAATAGATAAGGAAGAACTTATATGGTTTATCACATAGATGGCGCACTCTGCATATGCCGCGAACGTTTGTTAGAGAAGTTTATACATACATAACAAAGCAGAATATAAAGTCGTCTAATAACCTTTGCCAATTACAATTTTTATGTTAATGAATAATACATTCAAAATAAAGAATAAAAAATGGTCGAATACGTTATAATTTAATACGAAGAAATTAAAAAAGATACTTATGAATGTTTGTGACTCAATCGTTAAATAGCTTTCGTAAATGAAAATATATCAGCTGAAAAAATTGTTTAATCTTATAATGTTACGTGCAAGGGAACACGTACACAATGAAATTTCAATTTTTATCTTAACACATTGCGTACGGGAGACGAGATATCTCGTCTTCAGCAATCCGAACGTTGTGGCCGAGAGACGAGATATCTCGTATCGCATAAAGTGTTTCTAGAGTGCCCAAAAATGTGCGGACCCTGTGAGCGCGTCGCGCGAGCAGAGCGCCGTACGCAATGTGTTAATGCGGAACCCACTAACCCGTCCGTACGGACCCGCTCGCGCATCGTAAACTGGAAATAGTCCTATCGTTACGCTTTACGCGAATTTCCAAAGTCCCTACCTCTGATAGGGGAGCACTCGGACATGGCAAAGGGCACATTTCAATAATTATAAATACACTGTCATAATAAAAATTCTTACTTAGGACTTCCGGTCACTGCTGTAGCCTCGTAATCGAGTTCGGATCTCCACGTGAGGAGATTGGTTAGAGGAATTGGGTGCAATGCAATCAACAGCAGCTATATATTTCCTGTATTATTTTCTGTTTATTTATAACGATATTCATCTACACACAGCTAAATATATATACGGGCTGTCCCATTTTAAAACCTCCACCTAAATATTTTGTCAGGAAAGCCTTCAATCAAAAAATGACCCCTGCAAATCTTATAGGGTTCCGCGGGGGGCGTCGAATAGCGACCTCAAATTTGACCTTGAAGTTGACTTTCAATGTTTTCAAGGTCAAATTATTTTTTTTAAATGGAACCCCCTATTTTTTATCACGGATTCGGAAAGAGCGCAAAATTTTACGTTTAGATAGATCCTGAAGCTTTTTAAGTTCCCTTTAGAGTTCATTCCAAGGACAAATAATTAAACCATGTGAAATCATCAGCACCAGAGCCTGCATTCAGCTATTGACATAATAAATCGTTATCCATGGCCCACGACGAGGACGTAGCAGGGTGGTCTTGTGAAGCCGGTGTAATTACTCAAAAAGAATTATCAAATTTAAAATAAATTAAAATTTTTTTCCTCATTGAAATAGAATTATCGAATTCAAAACAAATAAAAATTACTTCCTTATTGAAATAGAATTATTGAATTTAAAATAAATTAAAATTTTCTTCCTTATTTAAATAGAATTATTGAGAATCGTTCGAATTATTACCTGGTTCCTTATTTTCAATTTAAAATTTAATTGTATTATTACTTTTTCTCCCGTACGTAAATCATGCCCGATTATATCGCTAATGAAATTGTTGACATTCTTCTTACTTTAGGAAAATGTCAACAAAACTATAAAACAGCAGCAAGACTACATTGTTCGTTTCTTACGATGACGTCATCCCCATCACACGGTAATACGTGATATTGAAATCCGTAGTCGTCAAGAACATTTTGGTCGAAGGAGACGAATAAATGAGTATAATAATAATCCTTGCCTACTTGCTGCAGTAGCGATGGTAACTTTGAATGTCCATATTAGTTAACGAGAAATTGGATTAACGTTGGGCATTTCAAGATCGAGTGCCAGTCGATATTTAAGAAATGTTAATTATCATTCATACCATGTAACTTTGTATCACGCTATTACTGAACTAGATCATCAGCGGCTTTAATTAATTTTTGTCAATGAGCAAGACAACAAATTGACAATGATGAACACTTCAACTATGTTCTTTTTAGTGATGAAGCTACATTTGAAAGTACGGGAATATTAAATTGCCATAATTCTCACTACTGGTCTCTAGTTAATCCACATTGGATGTTAGAAATGGATCGTCAATATCGCTGGAGTGTTATGGTATGGTGTGGAATAGTCAAAGGATATCTAGTTGGTCCATATTTTTTTTATGGAAATGTAAACGGACAGTCTTACTTACATTTACTCAGGGATGAACTTCCCGTTCTACTAGAAAACGTTGATCTTGCCAGAAGGGCCAGGATGTGGTTTTAGCACGATGACGCTGCACCGCACTATGCAAGAATTGTTAAAGAATTTTTAAACGTAATGTTTAATAACCGATGGATAGGAAGAGGTGGACCCACAGAATGGCCAACCCGATCTCCAGATCTGACATCGCCGGATTTTCATCTATGGGGTTATCTAAAAAGTGTGGTTTATCGCGATAGATCAAAACACAGAATGGACATGATTCAAATAATTAGAACAGCCTGCCAAAATACTCCTCGTCAGGTTTTATTAAGCACGATAATCCATTTTTAAAGGAGAATCGAACTTTGTGAGCAAGTAAATGGTGCAACCATTGAACATCTTCTTTCATGGCGAAAGAAGTAAACCAATGACCTGCCAGATCGTGCTGCATCTTTGTAACAACCAGTAATCAGAAGGAAAAATGTCCGGAGAATACGGTGAGTGCGGCAAAATATCCCACTTAAGCGTTTCCAAATACTTTTTCACGACTTTTGCGACATGAGGCCAAGCGTTGTCATGCAGAAAAATAACTTTGTCATGTCTTTCCTTGTATTCCGGCCGTATTTCTCGTAATGCACGGCTCAAACGAATCAATTGCTGCCTGTACCGATCGGCCGTTATGGTATCGTCAGGTTGTAGCAGCTCATAGTACACAACACCCTTTTCGTCCCATCAGATACACAACATGATCTTCGAACCATGAATATTCGGCTTTGGTGTTGATGTTGAGGTCGATGGCAACTATTGACCGGGCATAACGTAGTATTTTTTCTTCTTGGGGTTATCATAGATCATCCATTTTTCATCCGCAGTAACAATTCTATGTAAAAAAACCCTTTTTTTGTTGCCTTTGAATCGGCTGCTTGCAACAGAAAAATCGCCTGTCAATATCTCTCGGTTTCAGTTCATAAGGCACCTAATTACCTTGCTTTTAAATCATTTCCATGGATGATCATCGAGTAATGCCTCCAACTTTTTGTCTTAGAATTTTTTTGGCTGTCCAGAGCGAAGCCTGTCTCCAGCACTGAAATCTCCATTTTTGAGATGTCGAAACCATTTCCTACAAGATTTATCAGTTGGAGCATTATCACCAAAAACTTCCACAAGCATTCGATGCGCTTCAGCTGCACTTCTCTTTTAATTAAAACAGAAAACTAAAACCACCCGCAAATGCTGCTTAGTTAACACAAAATTGGACATATTTAACTCAGTTGAAAACAAGATTTTTTATGAAACTCGAAGCGATATAAATTGAATATTATTGACAGATGTCTAATCTCTCTGAAACTACCGACTTCAGCTGTTACTATTGAATATTTATAATAGCCAGAGCAATCTTTTGAAAACGGACCAAACCGAAAGAGGAGTAAAAATATTGCACATGTAATAACGCAATGGAACTTACAACTAAATAATACTGAGCGTTACAGTAAGTCGAGTTCTTAATAAATCAGAGATGTTGTAAAATGTTAAAGTGGATAAATACTATTTATTTTAACATTTGCTATTCTGTTATTGTCTATGAGTTATAGAGAAGAATATAATACTGTATAAAACAAATAATATATTAGGTAGCTGCAGATAAAATGGCCAATTTAGCAATGACATAAAGTTGGCTGCAATTTTAGTGTATTATGTTGGCACAAGGCGGCGCGAATGATATGACATATTGAAGTATAAATACTGCTAACTTGGTTTATGAAGTCATTTCTGTTTTGCACTTCATAATGATCGTAAAAACAAAAAGAGAAAGTGAACATGGAATTGAATCAAAAACGGCTACTTTTACTATATGAATTTGAATTAGAGCACAACGCAACAGAAGCATCGAGGAATATCAACAGCGCATTTGGGCCTGATACAGTTATCGAACGAACCAGTCGGCGGTGGTTCGAAAAATTTCGATCCGGAGATATGGACCTTGGAAATGAGCCACGTGGACACCCAGGACCATCGATCGATAACGACGAGCTGCGTGCATTAGTGGAGTCTGACCCCCGCCAAACCATAAGGGATCTTGCCGAGAAATTAGGCGTTCACAATTCGACAGTTTGCCGCCGCTTGCAACAACTTAGAAGAGTGAAAAAGCTTGACAAATGGGTTCCGCGTGATCTTACCAAGCAAAACATGACGTGTCGAATGGAGATTTCAAGTTTTCTTCTCTTCCGCAACAAAAAGGAACCGTCCGTGCACCGAATTGTGACCTGCGATGAAAAGTGGATTTTATACGATAATCGTCGCCGATCGGCCCAATGGCTAGATGTCGATGAAGCGCCAAGACAAATGCCGAAACCAAGCCTTCATCCAAAGGAAATAATGGTAACTGTTTGGTGGTCTGTAGCTGGAGTTATCCACTATTCGTTCCTGCAACCTGGCGAAACCATCAATGTTGAGAAATACTGTGCTCAACTGGATGAAATGCATCAGAAATTGATAGTCTAACGTCCTAGGCTTGTCAACAGGGATGGAGTGATACTGCTTCATGATAACGCATGACCTCATGTATCGAGAACAACGGTCCAGAAATTATACTAGTTGTGCTATGAGACTCTTCCTCACCTTCCATATTCACCAGACCTCTCACCAACCATTTCTTTAAACATTAGAATCACTTTTTGACAGGAAAAAGATTTAATAATGAAGCTGCTGTCAAAAATGCCTTCGAGGAGTTTCTTCGAACCAGAAACTCGGACTTTTACAAAACTGGAATAAATGTACTTGTATCTCATTGGAAAAAGTGTGTTGCATCTATTGGTACCTATTTTGATTAAATAAATTGTCTTTATAAAAAGTTATAGCTGTTTAAAAATTTATTACTAAATCGGCCATTTCATCTGCAGCAACCTAATAGTCATTTTTGGAACTCCATGCGTTCGACTGATTTGCCGAGTAAAAATATGGGGATCGTCAACAACCGAAGCCAACACACCGAGTACAATATGTTCTCTAGAGCCAGTTTTGCGCTTTTTTCGGGGCAGATTACCTTGTTCAGCATTACTCACTAATCGCTTCATAGTCTTTTCATCTGGATGTGGAGAGTTTGTATATTTTTCTGCATAACGCCTTTCTGCAGCTCTGCGTATAATCAGCCATGACGGAAAAAAATGTAAGTCCACAGATAAAATAATTCAAACACTCTTGATTACAAAGATCAAAATTATTGGAATCAAAACTATTTTCGTGTGGACCTTATAACGAAAAAATATTCTAATTTTTTCCTATCACTGTTCATGATGCCATGGTTCGTTTTTATGTAGGAGAGAGTTGATGGTGCAAAACGGGGGTTGAAAGGAAAAAGAATTCAGCAGCTGGAACACAATGGCATGTCTTTAACTGAGCAGAAGTCGTCTTCTAAACTAAACTGGCCAAGGTCATAATTTAACGACACTTTTTTCGCACTCATTAATTTCGGCATAAAAACAGAGATGTTCGTCAATAATTATTGCGCCCTTATTATGTCTTTAACCTTAAGGTCAAGGTCAAGATCATAAGCCGTCGTAAAATGTTACACTCTTTCTATCTCCACGTTTAAAGGTAGGGTTCTTCTATTGAAAAAACTAACTTTTTGGCCTTTGAATAAACTTATAAGTCATGGTCAAGGTCGTAGTCGTATTCGGACGTAAAATTCTGCGCTTTTTCTATTTCCGGGGTCAAAAGTAGTGGTTTAAATTTGAAAAAACTAACTTGACCTTCAAATAACCTTGAAGGTCATTGTCAAGGTCACAGTAAAGGTTACCATTGGATGTTCCATTTAAAACCCTATAATTTTCATTTAAAGTATTTTTTTTTTTCCAAAGGACGTATTTTCAGAGTTATTCGCGTAGGGCGATTAAAATGGGACACTCTGTGTATATATATATATATATATATATATATACACAGTGTGTTCCATGGAAAACGGAACTTTTTCAAAATAAAGACAAAAACTCAATATTCCGGCAAATCTCATTTATTTTATTCAAAATAGTCTCCTTCGGCATCAATACAACGTTTTGCACGATCAATTAACATATCAAATGAGTTTTTAAGATCATTTTTATCCATCGACTTTAGTATGTCGGTCGTCGCTCTTTGGATGGCCTCTACGTCGACATAACGTTTTCCTTTCATAGGCAAGTGCAATTTAGAGAACAAGTAGGAGTCGCACGGAGCCAAATCCGGCAAGTACGGTGAATGGTTGATGGTTAAAATGGAATTTTCGATTAAAAAATCCGTGATCAAGTTCGATCGATGAGACGGGGCATTATCATGCAACAAACGCTAGCTCCCTTTTTCACGGTATTATGGCCGCACACGACGAATACGGCTGAGCAAACGCTTCATAACACCAAGATAAAACACAGCAGTAATCGTTTGACCAGGTGAAACAAATTCACGATAAATAATACCCTTCGAATCATAGAAACAAATCAACATTGTCTTCACTTTTGACTTTTCAAGACGACTTTTTTTCGGATTAGGCTCGTTTGGGTGCTTCCATTCAGCACTTTGACGCTTGGTTTCGGGATCATATTGAAAACATTATGTCTCGTTACCAGTCACATTTAAATATTTCAAGTTTGGGTCCTTTTTTGACCCTTTAATCAAATCGTTACAATGTTGAATTCGGAGCAATTTTTCGTAGTCGGTCAGTTTGTGTAGAACAAAACGTGCACACACCTTCCGTAGATTCAAATGATCGGTCAAAATGCGATGAATTGAATTTTTGGACATATTCAATTCTATTTCCATGTATCGCAATAAAGACTTTGGCTTATTTCTTATAAATTTACGCACTTTTTAAATGTTACTTTGAGTAACCACGGTATTCGAAGGACCTGGATGTTCGTCGTCCTGAATGTCTTTACGACCTTCCTGGAACCGCTCATACCACTCATACACTCTGGTACGGGATAGACAATTATCGCTATAAACTTGTTTCAGCAAATTATGCGTCTCAGTAAAGGATTTACTGAGTTTAAAACAGAACTTAATATTTGCTCTTTGTTCGAAGTTCATTTTTCGACCGATGCCACAAACACACTGTCACTTTGAGCGCGATATTTTGGTTTCCATTGAACCAAATGTCATACAATTTTGACAGGATGTCAGTTAAGAATGGACCTTTCTATTGCTAACATCCGCCAATAGGTGGCGCCAATATAAATCGATGTTTTGAAAAAGTTCCGTTTTCCATGGGACACACTGCGTATATATATATATATATATATTCACAGAGTGGTCTATTTTAATCTATCGCTCGAAATGACTTCAAAGGGAGATAGGTATATCAATGTTTAGACAAAAGTTGTAGAAATTGAAAGGGGTCGTCCAATGCTGACCTTAGCGTTAACCTTGAGATCAAATTTGAAGGTTATTGAAGGGTCAAATCGCGAATTTTAAATTGAAACCCTAATTTTTTATTACAGATTCTGATTCTGCGTTGAAAAATATGAAAGTTCTGTTTTAAACATTTTCTTTGATGCGTGACAGATGGCGCTGTAATCGGCAGTTTGAATCTATCTGGAATGTAATCGAGCGCGAGATTTACTCGAGATTATGCATAGTGACGTGTGTGGTCCTATGAGAAGTGCATCACATTCGAGGGCAAAATATTTTGTGACATTAATCGATGATAAATCGCGCCGGCGTGACATATATTGTCTCAAGCAAAAATCAGATGTGCTAAACGCATTTCGTGATTATAAAGTAAGTGTTGAGATATTTACGGGCCGAAAAATAAAGGCGTTATAATCGGATGACGGGCGAGAGTATTGTAACCGGAAATTTGATTCGTTTTTGGCAAAATACAGAATTATAAGACGTTTAACAGCGCTGCATATACCACAACAAAACGGGTTGGCCGAAAGAAAAAATAGAACATTAGTGGAAATGGCCAGGTGTATGATGAAACAAGCGGATGCATCTCCAGCATTTTGGGCTGCGGCGGTAAATACCGCGAATTATATACAGAATCGGTGCGCTACGAAAGTGCTGAATGGACAAGTGCCGTATATAGTGTGGAAAAATAAAATTCCTACAGTGATACAATTTAGAGTCGGTTTAAAAGCGTATGTGCCCCAAAAAGAGCAACAGAAAGAAAAATTTGATTCGCGATCAGAACCGTGCATATTAATGGGATATTCCGCGGAATCGGAAGCATATAGATTGTGGTCTCGGAAATCACGAAGACTTATTGTGAGTCGAGATGTTAAATTCGTGGATGAGACAGGCTTTGAAATGAATATGTGTACATTTTTAATGAATCAGAAATAGAAAATAGTTTTAGTGAAAAGCGTGCGGAAATAAAAGACAATTTTGTTGAAATTGAGTTGCAAAACAGCGACACACAACTAGCGCAAAATGAAGATAAAATTCGTGCGCCAGAAATAAATGTGCGAGTGATACCGTCGCGAGAAATGCGCTTACAACTACCAAAACGCGGAAAAGGTAGACCGAGGTTCTGTCGAACTGGCTCCGTGGGAAGACTGTGGCAAGAGGCCATAGATGCAGAAAATGCAGACGCATGGGAAAAAGCCATGGATGATGAATATCTTGCGCAGATTCGCAATGGAACGTGGGAAATTGCGAGTCGGCCAGAAAACCGAAGAGTAATCGGCAGTAGATTCATGTTTCGCACAAAAGATAACGATAAGAAAAAGGTGCGACTTGTGGCGAAAGGATGCTCACAGCGACCGGATGAGAATTTTGAGGAGATATTTTCACTGGTGGTACATTCAACGTCAATACGCATATTATCAGCGCCGAAATTCATCAAATGGATGTAGTGACAGCGTATTTGAACGGCGAATCAGAAAAGGACGTATATATGGAAATCCCTGAGCACTTAGAAAAAGTTTTGACTGACATCCGGTAAACCAATGGGATCGAGTACATTGGCGAACTGTGATGAAAGAATAAAAATGACTGCTTAACGTTGATTAAACGCGCTTGAAAAGAGCGAGAACTCAGTTTGCGTATTGAAGAAAGCGTTATACGGACTTAAACAGTCTGGACTGAGATGATACCAACGACTTACAAATAAATTGTGTGAACTTGGGTTAGAATCTACAAAACAAGAACCATGTTTATTTATCGCACGGAAAAAGGACAGAATCATGTTGATTGCTGTTTACGTGGATAATTTGCTTATAGCAACAAATGACGCACATTCGATGCGTGAAATGAAGGAATCACTTGCCAACACGTTTGAAATGAAGGATATGGGAAGAGTCAAACGATATTTAGGAATCAACTTTTTACAATCGGAGGATAATAGTGAGGTCATGCTATCGCAACAGTGTTACACGGAGATGATATTAGAGCGTTTTGGCATGAGAGATTGCAAACCAGCGCATACACCAGTTAAAACGAATGTGAGGCTTGAGAAACCAGTGCTTGTAAATGATACAAAGATGAGAAAATATCCCTATCAAAATTTAATTGGTGCATTAATGTATTTGTCGGTATTTACGAGACCGGATATTGCGTTTGCAGTGAACTATATGAGCCAGTTTAATACGAATTATAATGAAGATCACCGGAAAGCAGCCAAAAGAATTTTGCGTTACTTACGAGGTAGTACAAATTATGGTTTGTCATATGTGAAAACGAATCAAGAGTTATTTGGTATAGTGAACGCAGATTGGGGCGCTATCCTGACCAATAGACGTTGTTATTCAGGTTACGCATTTATATTAGCCGGTGCGGCTATTAGCTGGGAAGCGCGTAAGCAACGTATGGTTGCGTTGTCGAGTACTGAAGCCGAATATATGGCTATGTCAGAAGCTATAAAAGAAGCGCTATACTTGCGTGGCATTATGGAGAAAATCGGTGTAAAATGTGATTGTGTGACGTTATACAACGAGAATCAAGGCGCGATGAAACTCATACAAAGTATTGGGTATCATTCGCGCACTAAACATATTGACGTTCGGCATTATTTCATACATGACTGTTATCTATATGGACAAATCGATATAGAGTATATACCTACGGAAAGGGATGTCTGCCGATGTGCTTACGAAAGGATTGTGTGGTTCTAAACATAAACAGTGTATCGAAAATCTAGGTGCAATCGAACTAAACATGTGAATTTCTGGTAGTCTTACTATTTTGAGAGGGGGTATTATAGATACAAAGTCGTAACACTACCACAGTGATAAACATAAGTGCAAATATATATCCCCACTCCAATAGCACATTCCTGCGTTCATATCTGGATAATTATAGTCAGTTCTAAATTATCCCTCGTCGTGACAATACCTTTATATTTATATTGTAACTTCAGTCTATATCTGTTAATAAAGACCAATTGCAATTAGATGTTTACTGGTTATTTACGGATCCTCTAACAAAAATTGTCTCTAAACATTCTAAAAAAAATTGAAGATATAATTTGATTGATTCTATGATAATCGTGTTCTTGTATGACGTCCCATAGACACCACCGAGCTACAAACGTAGTTCGACTTACGACACCACGAGCAACCGCTCACTCTATGCGTCGAAATCGCGGCGTCAGCTAATTGCGCAACCGACAACCTGCAGCCCACCGTGCATTGACACATGCGTTAACGGTTCTACTCTACCAACGACTTCGTCGACGGATCGATTTACGAAGAATATTTTTTTCATGTCGTCTTCATATTGGTCAAACATCTGACCACACGATAGGAACCGAGGGTATAAACACCCTGGCTTTCTACTGTACTCTGTTCTTTGTTTTTTGTTCTTTGATAGTGAGTCTTCGAAGAGGCATTATACTCGATCGCCAATAGAACCCGTCGAAGTTAAATGACGTAAGCGCCTGGCAAATTGGCGTGGGCAGTGATCGACATCAGTGCCTAGAAAATACATTTACCGTTTCAGTCATCGGTATTATTGTTTAGAAAACACAATATACCGTTGAAGTAATCGACAGAAAGTCGGTGACTGGTAACCACAAATTTCACTGATCGTACGGAAGGGTCTTTGCTTAGAAAGCACAAGGACCAATAATCTCCTAAGTCATGTGGGAGTTCGCAACTGGCAAGCCCTCCGGACCCTCGACGAACAATGGCAACGCACAGCAGCTTCTCAACCTCGTCAGAGTTTAGATTTGATGTTTTTAAATAATCTTAAATTTTATTTTCATTATATATTTTTTATGAATCTGCACAATTAAAGATTTACAGATTAACCTTAAATATATATATTTAAGACAATAAACATATATATATATTGTAGAAAAATAATGTCTATTAATCTGTTAGATTGGCATTTAGATAGTCGAATATGAAAGAATTACCCAAAAGCTGTTTTGTTGCAAATTTTAATAGATTAATAAATGGAAAACGCTCGAGTAGGTTCAGAGGTCAACGACTTTGACTACGTTTATCTTTAGATTTGAAGATTATGTAAAGGTCAAAAGGATTTTTCTAAGTAAAAATGCTTACTTTTAGAGTTACCCAGAAACAACGATGTGGACGTACTTTCGAATAATCTTTCAAGTTAAGCTCAAGGACAAGATGATCAAGGTCGTTAGTCCTAAGTCGTCTCCAGCTTTTTGTTGCCCAGACTTTATGAAAAAAAACATTTTCTGGATGATTTTTTTAAACTGACTTTGATTTAACCTTGTAAAAATTTACCCTATCATTTTTAATGTAAAATTTTCCGCTCTTTCAGAATTCAATGTCAATAATAAGGGTTCCTATTTAGAAAAATCACTTTGACCATTAAATAACCTTGAAAATTGATCTTAAGGTCAAAACCGATATTGCAAAAAGATGGCCCCTATAATCCTAAGCAACTTTTGTCTGAACAATTTTTTCGTATACCATTTACTTATTGGAGATTTCGGGGTGGATAGATTAAAATTGCTCACCGTGTATACACAGTGTGTCCCATGGAAAACGGAACTTTTTCAAAATAAAGACAAAAACTCAATATTCCGGCAAATCTCATTTATTTTATTCAAAATAGTCTCCTTCCGCATCAATACAACGTTTTGCACGATCAATTAACATATCAAATGAGTTTTTGAGATTATTTTTATCCATCGACTTTAGTATGTCGGTCGTCGCACTTTGGATGGCCTCTACGTCGGCATAACGTTTTCCTTTCATAGGCAAGTGCAATTTGGAGAACAAGTAGAAGTCGCGTGGAGCCAAATCCGGTGAGTACGGTGAATGGTTGATAGTTAAAATGGAGTTTTTGATCAAAAAATCCGTGATCAAGTTCGATCGATGAGACGGGGCATTATCATGCAACAAACGCCAGCTCCCTTTTTCACGGTATTGTGGCCGCACATGACGAATACGGCTGAGCAAACGCTTCATAACACCAAGATAAAACACAGCAGTAATCGTTTGACCAGGTGGAACGAATTCACGATAAATAATACCCTCCGAATCGTAGAAACAAATCAACATTGTCTTCACTTTTGACTTTTCAAGACGACTTTTTTTCGGATTGGGCTCGGTTGGATGCTTCCATTCAGCACTTTGACGCTTGGTTTCGGGATCATATTGAAAACATTATGTCTCGTCACCAGTCACAATTGAATATTTCAAGTTTGGGTCCTTTTTTGACTCTCTAATCAAATCCTTACAATGTTGAATTCGGAGAATGAATTCACGACCTTCCTGGAACCGCTTATACCACTCATACACACTGGTACGGGATAGACAATTATCGCCATAAACTTGTTTCAGCAAATTATGCGTCTCAGTAAAGGATTTACCAAGTTTAAAACAGAACTTAATATTTGCTCTTTGTTCGAAGTTCATTTTTCGACCGATGCCACAAATACACTGTCACTTTAAGCGCGATATTTTGGTTTCCATTGAACCAAATGTCATACAATTTTGACAGGATGTCAGTTAAAAATGGACCTTTCCATTGCTAACATCCACCAATAAGTGGCGCCAATATAAATCGATGTTTTGAAAAAGTTCCGTTTTCCATGGGACACACTGTGTATATATATATATTGTAAGAACAAGTGCTCTTTGGTTTTATCAATAAAATGGTGTGCCATTAGATACTCATGTAGATTTTTTTTCGAGGTCATAGCGACAATGCAGATCGTACTTATTAATCTAGAGAACTCCTCAGATTTCTTCTCGAAAGCTCCTTCTATCACCGATTCTTCTAGTATGCAAAATGCTCTTTGTCAAAAGACTTCGTCTCATTTCTCAATACTTTGTGTAAAATCATTACTTACTACTTTTTACTTAGTTTCATGCTATTCGAGTGCAATTGATTGATAATTACTACTTGTATATTGGCTGCTTAAACATCATCTAAATTTCTTCCCCTTTAGTTTACGTTGCACAAAGCTTAGATCGACTATAGACGATTTGTTTTCTTTGATGTAGATCGATAATGTCTCAGTAATAATAGTCTTTATATTTAGTATAATAACAACAAAGAATTTGAG
The DNA here is from genome assembly GCA_949987625.1 of Chalcis sispes. Taxonomy (NCBI): domain Eukaryota; kingdom Metazoa; phylum Arthropoda; class Insecta; order Hymenoptera; family Chalcididae; genus Chalcis; species Chalcis sispes. The sequence continues at coordinate 25,831,473 of OX465094.1, forward strand.
TAGTATGTGTCCTCTGTTATTGTAATACCCCTATAACTAAGCGTAAAACTCTTGTTATATCACAACGGGTAGGTGGTAATTTTTTCGTACTGACAACTATGCCATTGAGAATTTGAAAAAATGTGACTATAAAATCACTGTACATTGTAAATACTAGCTATAAAACCTTATTTCATCTATATCAACCTACATATTCATGAGAGCAGATATTCTCTTTTATATTCAGTTATCTTTTATACAACTGTTTGGTTTTTATTCTTTATCCAGCTTGATTTACTTATGTTCTGGTACCTCTCGTTTATAATGGCAAAACCAGCAAAGAAAAGGCTTGTTCTCTACTTTCTGTCTCTTTAATGAAAAAGAAAGTGTTGTCATGACAAAAATCAATAAGTTTTAGTTGTAATAACTCCCTTACACACCCTATTACAGTCTGTCAAGTAAGAGCGTGGTCGTGTTAATTTATAAAAAAATTTATTTGATGTAACTTTCATATTTATATATACATTGTACATATTACAAACAATGATGCAATCCGGTCAATAATGTGTCCAGTCACCACCGGCGTCGATAATTGCCTGGCATCTCCAAGGCATGCTTTCTACTAATTTGACGGCGTATTCTAGTGGCAAGGATCTCCAGATCCGACGAATTTCGTAAGACAACTGCTTCAAAGTGTATGTGCGTCTTCCACGAAGCTTTCGTTTAATATATGCCCACACATTTTCAATAGGGTTTGCATCGGGCGACTGCGACGGCTAATCCAATATAACGATGCCAGATTGAGTCTTCCACTGAGTACAGAGCTTGCTGCGGTGTTTAGGATCGTTGTCCTCCTGCAGGATCCAATCTTTATTTTTTGTGATGAACCATCGTTTGGCAGATGGCAGTAAAGCCTTTTTGTAGATTTTTATCATTTTCTCGGAATTTAGGTTGTCAGTAAAGAGGTGCAAAGTGCCGAATCCCTGCTTTGAGAAGCAGCCCCAAAGATGCACCTTTATTCCATGTTTTACGGTCCGCTGAACAAGCCTATTGGTGAAAGTTGACCAGGCTCGCATGAGGACAGAACGTGCCCATATAGAACATTCATCAGTAAAAATGACATTTTCAAAATCTCTATCAATATTCTCATGCGCCCAAGCGAGTCGCTGTGTCACATGTTTTTCAGTTAACAGAGGCTTCTTCATTGTGTTGCGCCATTTCAGATGATAAGTACGGAGATGGGTTCGGATAGTTTCGTAGGATATATCTAAACCTTTTGCCATTAATTTTGCTTGTCCTTGCCGCAGTGTTAAAGCAGGATTCCGCGAAAACAGATTCACTATTCTTTTTTCATCTTTTTTGTTTACTTTTCCTATCGAGCCACGTTCTGGTAAATCATCGACATTTTTAGCCACTTTATATCGCTGTATCCACTTCTGTACAAATGCCTTCGACTTTCTCATATATTTAGCAGCCGCTGATTGCGACATTTTGGGACCTTTCGGGTGGATGCAAAGGAACACAGCCTCGTAGCGCGACGCGTACTTAGCACTCATGGCGTTTAACGTGATTCTCTTTTAAAAGATCAACGACAACTGAATTTTTGTTGACAATGCATCAAGGACAAATCTTCCCTCTATCGGCTCGCGGAGGAATTAGAGCAAAATCTTTCATTACCTGTCGGTGAAGTCGACCACGCTCTTACTTGACAGACTGTAACTAGATTTAATTTCCTTAGATTATTTTTTCGGTAATAAAAGATTTGCCAAAAATAAAAAAGATGTCCACGTAATCAGTGACCATTTTAAGAAGTTTGTAATACAGTCTGTCAAGTAAGATCGTGGTCGTGTTAATTTATAAAAAAATTTATTCGATGAAACTTTCGTATTTATATATACATTGTACACATTACAAACAATGATGCAATTCGGTCAATAATGTGTCCAGTCACCACCGGCGTCGATAATTGCCTGGCATCTCCAAGGCATGCTTTCTACTAATTTGACGGCGTATTCTAGTGGCAAGGATCTCCAGATCCGACGAATTTCGTAAGACAACTGCTTCAAAGTGTATGTGCGTCTTCCACGAAGCTTTCGTTTAATATATGCCCACACATTTTCAATAGGGTTTGCATCGGGCGACTGCGACGGCTAATCCAATATAACGATGCCAGATTGAGTCTTCCACTGAGTACAGAGCTTGCTGCGGTGTTTAGGATCGTTGTCCTCCTGCAGGATCCAATCTTTATTTTTTGTGATGAACCATCGTTTGGCAGATGGCAGTAAAGCCTTTTTGTAGATTTTTATCATTTTCTCGGAATTTAGGTTGTCAGTAAAGAGGTGCAAAGTGCCGAATCCCTGCTTTGAGAAGCAGCCCCAAAGATGCACCTTTATTCCATGTTTTACGGTCCGCTGAACAAGCCTATTGGTGGAAGTTGACCAGGCTCGCGTGAGGACAGAACGTGCCCATATAGAACATTTATCAGTAAAAATGACATTTTCAAAATCTCTATCAATATTCTCATGCGCCCAAGCGAGTCGCTTTGTCACATGTTTTTCAGTCCACAGAGGCTTTTTCATTGTGTTGCGCCATTTTAGATGATGAGTACGAAGATGGGTTCGGATAGTTTCGTAGGATATATCTAAACCTTTTGCCATTAATTTTGCTTGTCCTTGCCGCAGTGTTAAAGCAGGATTCCGCGAAAACAGATTCACTATTCTTTTTTCATTTTTTTTGTTCACTTTTCCTATCGAGCCACGTTCTGGTAAATCATCGACATTTTTAGCCACTTTATATCGCTGTATCCACTTCTGTACAAATGCCTTCGACTTTTTCATATATTTAGCAGCCGCTGATTGCGACATTTTGGGACCTTTCGGGTGGATGCAAAGGAACACAGCCTCGTAGCGCGACGCGTACTTAGCACTCATGGCGTTTAACGTGATTCTCTTTCAAAAGATCAACGACAACTGAATTTTTGTTGACAATGCATCAAGGACAAAGCTTCTTTCTATCGGCTCGCGAAGGATTTAGACCGTAATCTTTTATGACCTGTCGGTGAAGTCGACCACGCTCTTACTTGATAGACTGTAGATCTCTTTATAACCAGCGTACTAAAGCTATTAACATGATTGAGAAAAGTGAATTAAGTCAAACGTAATTATGCTGAAAAATAGACATTTTTTTTTAAATTTATTTTACGATTAGGACTAATCTCGCACTGCTACTTTTATTATTTTCATTTTTTCTAAAGTTTTTTCTTTTAGATTGATTATATTTTACAAATCAAGTATTAACCGAACTTCACGATTAATTGCTTGGTTCTAAGAACTTGAATTGCTTCAACTAAGTTTATGGATTTAATTATTGTGAGATTTATTTTGCCTGTTGGGTAAACATTTTTTAGAATTAATTGTAGAGTGAAAATTCATCTTAATGCATCTTTAGGCTAGTTAATTAACGTATTATCAATTTTTTAAGAATACTACTTAACATAGTAAACTCATCTATTAGTAATCTAACCTGCTTTTGTTTATATTTTCAAAAAATTTGAGTCAATTAAAGAAAGTTATTAAAAAAAGTTATAGAAAACAAAAATAAACAACGAATTTTTTTCTCTTGTAACAATCGCAGATTCAATGGTAGTATTGATTTTATTTTGCATCAAACCTTCGAATATAAATGTTTGTAAGCACCAAAACTTTGAATGTATAAACTTAGATCTAAAAAATGTTTTTTTTTAGAAAAGTGACGAATATTGTAAATTAGAAATTGATTTTCAGAATCGTGCCCAGCAGAATCACTTTGCAAACTTGTCAGTTTTTTGTTTCATTTTGTACTGGTAACCAAAGTTATTCGCTCAATATGTTTTAAGTTTTCTTAATTCGTTAGTTTAGATTAAATTTGATCTGCAACATTAAAGTTGGCTGGTACCTGTAGCTGTATGTACATCGTGCTTGTGCTGTTGGTTTTTAACCCCTTGACATACAATGACGTCTCTGAGACGTCATGTATTTCATGTGCCATGTTAGACTTTGACGTCTCTGAGATGTCAAGAAATCTCTTCGGCGAATACCAGGCAGTATAATATTATTGGATTATCTGTTTCGGCCGTGCATCAATGCTGTTTTTTTTTAGGCAGTCGAAGATGCTTTCCCTCTCTCAATAATTTAAATGGTATTCTACGGACGCGTCAACGCGCCTTTTATTTGTATGTCAAGAGGTTAAGACGCAGTTTACTCATTATTATGCTGCGTTATATGTCGATATTATTAATTTAAATCTTCTTAAAATAATGAACTGAAGACCATTCATAACAATTAGCTAAAAATTTTTAAAATGACGTGGCCTTTTGATTCTAATGTTTCTAGTATTTCAGTTATGTGGATATTTTTCGTATTTCTTTTGAACATAATATTTGAGACTCTAAATTACCTGTTTACAAGAAAAAATTCTTTTTTTTACTTAACTTACTAGTTACACTTTTGCAAAGTGTAAATGTCATGTTACAGTACAGTATAATCAATCTAAAATCTATTTGCATTGTTATATTAGGTTAAGTAAAATGTAAATGAACATTATATTAAAATCTTTAATTATTTTTTCGAAAAAAATTCAAGTATTATCTAAAAAACTACTGCGAATTTAAAAAATTGTTTTAAATAAAAGATCTATATCTTTTAAAAATACATCTATTTTATTTTATTTATTTATTTTTTTTCTTTAGGAGTGATAGTTAATAAAAAATTTACTTGTCCATGAATTTAGGTAACCAACAATTTTTTTTTACACTTTATGAATAGAAATCTACATACGAGGTATGTATGTCGTATGTCACCCTTTCTTGGAATTACCTATAACACATCGTTCAATAAGTCCCGAAACTAACCCAGAGATGGTGCTAGTAGTACCAAACTGGCCACGTTTCCATAAAATGCGAACCTTTACATGCAACGTGTAAAAATTTCACGTAGATCGGATCACAGACAGCAGAGTTATCGAGGTTAAAGTAAAGTCACTTTGTAATTTGTTTGAAAAATGGAAAAAAGCGAGTTTCGCGTGTTGATAAAACATTGTTTTTTAATGGGTAAAAACACCATAGAAGCCCAGCAATGGCTTGAAAAACATTACCCGGACTCCTGTCCATCCAAACCAACGATTTATCGTTGGTATGCTGAGTTTAAACGTGGTCGTACGGACACAAACGATGCGGAACGTTTGGGTAGGCCATTGGAAGCCGTTACACAGGAAAATGTGAGTGAAGTGTTAAAAATTGTAATGAAAAATCGCAAAGTGAAGGTCCGTGAGATTGCAGAAATGACACAGATATCATCTGGAAGCGTATTTACAATCCTTCATGAAAAATTGAACATGAAAAAGGTTTTTTCCAAGTGGGTGCTGCGATTGCTTTCAGTGGAACAAAAACAGCAACGAGTCGACGATTCAGAGAGCTGTTTATCGCTATTTACTCGCAATAAAAAGGATTTTCTGCGTCGATACGTGACCATGGATGAAACATGGATACATCATTTCACTCCGGAGTCGAATCGGTAATCATCTGAGTGGCGCATGGCTGGCGAAAGCCGCCCAAAGCGTCCAAAAACGCAGCAGTCTGCTGGCAAAGTCATGGCGTCTGTTTTTTGGGATACACATGGCGTGATTTTCATTGACTACCTGGAAAAAGGTAAATCGATCAACAGTGATTATTATGTTAACTTGTTGGTACGTTTGAAGGAGGAGATCGCAGTAAAACGACCGCACATGAAGAAGAAAAAAATCCTTTTTCACCATGCTACAAGTCCATGAAAACAATGGCAAAATTGAACGAATTGGGCTGTGATTTGCTTCCCCCCCCCCCCGTATTCGCCAGATTTAGCCCCCAGCGACTACTGGCTCTTTGCTGATCTCAAAAAAATGCTCCAGGGAAAAAAATTTGGCTCGAATGAGGAGGTCATTGCCGAAACTGAAGCCTATTTTGAAGCAAAGGATAAATCCTTCTATAAACATGGTATAGAAATGTTGGAAAGGCGTTGGAAAGATTGTATCACTCTAAAAGAAGATTATATTGATGAATAAAAATGATTTTCGAAAAAAAATGTTGTTTTCGTTGTTAGTCTCGGGACTTAATGAACGATGTGTTAGTATGATTACGAGTCTACGCGAAATTATAATAAACAATTTTTTTTCAATTTCCAGGATAAGCTATTCGATTATTGGAGTATTTGCGGCTATTGGGATTATTAGGGTTATTGGGGTTATCGAAGTTATTGAACTTATTAGAGTTATAGAATATTCTAATACATTATTAGAATATTTAATCTTTGGGGTTATTGGGATGTATTTAAATTATCGGAGACATTACAGCAAAGATCTAAATAATCTAAACAACATTTCTGCGGTATTGGGGTGATTAGGTAATTAATGATGTCGGATTATCTGAGATATTGATTAATTATATATTAACAATTCTTCTTTTATACTTTGCCGTGATATACACCGATAGAAGAATTTACTTGATTTAAATAAAATATTCTTGAATTAAGTAAATAATTTTAGAGAAAAATGTTTTTTTATCTCAAGAATTTCTACTCTTTGTTTCAATATTCTTGCTTTGAGGTATCGCTTCTAGGTGGCTATACAGTTTTTCTCCTTACATGAGAATTTATACAGTTAAAGTTATATAAGGATATGACATTTCCTAATAGATAATTGTTTTATTTAATGAATTAAAAAATTGAATAAATTATTTATTAAATTATTAAAACAAATCATTTTAATGAAATTTTGTTGAAAATAAATATATAAAAAAATATAATTATTTAATTTATCAATTCTTTCAATCAAAAAAGATCAACTCTTAAACCAAGATTTTCTTAAAACAAATATAATATTTTTATGTTGTTTGAAAAGTATAAAATATTTATTTAAAAAAAAAAATGCTTCGTTCAGGAGTTAAGTTCTTGGATGAAGCATTTTTAGCTTCTTGAAAATATTTTTTTAAATTCGCAGTAGTTTTTTAAATAAACGCAAAAACCCACATTTTCATCAGTTTTACATGTTTTTCACCATTAAAATACAATTTGCGCTAATTGTCATCATCATATTCATAATTAGCGTGTTAAATACGTAAGCATGAGTAATTTTAAAAAAATCAAAATCGGGATTCTCTATTGCGTCTCACGTGCGTCCACTCGCCGGGCGAGAAGAAAAGGAAGTTCTCCTCCAACCGTGTTTCCCTCATCGCGGTCGATGCACCGCATCGCTATCGATTCGGTAATCGATTTTGCGTCATGCAGTCGTGCTGCGTGTTCTAACATCAACCGCAGGGCTGATGGCTTAACCTCCCAGGGTCACACGGAAAAAATATTGGCTTATAACCTATTGAAGCATGGAGACCATCTTATTAAAAATACATGTACATAGGCTTTAATTTAATAGTATTGATACTTTACATTTAAATTATAAATATCGACAATCTATCATTGCGTATCTCGTCTCCTACAGTAGGAGACGGCCTTTACAATGAAATTTGAAGCCCCTCTTATCGACGTTATACAGTTGCGCATATGTAAGTGAAAAATCTTTTGTTTCTGCACGAGTGTCGCCAAAAACACGCTACAATTTCATTGCAAAGACCGTCTTCTTGTGGGACACGAGGTTTGCAATTTCGGTACGGCGATGTTTGTACTCTAAACGGACGACAGCGATACTGCTTCACAATAACACTTGTACAGAATTTGTAAAATCGACATACATTACTTGTAAAGCATATTCCACGTGATACTATAGATGGATATGATACTGTAGATGAAATACTATAGATTTCCATTTGATACTATATATGGAGGGCGCTCTAACTCTGAGAGTTAGAATTTTTTCCATGCACCTGTTACAAAACTTTACTGATTATATATAAAAAATGATATCGCATCGTATAATTTATATTTATCGTCATAAAATATAATAATCTTTCCTTTTTTTACACTCAGAAATATTCTATAGTAATTTTTACAATAAAAATAGGATTTATTATTTTTCAGCAAGAACATACTTTTTAAATAGTAGAATTTACAAAAAAAAATAGTAAAATTTGCTATGGTGAGTTTAGAAATATTGTTGAATCTCGAAGTAATTTTTACTATTTTTAATAGTAATAATAAATTTTACTACTGAAAATAGTAAAATATGCTACATTATATACGAGGTGTGATCAAAAAGTAAGGTGACGTTTTGAATTTCGCGTGCTCTGTACACTCTAATTTCAAAAAAAAATTTTTTGTTATGTTGGTACACATGTCCTTAACATATGTTGACAATATCAGCTATCTCGCATGTTTGTGTTGTTTAAAACAAGCACAAAGAATAACTGTCCTCACACGTGCGTGGCGATTTTTCGTCGTTTAAATAAATAAAGCAAAGCTCACGCATCGTTGCTGGTTCGTATTTTTTTGGAAATAAAAAGTCACGGGGGGTTAGATCTGGTGAATATGGAGGCTGGGACATGATTGTTGTGTTATTTTTAGCCAAAAAATTACGAACCAGCAACGATGTGTGATCTTTGCTTCATTTATTTAAACGACGAAAAATCGCCACGCACGTGTGAAGACAGTTACTCTTTGCGCTTGTTGTAAACAACACGAACATGCGAGATGACTGATATTGTTAAGGATAATATCAGTTACATTGTTAAGGACATATGTACCAACATAACAAAAAAAAATTTGAAATTAGTGTACAAAGCGCGCGAAATTCAAAAAGTCACCTTACTTTTTAATCACACCTCGTATTAGGTGCGCAACTAAGTTGCCGCTGTTTATCAATAGATGGCTCCAGTAGTAAGTGCTTGCCGATTTCGACATCCAAAACGTCATGAAGCAAGCCTAGACATATGATAAACAAATCGCTTTGACACATTAGTGATTTTGTTTTGGCGTTATATGTTAGGTATCGTTAGCTTAAAACCTATTCTTTATAAATTTCCCTAAATCTGCACAGCTGCATTCATCAAGAAAATTTTAATATTTATATACCGCCGACGTTAATCTTTCATTCTGCTAGCCCTAACTATTGCGAGAAATCGTAGGTTTCAAATAGTGCTAAAACTATGCATTAATTATAATAGTTTTATTTATTATTTATGTTAGTATTATTGTTATTAAACAAGCGTAGTAGCATATTAAAATTGTGACGTAATAATACCATGTGTGTTATACCGGACGTCACAATCTAAAACTTTATAAAAATCTTTAAAATAATAATCTTTGGTAGAATTTATCTATTTATTAAAGAGTATAATGTTATTAACTCAAATCAATTCGGTTTTGTCAAGAGTAAAGGAGATAAAGATGCAATGAAATATATAACTAACATAATATATAAAAAATTAGATAAAAATAACCCTGTATTAACCCATTAAGACCCATGCGAAACTCAAGCTATATAAGATATGTTAAAACTAGCCACGCTAAACGGGACTTTACTAAAAAATAAAATACCTGTGTTCTGTTTTTCAATTTGATTATTGATTGCAAAATTATTTAAACAAATTTGTACGAAACTCGGAATTTCGAAAAATTAATAGCGGTAATCGGTTCTACGGGAAAAATTATGACAAAAATAATCTATGACCTTTTTTTGTCCGAGACTTCATTTCGCAATAAAATTGTTATAAACAATTTGGAGTCATCAAACAGAGGACTTTATTGAAAAATAAAATATCCGTATTTTTTTTTTCAACTCAATTATTTATTGCAAAATTGTTTAAACAAATTATTAAAAATAATGCAATTCCAAAAATCTAATTACATTATTCGACTGTAGGATTCGGAAAAAAGTATCAAATGTAGTTTAGTAAAGTTTTTGAGTCTTTGCTGTTCATAAACAGGTGCTCTTTCTAATGAATTTTGCGTAAATAAATTTTACATTTTGCACATACTACTGTGATCAAAAAGTAAGGTAAATTTGTTTATAAAATGTAAATTCTTTATTTATTCTTCCAAATCAATTTCATTCCCTTCAAAGTAATCCCCGTCCGATAAAACGCACTTTAGCCAACGCTTTTTCCAGTCCTCGAAACAGTCGGAATAGTCTTTTTCCGGTATAGCCTTCAAGACCTTCTTCGATTCGGTTTTTATCTCCTTAATCGTGTCAAAACGGCGTCCCCGCATTGGCCTTTTGAGTTTGCTGAATAGCCAGAAGTCGCATGGAGCCAAATCAGGCGAATACGGTGGTTGCGGAACAATATGAGTCGAGTTTTTGGCGAAGAAGTCGCGAAGAACCAATGCAGTATGACATGGTGCATTATCGTGATGAAGGAACCAAGAGTTGTTCGCCCATAATTCCGGCCGTTTCAGACGAATAGCTTTACGCAAACGACGCATAACGCTCAAATAATATTTTTTGTTGACAGTTTGGCCCGGCGGAAGGAATTCATAGTGCACCATACCACGATAATCAAAGAAAACTGTCAACATGACCTTGATTTTCGATCGACTCTGCCGTGGTCTTTTCGGTCTTGCTTCACCTTTTGCACGATAATCGCTGGATTGGTCGGTGGTTTCAGGGTCGTATGCGTAAATCCAAGTCTCGTCTCCAGTAATGATGCATTTCAAGTGGTCCTAATAGTCAGACAGCAAAGTTTCACACACATCAACGCGACGCTTAGTTTCCAAAAAATTGAGCGATTTTGGCACCAATCGAGACTTGACGCGTTTGAGACACAAAACATCCTTCAAAATGGTTTGGGCTGAGCCAAATAATATTCCAACACTATCAGCGAGGTCTCTTATTGTCAATCGACGATTTTCAAGCACCAAATCTTCGATTTTTTGGACGTGGCCCTCATCGGTAGACGTTGATGGTCGTCCATAGCGCGGTTTGTCTTCAACGCGTTCTCGGCCCGCTTTGAACTCGTTGTACCACTTATAAATGTTTTTTTGTGCCATAGTTTGATCACCAAAGGCCTTCCGCAACATTTTCAACGTGTCTGCAGAAGAATATTCGTCCCGCAAACAAAATTTGATGCAAGTTCTTTGCTCAACAAAATCACCCATTGTAAAATTCCAAAAATTCACTTTTGGTTGCTTACAAAAACACGTGTAACTCGGAGATAATTAAACCTTTTGACAAACAGACGCTTGGTAAATGTTATAGACAGTCTTACCAACCTAGAGAAAAAAATTTACCTGCCTTCCTAATGCCCGGGAGTTTTAAATGACAATTTCACCTTACTTTTTGATCACAGTAGTAAGTTAGACGTTCTTACTTGTCAGTTTGCCTCTACATCTTGTCTTCGTACCTATAATTTTGTGATGATTTTCTCCCTCTTCTCTTTCTTTCGATAGTCTTCGCCTTTTTCGAGCTTTTGATTCTGTCTATGTATGATTTAGGAACTTCTATGATATTTTTCGTACTTTTTTCATCATCAGAATCTAATTTGTTATAAATTACTGTCGCATTTGCAATTGAAGTTTGAATTAGCCGGATGAAAAGGCACCATGTACATTTTTTCCACGAATTGAGTGCACGGCAGCATTACAAAATTGATCATGGAGATCAACTCCTTCCATGGAGTTATTGCATTCTGAAAAAGTTTATGGAAACAGTATTTTTTTTCAAATATTCGTGCCATCTTTGCATAGGAACTTTTGGTTCATCGCTAAATCCTGTTGATAAAATAAAAACTGGCTTTGAATGAATGTGGCTATATTCCATAGCATAATTATTCATATATCTACAAAAGAAAAAAAATTATGGTGAAAGAAAAATAGATAAGAAGGGGGTATTTTGTTTACTGTTTTTTGCAAAAAAATATTGTAAAAATTAAAATTTTGCAATAATTCTATGAGATATAGCGATAAGTGTACAGAATATGTAGTTAAAATTTCATAAGGATCGGTTCAGTAGTTTCTAAAATTTTTTCAACAAGCGGCGTAAAAACGTTATTTTAAAACAAATGCATTTAAAGTTTTTTTTTTTTTTTATTCGTTAAATAATCTTACCTAAGTTTAATCACTGATGCCTGGACTATACAATACTCCTTCTTGTTCCTCAAGGAACTCAATCTCTTTTAATTGAACTTCCTTACGCTTTATTCTGCCTTCTTTAGAAGCCTCCGATGCATGTTTGTATGCTGTGTTTGTGCACTGAATATCACGTGCCTCGACAAAAAACTGAGCGCATTGGCCGATTTAGATACCCATTACATCCATTATTTTTAATACGGGTTTGTTCCTTTCATTAAAAATGCAGGCTGCAATATGACACGCAATTTCTACAATTCCTCTTCCATTGAAACTATGATTTGGTGCAATAGTTCAAATGCATTTATTGTAGCTTTTATTGTTGTTCTGAGTGTTGCTGACGAGACATTTTTAGAGCCAATAATTTCTTAAAGGATTATAATAAGCGGCAGCTGTGCATGAAAATAGAGGGGGGGGAGGTCAGCCGCACCCCTGCTCTTGGCAGACGCAGCGGCTAGAGTGAATAAGCGCGCTCAGGTAGCGCACTAAGGTAGTAAGTTATAAGGCATAAAAAGTACAGTTAGAATGCTTCAATCTTACTGAAAATTTCGACACTATTTTTGAATATATTTACTTTTAAATGAAGCAAAAAGAAAATTCGGTTTTTTAAAAGTGTCAAAGTCGAATGACCCCTAAAACTATACATTTACATTCTTTACAAAAAAATCCAGTTTTCTTTTTATTTATTCTTTATTTTATTTTCTTTAGTTTTTTAAATATCCACGTTTAGAAAAAATCATATCTTTTTTACACAAATTAATCTAACTACGGTCAAAATGGACTAAATTGGATATGTAAATATGGACTAAATTGGATATCCGAATAACACCACTCATTTATAATCTCGAAATATTTTTTGAACAGCTTCTAGCCTATTTTAAGCTTCAACACTTAAGTTGATGGATTTTAGGTGGCCAGAGGAACGAAAGAGCCAGAAAAATTCATTTTTATCAAAAATAGCTGTGACTCTTAAGATTGAGAATACGACAAGTCATTATACACAGTGTGTCCCATGGAAAACGGAACTTTTTCAAAATAAAGACAAAAACTCAATATTCCGGCAAATCTCATTTATTTTATTCAAAATAGTCTCCTTTCGCATCAATACAACGTTTTGCACGATCAATTAACATATCGAATGAGTTTTTGAGATCATTTTTATCCATCGACTTTAGTATTTCGGTCGTCGCTCTTTGGATGGCCTCTACGTCGGCATAACGTTTTCCTTTCATAGGCAAGTGCAATTCGGAGAACAAGTAGAAGTCGCACGGAGCCAAATCCGGCGAGTACGGTGAATGGTTGATAGTTAAAATGGAGTTTTTGATAAAAAAATCCGTGATCAAGTTCGATCGATGAGACGGGGCATTATCATGCAACAAACGCCAGCTCCCTTTTTCACGGTATTGTGGCCGCACACGACGAATAACACCAAGATAAAACACAGCAGTAATCGTTTGACCAGGTGGAACGAATTCACGATGAATAATACCCTCTGAATCGTAGGATCAAATCAACATTGTTTTCACTTTTGACTTTTCAAGACGACTTTTTTTCAGATTGGGCTCGGTTGGGTGCTTCCATTCAACACTTTGACGCTTGGTTACGGGATCATATTGAAAACACTATGTCTTGTCACCAGTCACAATTGAATATTTCAAGTTTGGGTCCTTTTTTGACTCTTTAATCAAATCCTTACAATGTTGAATTCCGAGCAATTTTTCGTAGTCGGTCAATTTGTGTGGAACAAAGCGTGCACACACCTTCCGTAGATTCAAATGATCGGTTAAAATGCGATGAATTGAATTTTTGGACATATTCAATTCCATTTCCATGTATCGCAATAAAGATTTTGGCTTATTTCTTATAAATTTACGCACTTTTTAAATGTTACTTTGAGTAACCACGGTATTCGAAGGACCTGGATGTTCGTCGTCCTGAATGTCTTCACGACCTTCCTGGAACCGCTTATACCACTCATACACTCTAATATGGGATAGACAATTATTGCCATAAACTTGTTTCAGCAAATTATGCGTCTCAGTAAAGAATTTACCGAGTTTAAAACAGAACTTCATATTTGCTCTTTGTTCGAAGTTCATGTTTCGACCCATGCCACAAACACACTGTCACTTTAAGCACGATATTTTGGGTTCCATTGAACCAAATGTCATACAATTTCGACAGGATGTCAGTTAAGAATGGACCTTTCCATTGCTAACATCCACCAATAGGTGGCGCCAATATAAATCGATGTTTTGGAAAAGTTCC